>CM020022.1:9193527-9537144 GCA_009771035.1 Lupinus albus | reverse complement strand
AACCAAAGAAATCAATCACTTTTCCGAGATATAGATTGTGAGGATAGGACAAACTAGGACCGGAGACCAAGATGAATAGTTGAAAAGCTTATTCAGGCATAACTTTGTTGCCGTATATCAGAATTGGACGTGTGACATATGCATTTGGGGTAGAAAATAAATTCTATCCATTGTGACAACCAGAGAAAGCAGAATCACTTTCTGAAAGCTAGTTTGTGATATGCAACTTGGCGGTGACAAGTGAATAGTTGAAAATCTATTTTTAGCATAACTTTTTTTTCGTATATCAGAATTGGACGTGTGACAAATGCCTTTGTGGTAGAAAATAAGTTCTATCCATTGTGACAACCAAAGAAAGCAGAATCACTTTCCGAGCTATAGATTGTGAGGTGTAACTTGGCGGTGACAAGTGAACAGTTGAAAATCTATTTTTAGCATAACTTTGTTTCCGTATATCAGAATTGGAAGTGTGACATATGCATTTGGGGTAGAAAAATAATTCTATCCATTGTGACAACCAGAGAAAGCAGAATCACTTTTCGAGCTATAGTTTGTGAGATGCAACTTGGCGGTGACAAAGTGAACAGTTGAAAATCTATTTTAGGCATAACTTTGTTTCCGTATATCAGAATTGGACGTGTGACATACGCATTTGGGGTCGAAAAATAAATTCTATCCATTGTGACAACCAGAGAAAGCAGAATCACTTTTCGAGCTTTATTTGTTATGATGCACTTGGTCGGTGACAAGTGAATAGTTGAAAAATCTATTTTTAGCATAACTTGTTTTTTTCGTATATCGAATTGGACGTGTGACAATGCCTTTGTGGTAGAAAAAATAAGTTCTATCCATTGGGACAACCAAGAAAGAAGAATCATTTTCCGAGCTATAGATTTGTGAGGTGCAACTTGGCGGTGACAAGTGAAAAGTTAAAATCTTATTTTTAGCATAACTTTTTTCCGTATATCAGAATTGGACGTGTGGACATATGCATTTGGGTGGAAAAATAAATTCTATCCATTGTGACAACCAGAGAAAGCAGAATCACTTTCTAGCTATAGTTTGTGATATGCAACTGGCGGTGAAAAGTGAAAATAGTGAAAATATAATTTTTAGCATAAATTTGGTTTTCGGATATCATGAATTGGACGTGTGACAATATGCATTTGGGGTATAAAAATATGTTCTACCATTGTGACAACCAGAGAAAGCAGAATCACTTTCCGAGCTATAGTTTGTGAGATGCAACTTGGTGGTGACAAGTGAAAAGTTGAAAATCTATTTTTAGCATAACTTTGTTTCCGTATATCTGAATTGGACGTGTGACATATGCATTTGGGGTAGAAAAATATGCTCTATCCATTGTGACAACCATAGAAAGAAGAATCACTTTCCGAGCTATAGTTTGTGAGATGCAACTTGGCGGTGACAAGTGAACAGTTGAAAATTCTATTTTTAGCATAAACTTTGTTTCCGTATATCAGAATTGGACGTGTGACATATGCATTTGGGGTATAAAATATATTCTATTCCATTGTGACAACCAGAGAAAGCAGAATCACTTTCCGAGCTATAGTTTGTGAGACGCAACTTGGCGGTGACAAGTGAATAAGTTGAAAATCTATTTCTGCATAACTTTGTTTCCGTATATCCGAATTGGACGTGTGACATATGCATTTGGGGTAGAAAAATAAATTCTATCCATTGTGACAACCAGAGAAATCAAAATCACTTTCCGAGCTATAGTTTGTGATATTCAACTTGGCGGTGATAAGTGAATAGTTGAAAATCTATTTTTAGCATAACTTTGTTTTCGTATATCAGAATTGGACGTGTGACAAATGCATTTGGGGTAGAAAAATATGTTCTATTCATTGTGACAACCAGAGAATGCAAAATCACTTTCCGAGCTATAGTTTGTGATATGCAACTTGACGGTGACAAGTGAATAGTTGAAAATCTATTTTTAGCATAACTATGTTTTCGTATATCAGAATTGGACGTGTGACAAATGCATATGGGGTAGAAAAATATGTTCATTCCATTGTGACAACCAGAATTGGACGTGTGACAAAAGCAGAAAAATAATCTATCCATTGTGACAACCGAAAGCAGAATCACTTTCCGAGCTCTAGATTTTGAGGTGCAACTTGGTGGTGACAAGTGAATAGTTAAAAATCTATTTTTAGCATAACTTTGTTTCCGTATATCTGAATTGGACCAGTGACATATGCATTTGGGGTAGAAAAATAAGTTCTATCCATTGGGACAACCAGAGAAAGAAGAATGACTTTCCGAGCTATAGTTTGTGAGATGCAACTTGGCGGTGACAAGTGAACAGTTGAAAATCTATTTCTAGCATAACTTTGTTGCCGTATATCAGAAATGGACGTGTGACATATACATTAGGGGTAGAAAAATAAATTCTATCCATTGTGACAACTAGAGAAAGTAGAATCACTTTTAGAGCTATAGTTTGTGACATGCAACTTGGCGGTGACAAGTAAATAGTTGAAAATCTATTTTTAGCATAACTTTGTTTTCGTATATCAGAATAGGACGTGTGACAAATGCATATGGGGTAGAAAATATGTTCTATCCATTGTGACAACCAGAGAAAGCAGAATCAATTTCCGAGTTATATTTTGTGAGATGCAACTTGGTGGTGACAAGGTAACAGTTAAAAATCTATTTTTAGCATAACTTTGTTTCCGTATATCTGAATTGGACATGTGACATATGCATTTGGGGTAGAAAAATATGTTCTATCCATTGTGACAACCATAGAAAGAAGAATCACTTTCCGAGCTATAGTTTGTGAGATGCAACTAGGCGGTGACAAATGAACAGTTGAAAATCTATTTCTGGCATAACTTTGTTGCCGTATATCAGAATTGGACGTGTGACATACGCATTTGGGGTCGAAAAATAAATTCTATCCATTGTGACAACCAGAGAAAGCAAAATCACTTTTTGAGCTTTAGTTTGTTATATGCAACTTGGCGGTGACAAGTGAATAGTTGAAAATCTATTTTTAGCATAACTTTTTTTTTCGTATATCAGAATTGGACGTGTGACAAATGCCTTTGTGGTAGAAAAATAAGTTCTATCCATTGTGACAACCAAAGAAAGAAGAATCACTTTCCGAGCTATAGATTGTGAGGTGCAACTTGGCGGTGACAAGTGAAAAGTTGAAAATCTATTTTTAGCATAACTTTGTTTCCGTATATCAGAATTGGAAGTGTGACATATGCATTTGGGGTGGAAAAATAAATTCTATCCATTGTGACAACCAGAGAAAGCTAGAATCACTTTCTGAGCTATAGTTTGTGATATGCAACTTGGCGGTGAAAAGTGAATAGTTGAAAATATAATTTTAGCATAAATTTGTTTTCGTATATCAGAATTGGACGTGTGACAAATGCATTTGGGGTATAAAAATATGTTCTAACCATTGTGGCAACCAGAGAAAGAAGAATCACTTTTCGAGCTATAGTTTGTGAGAGGCAACTTAGTGGTGACAAGTGAACAGTTAAAAATCTATTTTTAGCATAACTTTGTTTCCGTATATCTGAATTGGACCTGTGACATATGCATTTAGGGTAGAAAAATATGCTCTATCCATTGTGACAACCATAGAAAGAAGAATCACTTTCCGAGCTATAGTTTGTGAGATGCAACTTGACGGTGACAAGTGAACAATAGAAAATTTATTTTTAGCATAACTTTGTTTCCGTATATTCGAATTGGACGTGTGACATATGCATTTGGGGTATAAAAATATATTATTTCCATTGTGGCAGCCAGAGAAATCAGAATCACTTTCCAAGGAATAGTTTGTGAGACGCAACTTGGCGGTGACAAGTGAACAAATGAAAATCTATTTCTTGCATAACTTTGTTGCCGTATATCAGAATTGGACGTGTGACATATGCATTTGGGGTAGAAAAATAAATTCTATCCATTGTGACAACCAGAGAAATCAAAATCACTTTCCGAGCTATAGTTTGTGATATTCAACTTGGCGGTGATAAGTGAATAGTTGAAAATCTATTTTTAGCATAACTTTGTTTTCGTATATCAGAATTGGACGTGTGACAAATGCATTTGGGGTAGAAAATATGTTCTATTCATTGTGACAACCAGAGAATGCAAAATCACTTTCCGAGCTATAGTTTGTGATATGCAACTTGACGGTGACAATTGAATAGTTAAAAATCTATTTTTAGCATAACTATGTTTTCGTATATCAGAATTGGACGTGTGACAAATGCATATGGGGTAGAAAAATATGTTCATTCCATTGTGACAACCAGAGAAAGCAGAATTGGACGTGTGACAAAAGCATTTGGGGTATAAAAATAAGTTCTATCCATTGTGACAACCAAAGAAAGCAGAATCACTTTCCGAGCTCTAGATTTTGAGGTGCAACTTGGTGGTGACAAGTGAATAGTTAAAAATCTATTTTTAGCATAACTTTGTTTCCGTATATCTGAATTGGACCTGTGACATATGCATTTGGGGTAGAAAAATAAGTTCTATCCATTGGGACAACCAGAGAAAGAAGAATGACTTTCCGAGCTATAGTTTGTGAGATGCAACTTGGCGGTGACAAGTGAACAGTTGAAAATCTATTTCTAGCATAACTTTGTTGCCGTATATCAGAAATGGACGTGTGACATATACATTAGGGGTAGAAAAATAAATTCTATCCATTGTGACAACTAGAGAAAGTAGAATCACTTTTAGAGCTATAGTTTGTGACATGCAACTTGGCGGTGACAAGTAAATAGTTGAAAATCTATTTTTAGCATAACTTTGTTTTCGTATATCAGAATAGGACGTGTGACAAATGCATATGGGGTAGAAAAATATGTTCTATCCATTGTGACAACCAGAGAAAGCAGAATCAATTTCCGAGTTATATTTTGTGAGATGCAACTTGGTGGTGACAAGTGAACAATTGAAAATCTATTTTTAGCATAACTTTGTTTCCGTATATCTGAATTGGACATGTGACATATGCATTTGGGGTAGAAAAATATGTTCTATCCATTGTGACAACCAGAGAAAGAAGAATCACTTTCCGAGCTATAGTTTGTGAGATGCAACTAGGCGGTGACAAATGAACAGTTGAAAATCTATTTCTGGCATAACTTTGTTGCCGTATATCAGAATTGGACGTGTGACATACGCATTTGGGGTCGAAAAATAAATTCTATCCATTGTGACAACCAGAGAAAGCAAAATCACTTTTCGAGCTTTAGTTTGTTATATGCAACTTGGCGGTGACAAGTGAATAGTTGAAAATCTATTTTTAGCATAACTTTTTTTTTCGTATATCAGAATTGGACGTGTGACAAATGCCTTTGTGGTAGAAAAATAAGTTCTATCCATTGTGACAACCAAAGAAAGAAGAATCACTTTCCGAGCTATAGATTGTGAGGTGCAACTTGGCGGTGACAAGTGAAAAGTTGAAAATCTATTTTTAGCATAACTTTGTTTCCGTATATCAGAATTGGAAGTGTGACATATGCATTTGGGGTGGAAAAATACATTCTATCCATTGTGACAACCAGAGAAAGCTAGAATCACTTTCTGGGCTATAGTTTGTGATATGCAACTTGGCGGTGAAAAGTGAATAGTTGAAAATATAATTTTAGCATAAATTTGTTTTCGTATATCAGAATTGGACGTGTGACATATGCATTTGGGGTAGAAAAATATGTTCTATCCATTCTGACTACCAAATAAATCAGAATCACTTTCCGGGAAATACTTTGTGATACGCAACTTGGCGGTGACAAGTGAACAGCTGAAAATATATTTTTAGCATAACTTTGTTTCCGTATATCTGAATTAGACGTGTGACATATGCATTTGGGGTAGAAAAATAAGTTCTACCCATTGTGACAGCCACAGAAGGCAGAATAACTTTCCGAGCTATAGATTAGGAGGTGCAACTTGGCGGAGACAAGAGAATAGTTGAAAATTTATTTTTGGCATAACTTTTTTTCCGTATTTTAGAATTGGATGTGTGACATATGCATTTGGGGTAGAAAAATATGTTCTATCCATTGTGACAACCAAAGAAAACATAATCATTTTCCGAGCTATAGTTTGTGAGATGCAACTTGGCGGTGACAAGTGAACAATTGAAAATCTATTTTTAGCATAACTTTGTTTCCGTATATCCGAATTGGACGTGTGACATATGCATTTGGGGTATAAAAATATATTCTATCCATTGTGACTACCAAAGAATGCAGAATCACTTTCCGAGCTATAGATTGTGAGGTGCAACTTGGCGGTGACAAGTTAAAAATTGAAAATCTATTTTTTGCATAACTTTGTTTCCGTATATCAGAATTGGAAGTATGACATATGCATTTGTGGTAGAAAAATATGTTCTATCCATTGTGACAACCAGAGATAGCAGAATCACTTTCTGAGCTATAGTTTGAGAGATGCAACTTGGTGGTGACAAGTGAATAGTTGAAAATCTATTTTTAGCATAACTTTGTTAACATATATCTGAATTGGACGTGTGACATATGCATTTGGGGTACAAAAATATGTTCTATCCATTCTGACTACCAGAGAAAGCAGAATCACTTTCCGAGCAATACTTTGTGATACGCAACTTGGCGGTGACAAGTGAACAGCTGAAAATATATTTTTAGCATAACTTTGTTTCCGTATATCTGAATTAGACGTGTGACATATGCATTTGGGGTAGAATAATAAGTTCTATCCATTGTGACAACCACAGAAGGCAGAATAACTTTCCGAGCTATAGATTAGGAGGTGCAACTTGGCGGAGAGAAGAGAACAGTTGAAAATTTATTTTTGGCATAACTTTTGTTCCGTATGTTAGAATTGGACGTGTGACATATGCATTTGGGGTAGAAAAATATGTTCTATCCATTGTGACAACCAAAGAAAACATAATCATTTTCCGAGCTATAGTTTGTGAGATGCAACTTGGCGGCGACAAGTAAACAATTGAAAATCTATTTTTAGCATAATTTTGTTTCCGTGTATCTGAATTGGACGTGTGACACCTGCATTTGGGGTAGAAAAATATGTTCTATCCATTTTGTCTACCAGAGAAAGAAGATTCACTTTCCGAGCTATAGTTTGTGATATGCAACTTAGCGGTGACAAGTGAATAGTTGAAAATCTATTTTTAGCATAACTATGTTTTCGTATATCAGAATTGGACGTGTGACAAATGCATATGGGGTAGAAAAATATGTTCATTCCATTGTGACAACCAGAGAAAGCAGAATTGGACGTGTGACAAAAGCATTTGGGGTAGAAAAATAAGTTCTATCCATTGTGACAACCAAAGAAAGCAGAATCACTTTCCGAGCTCTAGATTTTGAGGTGCAACTTGGTGGTGACAAGTGAATAGTTAAAAATCTATTTTTAGCATAACTTTGTTTCCGTATATCTGAATTGGACCTGTGACATATGCATTTGGGGTAGAAAAATAAGTTCTATCCATTGGGACAACCAGAGAAAGAAGAATGACTTTCCGAGCTATTGTTTGTGAGATGCAACTTGGCGGTGACAAGTGAATAGTTGAAAATCTATTTCTAGCATAACTTTGTTGCCGTATATCAGAAATGGACGTGTGACATATACATTAGGGGTAGAAAAATAAATTCTATCCATTGTGACAACTAGAGAAAGCAGAATCACTTTTAGAGCTATAGTTTGTGACATGCAACTTGGCGGTGACAAGTAAATAGTTGAAAATCTATTTTTAGCATAACTTTGTTTTCGTATATCAGAATTGGACGTGTGACAAATGCATATGGGGTAGAAAAATATGTTCTATCCATTGTGACAACCAGAGAAAGCAGAATCAATTTCCGAGTTATATTTTGTGAGATGCAACTTGGTGGTGACAAGGTAACAGTTAAAAATCTATTTTTAGCATAACTTTGTTTCCGTATATCTGAATTGGACATGTGACATATGCATTTGGGGTAGAAAAATATGTTCTATCCATTGTGACAACCAGAGAAAGAAGAATCACTTTCCGAGCTATAGTTTGTGAGATGCAACTAGGCGGTGACAAATGAACAGTTGAAAATCTATTTCTGGCATAACTTTGTTGTCGTATATCAGAATTGGACGTGTGACATACGCATTTGGGGTCGAAAAATAAATTCTATCCATTGTGACAACCAGAGAAAGCAGAATCACTTTTCGAGCTTTAGTTTGTTATATGCAACTTGGCGGTGACAAGTGAATAGTTGAAAATCTATTTTTAGCATAACTTTTTTTTTCGTATATCAGAATTGGACGTGTGACAAATGCCTTTGTGGTAGAAAAATAAGTTCTATCCATTGTGACAACCAAAGAAAGAAGAATCACTTTCCGAGCTATAGATTGTGAGGTGCAACTTGGCGGTGACAAGTGAAAAGTTGAAAATCTATTTTTAGCATAAATTTGTTTCCGTATATCAGAATTGGAAGTGTGACATATGCATTTGGGGTGGAAAAATAAATTCTATCCATTGTGACAACCAGAGAAAGCTAGAATCACTTTCTGAGCTATAGTTTGTGATATGCAACTTGGCGGTGAAAAGTGAATAGTTGAAAATATAATTTTAGCATAAATTTGTTTTCCTATATCAGAATTGGACGTGTGACAAATGCATTTGGGGTATAAAAATATGTTCTAACCATTGTGGCAACCAGAGAAAGAAGAATCACTTTCCGAGCTATAGTTTGTGAGAGGCAACTTGGTGGTGACAAGTGAACAGTTAAAAATCTATTTTTAGCATAACTTTGTTTCCGTATATCTGAATTGGACCTGTGACATATGCATTTAGGGTAGAAAAATATGCTCTATCCATTGTGACAACCATAGAAAGAAGAATCACTTTCCGAGCTATAGTTTGTGAGATGCAACTTGACGGTGACAAGTGAACAATAGAAAATTTATTTTTAGCATAACTTTGTTTCCGTATATTCGAATTGGACGTGTGACATATGCATTTGGGGTATAAAAATATATTATTTCCATTGTGGCAGCCAGAGAAATCAGAATCACTTTCCAAGGAATAGTTTGTGAGACGCAACTTGGCGGTGACAAGTGAACAAATGAAAATCTATTTCTTGCATAACTTTGTTGCCGTATATCAGAATTGGACGTGTGACATATGCATTTGGGGTAGAAAAATAAATTCTATCCATTGTGACAACCAGAGAAATCAAAATCACTTTCCGAGCTATAGTTTGTGATATTCAACTTGGCGGTGATAAGTGAATAGTTGAAAATCTATTTTTAGCATAACTTTGTTTTCGTATATCAGAATTGGACGTGTGACAAATGCATTTGGGGTAGAAAAATATGTTCTATTCATTGTGACAACCAGAGAATGCAAAATCACTTTCCGAGCTATAGTTTGTGATATGCAACTTGACGGTGACAAGTGAATAGTTAAAAATCTATTTTTAGCATAACTATGTTTTCGTATATCAGAATTGGACGTGTGACAAATGCATATGGGGTAGAAAAATATGTTCATTCCATTGTGACAACCAGAGAAAGCAGAATTGGACGTGTGACAAAAGCATTTGGGGTAGAAAAATAAGTTCTATCCATTGTGACAACCAAAGAAAGCAGAATCACTTTCCGAGCTCTAGATTTTGAGGTGCAACTTGGTGGTGACAAGTGAATAGTTAAAAATCTATTTTTAGCATAACTTTGTTTCCGTATATCTGAATTGGACCTGTGACATATGCATTTGGGGTAGAAAAATAAGTTCTATCCATTGGGACAACCAGAGAAAGAAGAATGACTTTCCGAGCTATTGTTTGTGAGATGCAACTTGGCGGTGACAAGTGAACAGTTGAAAATCTATTTCTAGCATAACTTTGTTGCCGTATATCAGAAATGGACGTGTGACATATACATTAGGGGTAGAAAAATAAATTCTATCCATTGTGACAACTAGAGAAAGCAGAATCACTTTTAGAGCTATAGTTTGTGACATGCAACTTGGCGGTGACAAGTAAATAGTTGAAAATCTATTTTTAGCATAACTTTGTTTTCGTATATCAGAATTGGACGTGTGACAAATGCATATGGGGTAGAAAAATATGTTCTATCCATTGTGACAACCAGAGAAAGCAGAATCAATTTCCGAGTTATATTTTGTGAGATGCAACTTGGTGGTGACAAGGTAACAGTTAAAAATCTATTTTTAGCATAACTTTGTTTCCGTATATCTGAATTGGACATGTGACATATGCATTTGGGGTAGAAAAATATGTTCTATCCATTGTGACAACCAGAGAAAGAAGAATCACTTTCCGAGCTATAGTTTGTGAGATGCAACTAGGCGGTGACAAATGAACAGTTGAAAATCTATTTCTGGCATAACTTTGTTGTCGTATATCAGAATTGGACGTGTGACATACGCATTTGGGGTCGAAAAATAAATTCTATCCATTGTGACAACCAGAGAAAGCAGAATCACTTTTCGAGCTTTAGTTTGTTATATGCAACTTGGCGGTGACAAGTGAATAGTTGAAAATCTATTTTTAGCATAACTTTTTTTTTCGTATATCAGAATTGGACGTGTGACAAATGCCTTTGTGGTAGAAAAATAAGTTCTATCCATTGTGACAACCAAAGAAAGAAGAATCACTTTCCGAGCTATAGATTGTGAGGTGCAACTTGGCGGTGACAAGTGAAAAGTTGAAAATCTATTTTTAGCATAAATTTGTTTCCGTATATCAGAATTGGAAGTGTGACATATGCATTTGGGGTGGAAAAATAAATTCTATCCATTGTGACAACCAGAGAAAGCTAGAATCACTTTCTGAGCTATAGTTTGTGATATGCAACTTGGCGGTGAAAAGTGAATAGTTGAAAATATAATTTTAGCATAAATTTGTTTTCCTATATCAGAATTGGACGTGTGACAAATGCATTTGGGGTATAAAAATATGTTCTAACCATTGTGGCAACCAGAGAAAGAAGAATCACTTTCCGAGCTATAGTTTGTGAGAGGCAACTTGGTGGTGACAAGTGAACAGTTAAAAATCTATTTTTAGCATAACTTTGTTTCCGTATATCTGAATTGGACCTGTGACATATGCATTTAGGGTAGAAAAATATGCTCTATCCATTGTGACAACCATAGAAAGAAGAATCACTTTCCGAGCTATAGTTTGTGAGATGCAACTTGACGGTGACAAGTGAACAATAGAAAATTTATTTTTAGCATAACTTTGTTTCCGTATATTCGAATTGGACGTGTGACATATGCATTTGGGGTATAAAAATATATTATTTCCATTGTGGCAGCCAGAGAAATCAGAATCACTTTCCAAGGAATAGTTTGTGAGACGCAACTTGGCGGTGACAAGTGAACAAATGAAAATCTATTTCTTGCATAACTTTGTTGCCGTATATCAGAATTGGACGTGTGACATATGCATTTGGGGTAGAAAAATAAATTCTATCCATTGTGACAACCAGAGAAATCAAAATCACTTTCCGAGCTATAGTTTGTGATATTCAACTTGGCGGTGATAAGTGAATAGTTGAAAATCTATTTTTAGCATAACTTTGTTTTCGTATATCAGAATTGGACGTGTGACAAATGCATTTGGGGTAGAAAAATATGTTCTATTCATTGTGACAACCAGAGAATGCAAAATCACTTTCCGAGCTATAGTTTGTGATATGCAACTTGACGGTGACAAGTGAATAGTTAAAAATCTATTTTTAGCATAACTATGTTTTCGTATATCAGAATTGGACGTGTGACAAATGCATATGGGGTAGAAAAATATGTTCATTCCATTGTGACAACCAGAGAAAGCAGAATTGGACGTGTGACAAAAGCATTTGGGGTAGAAAAATAAGTTCTATCCATTGTGACAACCAAAGAAAGCAGAATCACTTTCCGAGCTCTAGATTTTGAGGTGCAACTTGGTGGTGACAAGTGAATAGTTAAAAATCTATTTTTAGCATAACTTTGTTTCCGTATATCTGAATTGGACCTGTGACATATGCATTTGGGGTAGAAAAATAAGTTCTATCCATTGGGACAACCAGAGAAAGAAGAATGACTTTCCGAGCTATTGTTTGTGAGATGCAACTTGGCGGTGACAAGTGAACAGTTGAAAATCTATTTCTAGCATAACTTTGTTGCCGTATATCAGAAATGGACGTGTGACATATACATTAGGGGTAGAAAAATAAATTCTATCCATTGTGACAACTAGAGAAAGCAGAATCACTTTTAGAGCTATAGTTTGTGACATGCAACTTGGCGGTGACAAGTAAATAGTTGAAAATCTATTTTTAGCATAACTTTGTTTTCGTATATCAGAATTGGACGTGTGACAAATGCATATGGGGTAGAAAAATATGTTCTATCCATTGTGACAACCAGAGAAAGCAGAATCAATTTCCGAGTTATATTTTGTGAGATGCAACTTGGTGGTGACAAGGTAACAGTTAAAAATCTATTTTTAGCATAACTTTGTTTCCGTATATCTGAATTGGACATGTGACATATGCATTTGGGGTAGAAAAATATGTTCTATCCATTGTGACAACCAGAGAAAGAAGAATCACTTTCCGAGCTATAGTTTGTGAGATGCAACTAGGCGGTGACAAATGAACAGTTGAAAATCTATTTCTGGCATAACTTTGTTGCCGTATATCAGAATTGGACGTGTGACATGCGCATTTGGGGTCGAAAAATAAATTCTATCCATTGTGACAACCAGAGAAAGCAGAATCACTTTTCGAGCTTTAGTTTGTTATATGCAACTTGGCGGTGACAAGTGAATAGTTGAAAATCTATTTTTAGCATAACTTTTTTTTTCGTATATCAGAATTGGACGTGTGACAAATGCCTTTGTGGTAGAAAAATAAGTTCTATCCATTGTGACAACCAAAGAAAGAAGAATCACTTTCCGAGCTATAGATTGTGAGGTGCAACTTGCCGGTGACAAGTGAAAAGTTGAAAATCTATTTTTAGCATAACTTTGTTTCCGTATATCAGAATTGGAAGTGTGACATATGCATTTGGGGTGGAAAAATAAATTCTATCCATTGTGACAACCAGATAAAGCTAGAATCACTTTCTGAGCTATAGTTTGTGATATGCAACTTGGCGGTGAAAAGTGAATAGTTGAAAATATAATTTTAGCATAAATTTGTTTTCGTATATCAGAATTGGACGTGTGACAAATGCATTTGGGGTATAAAAATATGTTCTAACCATTGTGGCAACCAGAGAAAGAAGAATCACTTTCCGAGCTATAGTTTGTGAGAGGCAACTTGGTGGTGACAAGTGAACAGTTAAAAATCTATTTTTAGCATAACTTTGTTTCCGTATATCTGAATTGGACCTGTGACATATGCATTTAGGGTAGAAAAATATGCTCTATCCATTGTGACAACCATAGAAAGAAGAATCACTTTCCGAGCTATAGTTTGTGAGATGCAACTTGACGGTGACAAGTGAACAATAGAAAATTTATTTTTTGCATAACTTTGTTTCCGTATATTCGAATTGGACGTGTGACATATGCATTTGGGGTATAAAAATATATTATTTCCATTGTGGCAGCCAGAGAAATCAGAATCACTTTCCAAGGAATAGTTTGTGAGACGCAACTTGGCGGTGACAAGTGAACAAATGAAAATCTATTTCTTGCATAACTTTGTTGCCGTATATCAGAATTGGACGTGTGACATATGCATTTGGGGTAGAAAAATAAATTCTATCCATTGTGACAACCAGAGAAATCAAAATCACTTTCCGAGCTATAGTTTGTGATATTCAACTTGGCGGTGATAAGTGAATAGTTGAAAATCTATTTTTAACATAACTTTGTTTTCGTATATCAGAATTGGACGTGTGACAAATGCATTTGGGGTAGAAAAATATGTTCTATTCATTGTGACAACCAGAGAATGCAAAATCACTTTCCGAGCTATAGTTTGTGATATGCAACTTGACGGTGACAAGTGAATAGTTAAAAATCTATTTTTAGCATAACTATGTTTTCGTATATCAGAATTGGACGTGTGACAAATGCATATGGGGTAGAAAAATATGTTCATTCCATTGTGACAACCAGAGAAAGCAGAATTGGACGTGTGACAAAAGCATTTGGGGTAGAAAAATAAGTTCTATCCATTGTGACAACCAAAGAAAGCAGAATCACTTTCCGAGCTCTAGATTTTGAGGTGCAACTTGGTGGTGACAAGTGAATAGTTAAAAATCTATTTTTAGCATAACTTTGTTTCCGTATATCTGAATTGGACCTGTGACATATGCATTTGGGGTAGAAAAATAAGTTCTATCCATTGGGACAACCAGAGAAAGAAGAATGACTTTCCGAGCTATTGTTTGTGAGATGCAACTTGGCGGTGACAAGTGAACAGTTGAAAATCTATTTCTAGCATAACTTTGTTGCCGTATATCAGAAATGGACGTGTGACATATACATTAGGGGTAGAAAAATAAATTCTATCCATTGTGACAACTAGAGAAAGCAGAATCACTTTTAGAGCTATAGTTTGTGACATGCAACTTGGCGGTGACAAGTAAATAGTTGAAAATCTATTTTTAGCATAACTTTGTTTTCGTATATCAGAATTGGACGTGTGACAAATGCATATGGGGTAGAAAAATATGTTCTATCCATTGTGACAACCAGAGAAAGCAGAATCAATTTCCGAGTTATATTTTGTGAGATGCAACTTGGTGGTGACAAGGTAACAGTTAAAAATCTATTTTTAGCATAACTTTGTTTCCGTATATCTGAATTGGACATGTGACATATGCATTTGGGGTAGAAAAATATGTTCTATCCATTGTGACAACCAGAGAAAGAAGAATCACTTTCCGAGCTATAGTTTGTGAGATGCAACTAGGCGGTGACAAATGAACAGTTGAAAATCTATTTCTGGCATAACTTTGTTGTCGTATATCAGAATTGGACGTGTGACATACGCATTTGGGGTCGAAAAATAAATTCTATCCATTGTGACAACTAGAGAAAGCAGAATCACTTTTCGAGCTTTAGTTTGTTATATGCAACTTGGCGGTGACAAGTGAATAGTTGAAAATCTATTTTTAGCATAACTTTTTTTTTCGTATATCAGAATTGGACGTGTGACAAATGCCTTTGTGGTAGAAAAATAAGTTCTATCCATTGTGACAACCAAAGAAAGAAGAATCACTTTCCGAGCTATAGATTGTGAGGTGCAACTTGGCGGTGACAAGTGAAAAGTTGAAAATCTATTTTTAGCATAACTTTGTTTCCGTATATCAGAATTGGAAGTGTGACATATGCATTTGGGGTGGAAAAATAAATTCTATCCATTGTGACAACCAGAGAAAGCTAGAATCACTTTCTGAGCTATAGTTTGTGATATGCAACTTGGCGCTGAAAAGTGAATAGTTGAAAATATAATTTTAGCATAAATTTGTTTTCGTATATCAGAATTGGACGTGTGACATATGCATTTGGGGTAGAAATATATGTTCTATCCATTCTGACTACCAAATAAATCAGAATCACTTTCCGGGAAATACTTTGTGATACGCAACTTGGCGGTGACAAGTGAACAGCTGAAAATATATTTTTAGCATAACTTTGTTTCCATATATCTGAATTAGACGTGTGACATATGCATTTGGGGTAGAAAAATAAGTTCTACCCATTGTGACAGCCACAGAAGGCAGAATAACTTTCCGAGCTATAGATTAGGAGGTGCAACTTGGCGGAGACAAGAGAATAGTTGAAAATTTATTTTTGGCATAACTTTTTTTCCGTATGTTAGAATTGGATGTGTGACATATGCATTTGGGGTAGAAAAATATGTTCTATCCATTGTGACAACCAAAGAAAACATAATCATTTTCCGAGCTATAGTTTGTGAGATGCAACTTGGCGGTGACAAGTGAACAATTGAAAATCTATTTTTAGCATAACTTTGTTTCCGTATATCCGAATTGGACGTGTGACATATGCATTTGGGGTATAAAAATATATTCTATCCATTGTGACTACCAAAGAATGCAGAATCACTTTCCGAGCTATAGATTGTGAGGTGCAACTTGGCGGTGACAAGTTAAAAATTGAAAATCTATTTTTTGCATAACTTTGTTTCCGTATATCAGAATTGGAAGTATGACATATGCATTTGTGGTAGAAAAATATGTTCTATCCATTGTGACAACCAGAGATAGCAGAATCACTTTCTGAGCTATAGTTTGTGAGATGCAACTTGGTGGTGACAAGTGAACAGTTGAAAATCTATTTTTAGCATAACTTTGTTAACATATATCTGAATTGGACGTGTGACATATGCATTTGGGGTAGAAAAATATGTTCTATCCATTCTGACTACCAGAGAAAGCAGAATCACTTTCCGAGCAATACTTTGTGATACGCAACTTGGCGGTGACAAGTGAACAGCTGAAAATATATTTTTAGCATAACTTTGTTTCCGTATATCTGTTTTAGACGTGTGACATATGCATTTGGGGTAGAAAAATAAGTTCTATCCATTGTGACAACCACAGAAGGCAGAATAACTTTCCGAGCTATAGATTAGGAGGTGCAACTTGGCGGAGACAAGAGAACAGTTGAAAATTTATTTTTGGCATAACTTTTGTTCCGTATGTTAGAATTGGACGTGTGACATATGCATTTGGGGTAGAAAAATATGTTCTATCCATTGTGACAACCAAAGAAAACATAATCATTTTCCGAGCTATAGTTTGTGAGATGCAACTTGGCGGCGACAAGTGAACAATTGAAAATCTATTTTTAGCATAATTTTGTTTCCGTATATCTGAATTGGACGTGTGACACCTGCATTTGGGGTAGAAAAATATGTTCTATCCATTTTGTCTACCAGAGAAAGAAGATTCACTTTCCGAGCTATAGTTTGTGATATGCAACTTAGCGGTGACAAGTGAATAGTTGAAAATCTATTTTTAGCATAACTTTGTTTCCGTATATCCGAATTGGACGTGTGACATATGCATTTGGGGTAGAAAAATATGTTCTATCCATTGTGAAAACAACAGAAAGCATAATCACTTTCTTAGCTGTAGTTTGTGACGTGCAACTTGGCGGAGAGAAGTGAGTAGTTGAAAATTTATTTTTACAATAACTTTTGTTCCGTATATCAGAATTGGACGTGTGACATATGCATTTGGGGTAGAAAAATAAGTTCTATCCATTGTGACAACCAAAGAAAGCATAATCACTTTCCGAGCTATAGATTGTGAGGTGCAACTTGGTGGTGACAAGTGAATAGTTAAAAATCTTTTTTTAGCATAACTTTGTTTCCGTATATCTGAATTGGACGTGTGACATCTGCATTTGGGGTAGAAAAATATGTTCTATCCATTTTGACTACCAGAGAAAGAAGAATCACTTTCCGAGCAATAGTTTGTGATATGCAACTTGGCGGTGACAAGTGAAAAGTTGAAAATCTATTTCTAGCATAACTTTGTTTCCGTATATCAGAATTGGAAGTGTGACACATGCATTTGTGGTAGAAAAATATGTTCTATCCATTGTGACAACCAGAGATAGCAGAATCACTTTCTTAGCTATAGTTTGTGAGATGCAACTTGGTGGTGACAAGTGAACAGTTGAAAATCTATTTTTAGCATAACTTTGTTTCCATATATCTGAATTGGACGTGTGACATATGCATTTGAGGTAGAAAAATATGTTCTATCCATTCTGACTACCAGAGAAAGCAGAATCACTTTCCGAGCAATACTTTGTGATACGCAACTTGGCGGTGACAAGTGAACAGCTGAAAATATATTTTTAGCATATCTTTGTTTCCGTATATCTGAATTAGACGTGTGACATATGCATTTGGGGTAGAAAAATAAGTTCTATCCATTGTGACAACCACAGAAGGCAGAATAACTTTCCGAGCTATAGATTAGGAGGTGCAACTTGGCGGAGACAAGAGAACAGTTGAAAATTTATTTTTGACATAACTTTTGTTCCGTATGTTAGAATTGGACGTGTGACATATGCATTTGGGGTAGAAAAATATGTTCTATCCATTGTTACAACAAGAGAAAGAACAATCACTTTCCGAGCTATAGTTTGTGAGATGCAACTAGGCGGTCACAAATGAACAGTTGAAAATCTATTTCTGGCATAACTTTGTTGCCGTATATCAGAATTGGACGTGTGACATATGCATTTGGGGTCGAAAAATAAATTCTATCCATTGTGACAGCCAGAGAAAGCAGAATCACTTTTCGAGCTATAGTTTGTGATATGCAACTTGGCGGTGACAAGTGAATAGTTGAAAATCTATTTTTAGCATAACTTTGTTTTCATATATCAGAATTGGACGTGTGACAATTGCATTTGGGGTAGAAAAATAAGTTCTATCCATTGTGACAACCAAAGAAAGGAGAATCACTTTCCGAGCTATAGTTTGTGATATGCAACTTGGCGGTGACAAGTGAACAGTTGAAAATTTATTTTTAGCATAACTTTGTTTCCGTATATCTGAATTGGACGTGTGACATATGCATTTGGGGTAGAAAAATAAGTTCTATCCATTGTGACAACCACCGAAAGCAGAATTACTTTCCGAGCTTTAGATTGTGAGGTGCAACTTGGCGGAGACAAGTGAACAGTTGAAAATTTATTTTTAGCATGACTTTTGTTCTGTATATCAGAATTGGACGTGTGACATATGCATTTGGGGTAGAAAAATATGTTCTATCCATTGTGACAACCAGAGAAAGCATAATCATTTTCCGAGCTATAGTTTGTGAGATTCAACTTGGCGGTGACAAGTGAATAATTGAAAATCTATTCTTAGCATAACTTTGTTTCCGTATATCAGAATTGGACGTGTGACATATGCATTTGGGGTATAAAAATATCTTCTATCCATTGTGACAACCAGAGAAAGAAGAATCTCTTTTCGAGCTATAGTTTGTGATATTCAACTTGGCGATGACAAATGAATAGTTGAAAATCTATTTTAAACATAACTTTGTTTCCTTATATCAGAATTGGACGTGTGACAAATGCATTTGGGGTAGAAAAATAAGTTCTATCCATTGTGACAAACAAAGAAAGCAGAATCACTTTCCGAGCTATGGATTGTGAGGTGCAACTTGGCGGGGACAAGTGAATAGTTGAAAATCTATTTCTAGCATAACTTTGTTTCCGTATATCTGAATTGGACGTGTGACATATGCATTTGGGGTAGAAAAATAAATTCTATCCACTGTGACAACCAGAGAAAACAGAATCACTTTCCGAGCCATAGTTTGTGATATGCAACTTGGCGGTGACAAGTGAATAGTTGAAAATCTATTTTTAGCATAACTTTGTTTTCTTATATCAGAATTGGACGTGTGCCAAATGCATTTGGGGTAGAAAAATAAGTTCTATCCATTGTGACAAACAAAGAAAGCAGAATCACTTTCCGAGCTATGGATTGTGAGGTGCAACTTGGCGGTGACAAGTGAATAGTTGAAAATCTATTTCTAGCATAACTTTGTTTCCGTATATCTGAATTGGACGTGTGACATATGCATTTGGGGTAGAAAAATATGTTCTATCCATTGTGACATCCACAGAAAGGTAAATCACTTTCCGAGCTATAGATTGTTAGGTGCAACTTGGCGGAGACAAGTGAACAGTAGAAAATCTATTTTTAGCAAACTTTTGTTCTGTATATCAGAATTGGACGTGTGACATATGCATTTGGGGTATAAAAATATGTTCTATCCATTGTGACAACCAGAGAAAGCATAATCATTTTCCGAGCTATAGTTTGTGAGATGCAACTTGGCGGTGACAAGTGAACAATTGAAAATCTATTCTTAGCATAACTTTGTTTCCATATATCCGAATTGGACGTGTGACATATGCATTTGGGGTATAAAAATATATTCTATTCATTATGACAAACAGAGAAATCAGAATCACTTTCCAAGCTATAGTTTGTGAGACGCAACTTGGCGTTCACAAGTGAACGATTGAAAATCTATTCTTAGCATAACTTTGTTGCCGTATATCAGAATTGGACGTGTGACATATGCATTTGGGGTAGAAAAATAAATTCTATCCATTGTGACAACCAGAGAAAGCAGAATCACTTTCCGAGCTATAGTTTGTAATATGCAACGTGGCGGTGACAAGTGAATAGTTGAAAATCTATTTTTAGCATAACTTTGTTTCTGTATATCCGAATTGGACGTGTGACATATGCATTTGGGATAGAAAAAAATGTTCTATCCATTGTGACAACAACAGAAAGCAGAATCACTTTCCGAGCTATAGTTTGAGATATGCAACTTGGTGGTGACAAGTAAACAGTTGAAAATCTATTTTTAGCATAACTTTGTTTCTGTATATCCGAATTGGACGTGTGACATATGCATTTGGGATAGAAAAAAATGTTCTATCCATTGTGACAACAACAGAAAGCAGAATCACTTTCCGAGCTATAGTTTGTGAGGTGTAACTAGGCGGAGACAACTGAACAGTTGAAAATTTATTTTTAGCATAACTTTTGTTCCGTATTTCAGAATTGGACGTGTGACATATGCATTTGGGGTATAAAAATATCTTCTATCCATTGTGACAACCAGAGAAAGAAGAATCTCTTTTCGAGCTATAGTTTGTGATATTCAACTTGGCGATGACATGTGAATAGTTGAAAATCTATTTTTAGCATAACTTTGTTTTCTTATATCAGAATTGGACGTGTGACAAATGCATTTGGGGTAGAAAAATAAGTTCTATCCATTGTGACAAACAAAGAAAGAAGAATCACTTTCCGAGCTATGGATTGTGAGGTGCAACTTGGCGGTGACAAGTGAATAGTTGAAAATCTATTTCTAGCATAACTTTGTTTCCGTATATCTGAATTGGACGTGTGACATATGCATTTGGGGTAGAAAAATATTTTCTATCCATTGTGACAACCACAGAAAGCTAAATCACTTTCCGAGCTATAGATTGTTAGGTGCAACTTGGCGGAGACAAGTGAACAGTAGAAAATCTATTTTTAGCAAACTTTTGTTCCGTATATCAGAATTGGACGTGTGACATATGCATTTGGGGTATAAAAATATGTTCTATCCATTGTGACAACCAGAGAAAGCATAATCATTTTCCGAGCTATAGTTTGTGAAATGCAACTTGGCGGTGACAAGTGAACAATTGAAAATCTATTCTTAGCATAACTTTGTTTCCATATATCCGAATAGGACGTGTGACATATGCATTTGGGGTATAAAAATATATTCTTTTCATTATGACAAACAGAGAAATCAGAATCACTTTCCAAGCTATAGTTTGTGAGACGCAACTTGGCGGTGACAAGTGAACAATTGAAAATCTATTTTTAGCATAACTTTGTTGCCGTATATCAGAATTAGACGTGTGACATATGCATTTGGGGTAGAAAAATAAATTCTATCCATTGTGACAACCAGAGAAAGCAGAATCACTTTCCGAGCTATAGTTTGTGATATGCAACTTGGCGGTGACAAGTGAATAGTTGAAAATCTATTTTTAGCATAACTTTGTTTTCTTATATCAGAATTGGACGTGTGACAAATGCATTCGGGGTAGAAAAATAATTTCTATCCATTGTGACAACTAGTGAAAGCAGAATCACTTTCCGAGCTATAGTTTGTGATAGGCAACTTGGCGGTGACAAGTGAACAGTTGAAAATCTATTTTTAGCATAACTTTGTTTCTGTATATCCGAATTGGACGTGTGACATATGCATTTGGGATAGAAAAATAGGTTCTATCCATTATGACTACAACATAAAGCAGAATCACTTTCCGAGCTATTGTTTGTGAGGTGCAACTAGGCGGAGACAACTGAATAGTTGAAAATTTATTTTTAACATAACTTTTGTTCCGTATACCAGAATTGGACGTGTGACATATGCATTTGGGGTATAAAAATATCTTCTATCCATTGTGACAACCAGAGAAAGAAGAATCTCTTTTCGAGCTATAGTTTGTGATATTCAACTTGGCGATGACAAATGAATAGTTGAAAATCTATTTTAAACATAACTTTGTTTCCTTATATCAGAATTGGACGTGTGACAAATGCATTTGGGGTAGAAAAATAAGTTCTATCCCTTGTGACAAACAAAGAAAGCAGAATCACTTTCCGAGCTATGGATTGTGAGGTGCAACTTGGCGGGGACAAGTGAATAGTTGAAAATCTATTTCTAGCATAACTTTGTTTCCGTATATCTGAATTAGACGTGTGACATATGCATTTGGGGTAGAAAAATAAATTCTATCCACTGTGACAACCAGAGAAAACAGAATCACTTTCCGAGCTATAGTTTGTGATATGCAACTTGGCGGTGACAAGTGAATAGTTGAAAATCTATTTTTAGCATAACTTTGTTTTCTTATATCAGAATTGGACGTGTGACAAATGCATTTGGGGTAGAAAAATAAGTTCTATCCATTGTGACAAACAAAGAAAGCAGAATCACTTTCCGAGCTATGGATTGTGAGGTGCAACTTGGCGGTGACAAGTGAATAGTTGAAAATCTATTTCTAGCATAACTTTGTTTCCGTATATCTGAATTGGACGTGTGACATATGCATTTGGGGTAGAAAAATATGTTCTATCCATTGTGACATCCACAGAAAGGTAAATCACTTTCCGAGCTATAGATTGTTAGGTGAAACTTGGCGGAGACAAGTGAACAGTAGAAAATCTATTTTTAGCAAACTTTTGTTCTGTATATCAGAATTGGACGTGTAACATATGCATTTGAGGTATAAAAATATGTTCTATCCATTGTGACAACCAGAGAAAGCATAATCATTTTCCGAGCTATAGTTTGTGAGATGCAACTTGGCGGTGACAAGTGAACAATTGAAAATCTATTCTCAGCATAACTTTGTTTCCATATATCCGAATTGGACGTGTGACATATGCATTTGGGGTATAAAAATATATTCTTTTCATTATGACAAACAGAGAAATCAGAATCACTTTCCAAGCTATAGTTTGTGAGACGCAACTTGGCGTTGACAAGTGAACAATTGAAAATCTATTCTTAGCATAACTTTGTTGCCGTATATCAGAATTGGACGTGTGACATATGCATTTGGGGTAGAAAAATAAATTCTATCCATTGTGACAACCAGAGAAAGCAGAATCACTTTCCGAGCTATAGTTTGTAATATGCAACGTGGCGGTGACAAGTGAATAGTTGAAAATCTATTTTTAGCATAACTTTGTTTCTGTATATCCGAATTGGACGTGTGACATATGCATTTGGGATAGAAAAAAAATGTTCTATCCATTGTGACAACAACAGAAAGCAGAATCACTTTCCGAGCTATAGTTTGTGAGGTGTAACTAGGCGGAGACAACTGAACAGTTGAAAATTTATTTTTCGCATAACTTTTGTTCCGTATTTCAGAATTGGACGTGTGACATATGCATTTGGGGTAGAAAAATAAATTCTATCCATTGTGACAACCAGAGAAAACAGAATCACTTTCCGAGCTATAGTTTGTGATATGCAACTTGGCGGTGACAAGTGAATAGTTGAAAATCTATTTTTAGCATAACTTTGTTTTCTTATATCAGAATTGGACGTGTGACAAATGCATTTGGGGTAGAAAAATAAGTTCTATCCATTGTGACAAACAAAGAAAGAAGAATCACTTTCCGAGCTATGGATTGTGAGGTGCAACTTGGCGGTGACAAGTGAATAGTTGAAAATCTATTTCTAGCATAACTTTGTTTCCGTATATCTGAATTGGACGTGTCACATATGCATTTGGGGTAGAAAAATATTTTCTATCCATTGTGACAACCACAGAAAGCTAAATCACTTTCCGAGCTATAGATTGTTAGGTGCAACTTGGCGGAGACAATTGAACAGTAGAAAATCTATTTTTAGCAAACTTTTGTTCCGTATATCAGAATTCGACGTGTGACATATGCATTTGGGGTATAAAAATATGTTCTATCCATTGTGACAACCAGAGAAAGCATAATCATTTTCCGAGCTATAGTTTGTGAGATGCAACTTGGCGGTGACAAGTGAACAATTGAAAATCTATTCTTAGCATAACTTTGTTTCCATATATCCGAATAGGACGTGTGACATATGCATTTGGGGTATAAAAATATATTCTTTTCATTATGACAAACAGAGAAATCAGAATCACTTTCCAAGCTATAGTTTGTGAGACGCAACTTGGCGGTGACAAGTGAACAATTGAAAATCTATTTTTAGCATAACTTTGTTGCCGTATATCAGAATTAGACGTGTGACATATGCATTTGGGGTAGAAAAATAAATTCTATCCATTGTGACAACCAGAGAAAGCAGAATCACTTTCCGAGCTATAGTTTGTGATATGCAACTTGGCGGTGACAAGTGAATAGTTGAAAATCTATTTTTAGCATAACTTTGTTTTCTTATATCAGAATTGGACGTGTGACAAATGCATTCGGGGTAGAAAAATAAGTTCTATCCATTGTGACAACTAGTGAAAGCAGAATCACTTTCCGAGCTATAGTTTGTGATAGGCAACTTGGCGGTGACAAGTGAACAGTTGAAAATCTATTTTTAGCATAACTTTGTTTCTGTATATCCGAATTGGACGTGTGTCATATGCATTTGGGATAGAAAAATATGGTCTATCCATTATGACTACAACATAAAGCAGAATCACTTTCCGAGCTATTGTTTGTGAGGTGCATCTAGGCGGAGACAACTGAATAGTTGAAAATTTATTTTTAACATAACTTTTGTTCCGTATATCAGAATTGGACGTGTGACATATGCATTTGGGGTATAAAAATATCTTCTATCCATTGTGACAACCAGAGAAAGCAGAATCACTTTTCGAGCTATAGTTTGTGATATGCAACTTGGCGGTGACAAGTAAATAGTTGAAAATCTATTTTTAGCGTAACTTTGTTTTCGTATATCAGAATTGGACGTGTGACAAATGCATTTGGGGTATAAAAATAAGTTCTATCCATTGTGACAACCAAAGAAAGAAGAATCACTTTCCGAGCTATAGATTGTGAGATGCAACTTCGTGGTGACAAGTGAACAGTTGAGAATCTATTTTTAGCATAACTTTGTTTCCGTATATCTGAGTTGGACGTGTGACATATGCATTCGGGGTAGAAAAATATGTTCTATTCATTGTGACAACCACAGAAAGCTAAATCACTTTCTGAGCTATAGATTGTTAGGAGCAACTTGGCGGAGACAAGTGAACAGTAGAAAATTTATTTTTAGCAAACTTTTGTTCCGTATATCAGAATTGGACGTGTGACATTTGCATTTGGGGTATAAAAATATCTTCTATCCATTGTGACGACCAGAGAAAGCAGAATCACTTTCCGAGCTATAGTTTGTGAAATGCAACTTAGTGGTGACAAGTGAATAGTTGAAAATCTATTTTTAGCATAACTTTGTTTCTGTATATCCGAATTGGACGTGTGACATATGCATTTGGGATAGAAAAATATGTTCTATCCATTGTGACAACAACAGAAAGCAGAATCACTTTTCGAGCTATAGTTTGTGATGTGCAACTAGGCGGAGACAACTAAATAATTGAAAATTTATTTTTAGCATAACTTTTGTTCCGTATATCAGAATTGGATGTGTGACATATGCATTTGGGGTATAAAAATATCTTCTATCCATTGTGACAACCAGAGAAAGAAGAATCTCTTTTCGAGCTATAGTTTGTGATATGCAACTTCGCGGTGACTAGTGAATAGTTGAAAATCTATTTCTAGCATAACTTTGTTTCCGTATATCCGAATTGGACGTGTGACATATGCATTTGGGATAGACAAATATGTTCTATCCATTGTGACAATAACAAAAATCAGAATCACTTTCCGTGCTATAGTTTGTGTGGTGCAATTTGGCGGAGACAACTAAACAGTTGAAAATTTATTTTTAGCATAACTTTTGTTCCGTATATCAGAATTCGACGTGTGACATATGCATTTGTGGTAGAAAAATAAATTCAATCCATTGTGACAACCAAAGAAAGCAGAATCACTTTCCGAGCTATAGATTGTGATGTGCAACTTGGTGGTGACAAGTGAATAGTTGAAAATCTATTTTTAGCATATCTTTGTTTCCGTATATCATAATTGGACGTGTGACATATGCATTTGGGGTAGAAAAATATGTTCTATCCATTGCGACAACCAGAAAAAGAAGAATCACTTTCCGAGCTATATTTTGTGATATAAAACTTGGCTGTGCAAGTGAATAGTTGAAAATCTATTTCAAGTATAACTTTGTTGCCGTATATCAGAATTGGACGTGTGACATATGCATTTGGGGTAGAAAAATATGTTCTATCCATTTTGACAACCAGAGAAAGCAGAATTGAAAGTGTGCATGACAAGAGGAACACCTTGGAAAGCTCTCCTTATATGTCTTGGTTTTGATGAGGACAACTTGTGCTAATAAGAGCTTGAAGTTCATCAACAAATCAACATGCTTAAGCCTTCCGATTGGTACCTTGCTTAGACTAGATTAGTTTAGGTTGAGTCCAATGCTTAAGTCACCTAATACATATCTCAATTGCATAAATCTTTTAAATCTTTTTCATCTTGAGATATGTCATTCATAATATGTTCATGCATCATATAAATACATGTACATGTGCATTCTAGGCATAATCTAAGTATTAAACATGTATGAATTTAAGTGCATAACATATTTGAAGTTTTTACACATGAAAGAGTGCTGTTAATCGATTACCACTTAGGTTAATCGATTAATCTAACTGTTTGCACAGTGTAATCGATTACAACAAATGTTAATCGATTAATCTAACCTTTTTGTGAAGCTTAATCGATTAAAGCTATCGTTAATCGATTAACTGGGCTTTAATTTCAATTCTTTATAAACTGCATTTTCAGAATTGATCTCATAAGTTGCATGTTAAATTTTTAGAGAGTTAGAGCATTTTTTTCGTGTTAATTGTTGCATCTAGTTGTAAATGCATTTGTGAGCTTAGAAAAGAGAGAATTCTATGCTTTAGGATTGAGTGCTTTTCATGATACATTTCTCATCTTTTCTTGTCACATGTTCTTGCATTTTTACATGATTCTTGATTAGATGTTTACATATTATGCATTCTGTTTTTCACTAATACATTTTTCATACTGCATGAGCTTGTATTAGGTGATTAGAGTAAAGCCTTATCTTGTTAGATATAAGTCTTGTTATAGCTTAAGTTTACTCTGTATTGCTTTGTTTGAAAAAGTGTTGTAATTGTGGGAATCTCAAGGTGTCATATCACCAAGAGATTGAGTGTGTCTTCACTGAGTGTTAGACTTAGGGATAAGTAAAGAACAAGGTTCTTGGCTGGGGCTACGCCGAAAGAAAGGTTTTCTTTGTCGGTAGGAAGGGAGTCAAACCATAGAATAGGTTTCTTTTTATCTTGTAAGTGTCTAATTGTTGTAATTGGATAGTGTGTATGTAATTAACATTCATTCAATTATAGTGAAGAAAAATCTCCCAAATCAGCCGGGAGGCCTGGATGTAGTTTGCGGTGGACAAGCAAACGAACCAGGATAAAATTCTTGTTGCAGGACTTTTTCTATCTCTCTCTCTTTATTGCATTTGATCGATTAATTTGTTTAGTAGATTTAATTGATAATCTGTTTCTATACTGTATTGCTTGTACTCTGATAAAATTCTGTAAGCTTAGTATAATCGTTTCTTTATCAATTAATTGTCGCGCAAGAAACTGTACTTGCATCTGCTTACTGTCACGGTTTAATCGATTAAGTGTGGTGTGTTAATCGATTACTTCAGTCTGTTAATCGATTAAGTGGACTGTGTTGAAAGTGTTAATCGATTACCCTGTTTCGTTAATCGATTAATCAAGGTGTTTTTCAGCATTAAGTGTTGTTTTCGAAAAGCGGACATTCTAACCGCTACACCTATTCAACCCCCCCCCCCCCCCTTCTAGGTGTATTGTAACCACTGATACCTAACAAGTGGTATCAGAGCTAGTGCGAAGTGCTAGCTCAACCGCGTATTCGTGATCCTTAGGGAAAAAGGAATGGGTTCGTCAAACCCATTTGGTGGTGATGGTTCATCCATTAATCGACCACCTATATTCAGTGGTGAAGGGTATGCCTACTGGAAAGTCCGCATGCAAATTTTTATTGAAGCCATAGACTCGGATATTTGGGAATCCGTAGTCAACGGCCCTTTCGTTCCACAGCATCTTGTGGACAATGAACCTAAAGACAAGCCTAAAAGTCTATGGACCGATGATGAGCGCAAAAAGGTGCAGCATAATCTACGCGCCAAAAATATCATCACATCGGCCCTATCCTATGATGAGTTCTTTAGAGTATCGCAGTGCCAAAATGCAAAAGAAATGTGGGACACTTTACAAGTGACTCATGAAGGCACTAGCGAAGTCAAGCGCGCTAGATTAAATGCGCTTACCCATGAGTATGAGTTATTTCGCATGTTACCTAGTGAATCAATTTGTGATATGCAAAAGCGATTTACTCATATTGTTAATCATTTAGTTGCTCTAGATAAATCTTTTGCCAGAGGTGAACTAACTAATAAAGTTTTGCGTTGTCTTGACAGGAAATGGCAACCAAAAGTAACTGCAATTGTTGAAAATCTAGCATAACTTTCTTTTCGTATATCATAATTGGACGTGTGACAAATGCATTTGGGGTAGAAAAATAAGTTCTATCCATTGTCATAACCAGAGAAAGAAGAATCACTTTCCGAGCTATAGTTTGTGATATGCAACTTGGCGGTGACAAGTGAATATTTGAAAATCTATTTTTCGCATAACTTTGTTTTCGTATATCTGAATTGGACATGTGACATATGCATTTGGGATAGAAAAACAAGTTCTATCCATTGTGACAATCAGAGAAAGCATAATCACTTTCCGAGCTATAGATCATGAGGTGCAACTTGGCGGAGACAAGTGAACAGTTGAAAATTTATTTTTTGCATAACTTTGTTTCCGTATATCAAAATTGGACGTGTGACATATGCATTTGGGGTAGAAAAATATGTTCTATCCATTGTGACAACCAGAGAAAGCAGAATCACTTTCCGAGCTATAGTTTGTGAGATGCAACTTGGTGGTGACAAGTGAACAATTGAAAATCTATTTTTAGCATAACTTTGTTTCCGTATATCCGAATTGGACGTGTGACAAATGCATTTGGGGTATAAAAATATATTCTTTTCATTGTGAAAACCAGAGAAATCAGAATCACTTTCAGTGCTATATTTTGTGAGACGTAATTTGGCGGTGACAAGTGAACAAATGAAAATCTATTTTTAGCATAACTTTGTTTCCGTATATCAGAATTGGACGTGTGACATATGCATTTGGGGTAGAAAAATAAATTCTATCCATTGTGACAACCAGAGAAAGCATAATCACTTTTCGAGCTGTAGTTTGTGATATGCAACTTGGCGGTGACAAGTGAATAGTTGAAAATCTATTTTTTGCATAACTTTCTTTTCGTATATCAGAATTGGACGTGTGACAAATGCATTTGGGGTAGAAAAATAAGTTCTATTCATTGTCATAACCAGAGAATGCAGAATCACTTTCTGAGCTATAGTTTGTGATATGCAACTTGGCGGTGACAAGTGAATAGTTGAAAATCTATTTTTCGCATAACTTTGTTTTCGTATATCTGAATTGGACGTGTGACTTATGCATTTGGGGTAGAAAAATAAGTTCTATCCATTGTGACAACCAGAGAAAGCAGAATCACTTTCCGAGCTATAGATTGTGAGGTGCAACTTGGCGGAGACAAGTGAACAGTTGAAAATTTATTTTTTGCATAACTTTGTTTCCGTATATCAAAATTGGACGTGTGACATATGCATTTGGGGTAGAAAAATATGTTCTATCCATTGTGACAACCAGAGAAAGCAGAATCACTTTCCGAGCTATAGTTTGTGAGATGCAACTTGGTGGTGACAAGTGAACAATTGAAAATCTATTTTTAGCATAACTTTGTTTCCGTATATCCGAATTGGACGTGTGACAAATGCATTTGGGGTATAAAAATATATTCTTTTCATTGTGAAAACCAGAGAAATCAGAATCACTTTCAGTGCTATAGTTTGTGAGACGTAACTTGGCGGTGACAAGTGAACAATTGAAAATCTATTTTTAGCATAACTTTGTTGCCGTATATCAGAATTGGACGTGTGACATATGCATTTGGGGTAGAAAAATAAATTCTATCCATTGTGACAACCAGAGAAAGCATAATCACTTTCCGAGCTATAGTTTGTGATATGCAACTTGGCGGTGACAAGTGAATAGTTGAAAATCTATTTTTTGCATAACTTTCTTTTCGTATATCAGAATTGGACGTGTGACAAATGCATTTGGGGTAGAAAAATAAGTTCTATCCATTGTCATAACCAGAGAAAGCAGAATCACTTTCCGAGCTATAGTTTGTGATATGCAACTTGGCGGTGACAAGTGAATAGTTGAAAATCTATTTTTAGCATAACTTTGTTTTCGTATATCTGAATTGGACGTGTGACATATGCATTTGGGGTAGAAAAATAAGTTCTATCCATTGTGACAACCAGAGAAAGCAGAATCACTTTCCGAGCTATAGATTGTGAGGTGCAACTTGGCGGAGACAAGTGAACAGTTGAAAATTTATTTTTAGCATAACTTTGTTTCCGTATATCTGAATTGGACGTGTGACATATGCATTTGGGGTAGAAAAATAAATTCTATTCATTTTGACAACCAAAATAAGCAGAATCACTTTTCGAGCTATAGTTTGTGATATGCTACTTGGCGGTGACAAGTGAATAGTTGAAAATCTATTTTTAGCATAATTGAACTTCCACTTCCAGAGGCTGCAAAAGAGCATAATTGAACTTCTTGATAATGCTCTTGTGGTTCAGCCGCTGGTTCCTTCACAAGAGCATGGATTAACAGATCTTCAATGTTGTTTTGGATTGGTTTCATTGCTTCACAAGAGAACCGCAGAAGAGCATCTATCCAATGTTCACAAAGTTGGTTTTGTTAAGAATAAAACTTGTCCTAGATCTTCAATATTGAACAAAAATGTAACATTCAGCTTTAAGGATTTAATGTTTCCATGTAACAAACAATTTTCATTTCAGTTTTCAATATATAGCATTCAATTTCCATTTCAGTTTATTGTGTTTTATGTATAATTTCAATTTCAATATATATAAGTTTCAATTTCATTTTGTTCAACACTTTAACTTATAACTGACGTTTTTCAAAAGAATTAAAATGTGAATCATCAACAACGAAATAGTAAGTTTTAAATGGATAATCAACAGCGAAAGTACATCACTTAAATTACTAATTCCACAACGAAGTGATATACTTTCGTTGTTGATTATATAACTGACGTGTTTTAAAAGAATGAAAATGTGAATCATTAATAGCGAAATAATAAGTTTTAAATGAATAATCAACAGCGAAAGTATATCACTTAAATGACTTATCAACTGCGAAAATACGTTTTAATAAATAATCAACAGTGAAAGTATATCACTTCGCTGTGGAAATAGTCGTATTTTTTTAAATAATTGAAAAAAATGAATTTGAATATTAAGTTTATTTAAGGATATGTGCCGTTAAGTCTTTGAGTCTCTTTTTGAAAAAAATTGTAATTAGTTTAATCGTTTAAGTGAACACTTTAACTTATAACTGACGTGTTTTAAAAGAATCAAAATGTGAACCATCAACAGCGAATTAGTAAGTTAATCATTTAGTTTAAATGAATAATCTACAGCGAAAGTATATCACTTAAATGAATTTGAAGATGACACTGTTTATGTAACCTCTTCAACAGCGTCGGCTGAAATTTCGCTGTTAACCAAACATATTTAACAACGAATCATATAAGTCTCACTGTTAATGTTTAAATTACTACAGCGAATTGTATCGTTGCGTTGTTGTAAATGGAAATTAAAATATAAAAAAACGTTGATACGAAACATTTTGTTACGTACTTCTCAAACTTCTAATACACAGAAAAGGAAACCCTTGAACACTCTCAAACCAAGAAACCCTTCAACACTCTCAAACCAAGAAACCCTTCATCAACACTCTCAAACCACAAACAATGACTTCTCAAAATGAAGTAAACGAAGAAGGAACAATGGTTAACACTAAAACTCCAATAAGACAAACTCCAGAACCACAAACTCCACAAACACAAACTCAGAAACGTAAGATCATAATGATGGGTGGCTTTGGAATCATGACAAGGAAGGACACTACTCAGTTCGCAATGCTTATCAAGTACTCCTAAAGGCGAAAAACAATGGTGATAATGGATTCTTTAAAAGTCTGTGGAGATGTAATGTTCCAACTAAGATTAAATGCTTTGTGTGGAGAATGTCCTTTGATGGTGTTCCAACAAGATTGAATCTTGTTCATCGTGAAGTCTTGGATGCTCACGTTCTATCACGGTGTGCTTTTTGTAGAGTAGAGGAAGAATTCATTAATCATTTGTTCTTCTCATGCATTAATTCTTACTATCTTTGGAAAAAACTTTACTCATGGTTTGGTCTTTCTTCCATCATCCAAAATGATATTAAGTTCAACTTTCACTCTCATATGAGCATGCTTCGGATGGAGAAAAAGATTAAACAACAGTGGATGTCCCTTTGGTTCGTTACTATTTGGTCTATGTGGTTGGTTAGAAACAATATCATTTTTGAGCTTTCAGTTATATGAGGTAATGAATTTAATTTCTCTTCATTTTTGGAACCTTCTATGTGCTCGATACTCTGATTTCAATTATTCCTATACGTAGTGGGTGCTTCATCCCTCTAGTTGTTTTTCTTAGATTTGTTGTTTAATGTATATGTGGATAGGAGTAACACTTGTTCTCCTAACCTTTCTTTTTATTTATTTGAAATATGTTTCTGATATAAAAAAATGTAAACCACGTGGTATCACTGTCATGAGGAGTGTTATTCGTGCAAGAAGCAATAATAAAGGTGACAAATTGACGGTTGAATGGAACGCAAGGGGCCAACCATTGAACAATAAAGGTGGAAACAAATTAATAAGCTACATTGTAGTTGTGATTCGACAAAATATATCCATAAAGTTCAAACATTGGTCTGATGATAGGCTGAATGCAGCGAAGGATATTATTTGGAAGGATATAACCGTAAGTTTCCTTGCAATCTGTATTCTTTGTGTTTTAATTGGAAGGATATTATTTTGTGTTTATGTAACAGTGTATTTGTATTCCATGCAAACTATTTATGCATGAAAATGTTTATGCAAGTTTTAGGCAACTTTTGATATATTTTTCTGTTTAGGCAACTTTTGATGGTTACACATGAAAATGTTTATGAAACTATTATGTATATTTAGGCAACTTTTGATGTTGATGAGGAACACAAAGATTACATCATAAAGAGTGCTGGCAAGGCTCTCCGACAATTTAGAACCAATTGCGGGAAATGTATCAGAACCAATTTAAGTGAACTGTTGTGTGGTTATGTGATGATTTATATGGTTAAACATGGTTTACTGACAAATGAATGAGTGTAGGTACCCGTTACGGAGATGTATGGAAGAGGAAGAGGAAGAGGAAGAGGATCGGGTCAGAATGACCTATTGTCCCAGATTGCTGTTGTGCTGATGAACATGAATGAGAATTTGCATCACCTGAACTAGAACGCGACACCAAGTCCGAGTTCGCAACCATTAGTTCCACCTGGGTCGGCTGAGTACAGAGGTTTGGATGAATTCTGCAGGAGGAACCCCAGTCAGTTCGAAGGCGGATTAGCTCCTGATGCCGCCATTGAATGGGTCCAAGGATTGGAAAGAATCTTTAGGGCCATGAGTTGTTCTGATGCCCAGAAAGTGCATACGCCACCTCATGCTAGTGAAGGAGGCTGGAAACTGGTGGGAGATGACCCGGAGGCAGATGGAGACTGAAGGGCAAATCATCACGTGGGGGACCTTCAAGGGCAAATTCCTCCAGAAATATTTCCCTGCAGACCTGAAAAGGAAGAAGGAGATGGAATTCTTGCAATTGGAGCAAGGAAACATTTCGGTCGGGGAGTACGTGGCCAAATTTGAAGAATTGATCCTGTATTGCCCTTATGCTGAACTAGAGTTGGACGGGAGGTCCAAATGTGTTAAGTTCGAGATGGGATTGAGACCCGAGCTCAGGGTGATGTTTGGTCACGAAGAAATTTCTGATTTTCCTACACTGGTGAACAAGTGTAGGATGTATGAGGATAATGTGCGGGTGAGGGACGCTGCTGCTAGTAAAGAGAACCCTTCATGGCACTATGGCCCTCAACGAAACTTCTCACACGGAAAAGGGAAGGGAAAGGTGTTTCAAGAGGAACGGAAGCCTTACTTGTGACACCCAAAATTTATCCTCTTTGAAATGAGGTAACAATCCTGAAGAAGGGGGCATACTGCCAGATTCTCGCTTGAGCGATAGGATCTCGCCCAAACGAGAGACCCAGTATTTTAGTTTTGGGAATTCGGGAAATCTCGCCCAAGCGAGAGTGATCGCTTGAGCGAGAGAAAGCCTAGGCATACTGTGAGATTCTCGCTTGAGCGAGAGAAAGCCTAGGCATACTGTGAGATTCTCGCATGAGCGAGAGAATCTCACCCAGGCGAGAGGGTCCGTTTTTTGAAAATTAAAATATCGTGGGCTTCTCGCCCAAGCGAGATATTCTCACCCGAGAGAGAGTGCCCAGCTATAAAAGGAAAAAGAGAGTTTCACAAACCCTAATCTTCATTTTCTTTTCTCCCATTTCACTCCCAATGGCGGCTCCCCATGGATTTCGACCCTCTCCTCCACCAATACTCAAAAACACATCAAAACATCTTCCTCTTGATTCTTAATGGAACATTGGAGAGCTTTGGAGATGAAAAAGCAACAATGGAGGTTGAAGGAGATGGAGGGAGATGGAGCTCTTTGCGGATCCATGAAGCTTATGCAACCTAAGGTGAGGGAGAAGACCATTGTGGTCTTAGAGTATTTCATTAGAGTCATCATCTCCGATTTCCCTCAAGAATCGGAGCATATTAACGGATAGAAACTCTCTTGGGAGTTTGTGGTCCATATGAGAGTCTTTATTTTACATGAGGATGTATTAGCCATAAAAGTGGAGATATATCTGTGGGGAAAACCGTTTATTTAAGAAAAATGCAATACGTTCATTTCTGGTAATACACCGTCATTAAAGATGGATCTAACGTTAATGTGTATATGATGAAGGATATGAAATGCATGGTTGTTTATGATAATGGTTATGTTGTGTGATAATGATGGTGCGTGAGTTATTTCTGGTCATGAATATGTATGGGTGTGTTTGTAACAATGAATGTATGATGAGCTGTTGATGTGTTAAAAAGGATATGAGTGTGTTTGTCAAAATGAGTATGTTGTGAGTTGTTGATTTGTTATAAACCTATATGGGTGTACGTGTAATACTGAATGTGTGATGACCTGTTAAGGTGTTAAAATGGATAAGGGTATGTTTGTGACAATGAAGGTGTTGTATGTTATTTTATGGTGATAAAATAATGAGATTGCCTTGTGTTGATTGTGTATGACATGGATGTGAGTATAATGGAGAATGAACTCGACCTGTCCGAGGTGGTGTGGGATTGTCTTATGGAAGAACTTGGTGAATACGATTAAGGGTGTATACGACTAATGGGAGAGTGAGTGGGTTCTATTGAAAGTAACATACGTGCTATAGGATATATATTATGGGATGTATATACTATAGGGTGGACGTGAAGGATGAGTAAGGAGTATGTTTGAAATGAGTTAAATATGCATGCTATAGAATATATATTATGGGATGTATGTGTACTATAGGGTGAATATAGATAACATGAGATGAATAAATATGCATACTTTAGAACATCTATATTATGGGATATATGTGTACTATAGGATGAATATGGATAATATGAGATTAATGAATATGCACACTATAGAACATATATATTATGGGATATATATGTACTATAGTGTGAATATGGATAATATGTGTTGATTGGGATATTGTTATCATGATTGATGTGTGTGGTTAATAATTTAATGTTATTACTCCATGTAAATCCACGCTACGGTCGCCGTAGTTGGTTCTTACTCCCTTTGCCTTTTCCTTGTGTGTGTTATGTATTTGAGTTCAGATTGTGGAGGTAGCGCATTGGACGCTTGCGGAGAAGAGTATATGATAGGGTAGGTTTTTATGTAATTGACATGTTATATGAAAAACGTTTGTAATATGAGAACCTTGTTGGTTTCACTCTTTTGTAAAATGGAACTTCTCCTAAAGTGTATAATGAAGTTGATTTAATATTTGTAATTAAAAGTGTCCTTTGTTAAAGGGTAATTGTTTAGATTATGTATTTGAAAGGAAGTGTAATGACATGCTTTTGAAATGAAATATATTTGGAATATTTCCGCCTTGTAATTTATAAATGTTTTCACTCAAGTTTCCGAACAGTTCAAGTAATGTCTTTCAAAAGTAATCACGTCACCTTCATGGATAAGGTTTTAAAAAGAATTTTTGGATTACGAAAATCGGGTCCTTACATTACTCTCCTCCAACGGGTAGTCGGGGTCATACTTCGCATGGGCCGAAGACTCATGTTAATGCCGGAGGGTCACGGTTGAACTCTCCATCTTTGTGCGGCAAATGTGGCCGAACTCATGTCGGTGACTCGAGCCCCGGAATGACGCTTACTTGTTTCCACTGCAAGGAGGTTGGGCATATCAGAAGATATTGTCCTAAGTTACCGCAGAGTGTAAATGCTGTGAGAGCTGAGTGACCTCGATCCACTAGCTGAGTGTTCACCATGAGTGGTGCAGAGGCATCAGGTGTAGATGGCCTGATAAAAGGTAATTGCATGGTGGCAGGTATTCCTCTTTTAGTGTTATTTGATTCGGGAGCGACACACTCCTTTGTATCTATTGAATGTGTGGATAGACTGAAATTGCAAACTGAGTCGTTGCCTGTGGTGGTGTCGACAGTTGTGTCTCGATGTCCGGTAGTGGTAAATGGTAGAATATTTACCGTGGATTTAATCTGCTTACCACTATCCCAGTTAGATCTAATTCTGGGAATGGACTGGTTGTCGGCGAATCATGTGGTGCTTAATTGTGTTGATAAGACCGTGGTATTCGGAGATCCATATGAGATTTCTGATGAGGTTAGTTATATGAAGCCGTTGTCGGCAAAGGAAGTCAAGACTTCCCGTAAAGAGGGAGGAGTTGTGTTTATGTTGTTGGCATCCCTAGAGGTTATTGAGAAACCCAAGGTTGAGGACATTCCGATAGTTCGGGAATTCCCTGAGGTATTTCCTGATGACATTCTGGAGTTTCCCCCAGTGAGAGAAGTTGAATTCTCTATTGATTTGCTACCTGGAACGGGACCCATCTCTATAGCTCCGTATAGGATGGCACCGTTGGAATTGGCCGAGTTGAAAAAGCAGGTTGAGGACTTGTTGGCAAAGAAGTTTATTCGTCCTAGTGTCTCGCCGTGGGGTGCACCTGTCTTGTTGGTTAAGAAGAAAGATGGTAGTATGCGGTTGTGTACCGACTACCGGCAGTTGAACAAGGTTACTATTAAGAACAAGTAATGATTTCCTCGGATTGATGACTTGATGGATCAGTTGAGAGGGGCGGTAGTGTTTTCAAAGATTGATCTTTGGTCGGGTTACCACTAACTTCGTGTGAAATCCGAAGACATTCCTAAAACTGCTTTTAGCACGAGGTATGGACATTTTGAGTATTTGGTCATGCCTTTTGGTGTAACGAATGCCCCAACAATATTTACCGACTACATGAATCGAATTTTTCATCCCTGTTTGGATTTATTCGTAGTGGTATTTATTGATGACATTCTGGTTTACACCAAAAGCCGACAGGAACATGCAGAGCACCTAAGGATTGTTCTAAAGCTTCTGAGTAAGAACTGGTTGTATGCTAAATTGTCTAATTGTGATTTCTGGTTGGAATCGGTAAACTTTCTGGGACATGTAATATCCAAGGAAGGGGTAGCTGTAGATCCTTCAAAAGTTGAAGCGGTTATGGAATGGGCAGTACCCAAGTCAGTTACTGAGATCCAGAGTTTTCTGGGTTTGGCTGGTTATTATCGGAAATTCATTGAGGGATTTTCGAAGTTGGCACTACCGTTGACTAAGCTCACCAGGATGGGGGAACCTTATGTGTGGACAATCCGTCGTGAAGAGAGTTTCGAAGAGTTGAAACGGAGATTGACTACCGCGCCAGTGTTGGTTCTTCCTTGTACTGATAGGGATTTTAGTGTTTATTGTGATGTTTCCAAGCAAGGTTTGGATTGTGTTTTGATGCAAGAAGGGAAAGTTCAAGTGTAGAATTTGGGTCTCTACAATTATGGTATGGTTTTCACCTTATATATGTCCATTCATTAATTTACAGATTTTGATGTAGTTCCTATCGAATATTTCTGGGAAAGGTGTCTGCTGATGACCATAGTGCAACATCCCCTCCTAGAATAGATGAACCTGCATCTAAAAAGGCCAAAGTGGTGAAGTCTACGCCACATTCCTCTAAATCAAATCTAGAATCGTCAGGGGAGGTGCTCCCCCCCCCCCCCCCCCCCCCCCCCGAAAACCAAGTACTTTGAAATACTTTGGGATTATTTTCAGAACTTACCTGCCGATTCTACGATTAACATTTCACTTCCTGAACCCATCTATGGGTATTCTACCGAAGAATTCATCACTAAAAATGATGTGAAGGATGTACACGGTCGTGATTGGATTGGTGCATCCATTTTATCTGTGTACATAAGGTAAACTTCTCATTTTCGCATTTAATCATTAATTGGTGTATTATAATTAACTAACGTTTGTGTTATATGTTAGGTACTTGTATGACAACTTTGTACCCAAAAGTAAAAAGAAGGTGATGTTCATATCCCCTCAAGCTAACATTTTGGGTACGAGTATTGTACCCAATGACACAGGGAAGAAACAGAAGTCACAAGAGGTTGCTGACATTCTTCATGAAAATAAAGAGATTGCTGACTTATTCTTTGCACCTCTTAACACCGGGTAAGCATGATTTTTTAATTGTTTTTAACAATGTTTTTGCTTAACATTTTATTAACCGTATGCATATATGTTTTTAGGCAACATTGGATTTTGGTTGTCATTAATCGGGTCAGCCATCAATTGTTCTATTTTGATTCACTAAGAAATGGCAACCCGTACAAGTACTTTGTTATGCAAGATATTTTTAATACGTAAGTGGACAACTCATTTAAATTTACTGAATTTTGTTACACTTTCATTATCAGTTCATTTAAACATTATTTTCTATATTGTTTAGGGCATTGAATACATATAGAGCCCTAAACCCTAAACCTCATTGACCCTCCAAGTGGATTCATGTTAAGGTATTGTTACACTAAACATCAAACAATGTATTATCAAACAATTATTTCATTATCACTTATATTTACCTGATTTTATTTGTAGACCCCTCACCAAAACAATAACAAAGATTGCGACTTTTATGTCATTAACTTCATGATGGAGGTTATTAAACAAGGCAAAGCTGAAGTCCAATTTGATGTACATACATATACAATTGAACAAATAGATGTGAATAGGGAAATTTGGTCAAAATTTGTCTATTCTTTTAAAACAGAAAATTTGTAATATACAAATTAAGGTTCAAGTTGTAATACCTTAACATGATAATTTGCAATATACAAAGGTTCTGTTAAATATAAAGCATTTTGTGTTTTGATAATTTGTTGTGTTTCAGTTATTTGATGTTTGCTTAAGCTTAACAGTTTAGATTTAGGAAACATGCAATTCAACAGCGAAAACTATTCATTCGCTGTATAATTATTCATCCCTTGATATCTTCAACAGCGTAGTGTTCTAATTTCACTGTATAATTAATAATATCCACAACGTAGTGATATAGTTTCGCTGTGGAATTGATAATTTCCACAACGTAGTGATATACATTCGCTGTGGAAGAGAAGATCCTAAAAAAGGCTCCTGATATCTTCAACAACAAAGTGTTTTACTTTCCCTGTTGAAGGCTTATCAAGATAAAACTTAATACCATTCCTCATTCGAAAACCTCTTTTAACTTCCACTTACTCTTTTTCTCAGCAGTAGCTAGCGAAACTGAAAACCTCAAAATCATTCAATCATTCGACATCGAAAATCATTCACACATTCAACATCGAAAATCATTCACACATTGAACCTCAAAATCATTCAACCCAAAATCATTCACGTATTCAACCTCAAAATTTCTTTCTCTTATTCAACCCCGAAAGTTCGCTAATTCTGCACCGAATTGAAAGTAAGTTTTCAATTCAACATCAAGTAAATACTTGCTTATATTAAGTTAGATGTCATCTTTATAATGTAACACCCTAAATTTTAAGTCTTTAAAATTATAGTATCAGTCCTGGGATCCTCGCTTGAGCGAGAGATTCTCGCTTGGGTGAGAGAGAGAGACTCACCTGGGAGGGTGAAATACTGGGCTATACTGGAGGATCCTCGCTTGAGCGAGATATTCTCGCCTGGGCGAGAGAGGCTCACTTGGGAGGGTGAAATCCTGGGGTATACTGAAAGATTCTCGCCTGAGCGAGAGTTGTCTCGCCTAGGCGAGAAATAGCAATTGGGGCTGTTGACACTGGAGATTCTCGCTTGAGCGAGAATCACTCACTTGAGCGAGAGGGTGAGACCTGAGTTTTTAAAATGGGCGGGATTTTCTCGCTTGAGCGAGAATAAGCTCGCTTAAGCGAGAACCCGACGAGACAACATTTAATGAGAAACTCCTAAACACAATATAGGGTTTAGAAAAGAAGAAGGGTGAGAGAAGAGAGCTTTTTCAAGGACAAAAAGCTTGGATACTCATCTAAGAGCTTGAGAAGAGGTAAAACTCTAGATTCTAACTCTCTTCTTCTCTTTAAAATCTATTTTGGAATAAATGACTAACGTTGTGTTATGTGGTGGGATGAGGAAAGATCCTAGAGTTGGCGGCGGTGTCGGTGGAACTTGTGAAGCTGCCAAGAACCAAATACAACACTCACCAAGGTAAGGATAAGTCTTTAATTGTGCATTTGGAATCGAAAATGTGTATTTTCTGATTATGCAAGGATTGAGTTGTAAATTATGCATTTAGTATAAACATATATGGGTGTATTTATATTAAAGTAGGCGTAGATTTACGAGAAAGGAAAGTATGTTGTATTTCCTGATTTTAAAATGCTTGAGTTGTAAATTACGTGTTTAGTATAAACATATATGGGTGTGTTTATATTAAAGTAGGCGTAAGTTTACGGAAATGGAAAATATGCGTATTTCTGGTCATGCCGTAATTATATTGGGAATTGCGTATTTAGTATAAACATATGTGGAGTGTTTATAATAAAGATGGCGTGAATTTACGGGAGATAATTAATGGCGAGTTGATGAAAGGAAAAATATATTTTTAGCCAACCATGAATAGTTACCGACTCTGGCTTGAGTATATAGGCAAAACTATGGCTTGAGTATATAAGCAAAACTCTGGCTTGAGTATATAAGCAAAACTCTGGCTTGAGTATATAAGCAAAACTCTGGCTTGAGTATATAAGCAAAACTCTAGCTTGAGCATATAAGCAAAACTCTGGCTTGAGTATATAAGCATGCTTTATTTAAAATGGGAAATGAGAATCTGCTTTTAGCTAACCCTGAGGGACGTAGGGACTTTGGCTCAAGTTATGCTGCAAAGTAAAATGAATATCAAAAATGGTTTACTAACCCTATTTCTAATGTGGATTATCTTATGATGATGTTTATTTGAATTAACGACTTACTCCTTTGCATGTTTGTGTACTTGTCATTGATAATCTCATTGTAGATAAACAGGTGACATGAGGGGGACTCATTTTTGAGGGGTCTTAGGGAGCATTACATTTTGGATTTATTCACTTGCACTATTTTGTACATGAGTGCATAGTTGATATTTTGAAATATGATCTAACTAATGATGTAAATATAATTGCTAACATGAGGGTGTAACTCTGGATATGTGTAGCTATGGGTATTTTGGAAACCCATGGCTAGTTATATGCGGTGGTTACTAATTTAAATTAATACGAATTATGTTTTTCTGTCGAATGATTTTGTACGTTAATATTGAGATAGAGTGTGAAGAGGGAAATAAGATTTGAAGTAAAGATATTCAATTGGTAATGTGAGTTAGGAGAGATTGCATGAAATTGAACTAAAATGAGAAAAAAATTTCAAAGGTAGAATTTGGGTCTTTACATATAACATGAGTTATAATATTACATGAGTTATTATATGCCCGAATTCACTTAAATTGTATTTAGTTAGGGTTCCTCATTTAGCTTGTATTACATGAGTTAGTATTTTTCCTAATAATAAGGAAGATATTGATGCTGACGGTGATCCTTTTTTTGGGATATCATTGTCACATGAGATAACTACTAATGATGATTTATATACAAGAGGTGATCATGATAAGGGCCTTTGGGTGAATGAATTTCTTACTGGAGAAGACAACAATATTACAATCCAGAAACCATCAAAGAAGAGTAAACATTAGATGCATATCTTTGTATAAGTATAGCATAAATTTATTTTGTTTGTAATTTACTTATAATTTTGTTTGTAATTTACTTGTTTGTAATTTACTGGAGAATTGTTTGCATTGTAATTTGTTGACAGTCTGGTGTAAGTTTGTTGCTTATATAACATTAGTGTGAATAATGAATTGTATTTCGTTTGCATTGTAATGAGTAAAGATTGTTTGCATTGTAAGTTTGTTGATAGTCTACTGTAAGTTTGTTGCTTATATGGCATTAGTGTGAATAATGCATTGTATTTATTATTTGTTAAGTTTGTGAATAATATTTCAGATGCGCGCTCTAGTAATATTCCTGCAATGGACTAATAATGAACTCATGAATTTGTAAGACTTTCTTCATTTTCGTGTTTCACGTTTTTATTCTTTGTTCAGTTTGTGCTTTCCAATGCAGAAAAACATCACAATGAAATTGACAAATAAGCAGGTATTCTTTATTTACCATAATTTTATAATTCCTTTATTATAAGTTCAGGTATAGTAAGTTTGTTTCATTCTTGAGTTAGTGCTTTCCAATGCAAAAAAAAACATCACATTGAAATTGACAAATAAGCAGGTATTCTTTATTTACCATAATTTTATAATTCCTTTATTATAAGTTCAGATATAGTAAGTTTGTTTCATTGTTGAGTCAGTGCTTTCCAATGCAGAAAAACATCACAATGAAATTGACAAATAAGCAGGTATTCTTTATGTACCATAATTTTATAATTCCTTTATTATAAGTTCAGATATAGTAAGTTTGTTTCATTTTTGATTCAGTGCTTTCCAATGCAGAAAAACATCACAATGAAATTGACAAATAAGCAGATATTCTTTATTTACCATAATTTTATAATTCCTTTATTATAAGTGCAAATATAGTAAGTTTGTTTCATTTTTGAGTCAGTGCATTCCAATGCAGTAAAACATCACAATGATATTGACAAATAAGCATGTATTCTTTATTTACCTTCATATATAGTAAGTTTGTTTCATTGTTGAGCTATGCTTTCCAATGCAGAAAAACATTACAATGAAATTGACAAATAAACATGTATTCTTTATTTACCTTCGGATATAGTAAGTTTGTGTCATTGTTGAGTTGTGCTTTCCGTTGTTGTGTTACAGTAAGTTTGTTGAGAGGTGACTGTGTGATGTGGTTGAGATAATCAGCAGCGCATTCTAAGAGTAAATCTTTAAGCCGTTGTTGTAATAAATGTGTGGTCCTGCAAAAAACAGTGGATGTTGCATATTAATAAACAGCGCATTCTAATAGGAAATCTATACAGCGTTGTTGTAACAAGTAAATCTATACGGCGATGAACGTTGCACTTAATAATTCGTTGTCATACGTAAAACATAAGACATCGCAGTGTTTACGTTGTGTTGTCATACATAATACATAAGACAGCGTAGTATTTTCGTTGTGCTGTCACACGAAAAAAATCAGACAGCGCTACTTAGACTGCTATCAAACGTAAAACATATGACAACACAATGTTTAAGTGGTGCTATGGTATATAAACTTTACTACAACGCAACTTATACGTTTTGCTGTCATACGCAATATATAAGACAATGCGGTATTTATGTTGTGTTGTCATACGTAAACAATTAGACAACGTTACTTAGACTACTGTCATACGTAAAACATAGGACAACGTAATATTTAGTTGTGCTGTGGTATACAAACTTTACGACAGCGCAACTTATACAGTGTGTTGTCAAACCTAACATATAAGACAACACAATATTTAGCACTACAGCAGCGCAAGACATAGTGTTGTGGTATACAACAATTACCACAGCGCTACCTATATGACCGTTGTTGTATTAGATTGTGTTATACAGAGCTACGTATGAGTTGCGCTGTTATATCTGTCTGTTCCTTAACAACGCATCACTCAGTATTCGCTATTATAACATGTGGTATTCAACATCGAGTTTATAAAGCGCGGTTAATGACTACCGTCTACGACTTCGGTCAAAAAAATAGCGGCGGAACTTGCTATCATATAGCCAAAAAATGCGTTGTTGCTCAACGTATCTGGCGTAGTGACATAACGTCAACCCATGTGCACTTATTGTACAAACCTTGGGCATACACCTAATACATGCATGATTATAAAATATTGTGTTCCCTTAGGACATTCTAAATGGGTAAAGAAATGTGCTAACCATCTAGGACCAAAATAGAATTTGGTACCTAATATAATTTAACATGTTTTGCAAGGTATTTGGGAGCCGCTTGTGATTTATGGCACTTTGATAGTGGCTGCTCAAAACACATGACATGTGACAAAGGAAATGTTATGGTGGTAATTATTATGCTCTTGTGATAGTAGACGATTTTTCAAGATACTCTTGGACTCTATTCTTGGTACACAAGAATGAGGTGTTAGCCTTTAGCAAATATGCTAAGAGAGTATAAAATGAATTATTTTTTTGAAAAACGTTGCTATACGAACTGATAATGGGGGAGAATTTCAAAACGCTTCTTTTGAGATATTTTGTGATGATCTTGGTATCACTCACAATTTCTTTGCTCCTAGAACACCAACCAAAATGGTGTTGTAGACATAAAAAATAGGTCTTTGGTGGAACTAGCTCGTGCCATGTTGAATGAGACTAATCTCCCAAAATACTTTTGGGATGATGTAGTTAATATGACTTGCTACATTTCCAATCGAGTTTTAATAAGACATTTTCAATAAAAAAAACACCCCTATGAACTCTTTAAAGCTAGAAAACCAAAAATATTTCTCACTTGCATGTGTTTGGATGCAAATTCTTTCTGCTTAATAATGGTAAGGATGACTTAGGTTGTTAGGGTACCACATATCAGAGTTAACACATAGAGGGGGTGCATAGGTGTGCGTGGATTAGTAAGCCCGCTTTTTTTGAAGTGATAAGTGAGATAATGAAGAGAGCAAATTTAATCGATTAAGTCAATTAATAATTGATTAATGATAGTAGATACAATCGATTAAGTATAGATATAATCGATCAAATGTATTAGAAAAATTCAGAACACAATGATTCACAAGTTTCTTGGACAACAAGCTTGATGATGAAGAGGCGATTCCAAACATTACCTTTAGAATTTCAGCAGACCAATTAACAAGAATTCCTTCCAGAATTGCAAACAAGAGCTTCAAATTATTTATTGTCAATTGTGTATGATTTGTGTTCCACTGGACCAGAATATATGAATAACATAGTGTAGAAGACGACTTTCAAAAGTCAGTGACCCAGCCTTGGTCAACTATCTTGGCACAAAATAGTATGATTCATGCAGACAAGACTTGCACATCTTTACAACGTTGAATGACTCAAACTGTCCATTCTTGTATTCACCCAAAGGTGATCCAGAACTGCTCAATCCCCCAACAACTAAAAATAGTTCCTCATTCAGCAAACTAAACTTTCCCTGAACCAATATCATATACACCCCATCTTTGTATTGGAAGTTATTGTAAAATTCTCTATCAGAGATGGATAGAACTTACCATTTCACTCAACAAAAGTGTTCGTGCCTTGCACCTCCAACTGATGTGAAAACATGAAACCTTGTTCCACTAACCAAGATATGTCAACATAACACACATAAGCTAACTTTGTCCCTTGAAACTTGGCTAACATAGTGGCTTGCAAGTTTGGTGAGTAGTATGGAGCCCTCCTAGCAGCAGTTCTGCCTCTAGCTGCATAAGAGGATCCCCATGTTTCCATGTGGCATGGTCATCTGGCTGTTGTTTTCACACGCTTTTGTCGTGGTTCACTCATAGTTGGAGTTTGAAAGGGTGTGAGGTTCAATTCAACCACACTAGGGGACTCTAGGGTTTATGGAAAGGGAAACCGAAAATAGAAGAAAATGCTATGAAATAGAAGGTAGAAACTAGAGAGTTAGATATGGGAACTTACTTAGGTCAATAATGGAGAGGTTGGAGACTTGCTATTTCAGACCAGATCAGAGAAAAATAGAGATTGAAGATGAACAGTGAAGGGTTCAGACGAAGCACTTAACAGTTTTATTATTGTCTTTAATCGATTAAACACTTCGTTAATCGATTCACGAAATGTCACCTTTGCTTAGGTAATCGATTAATTACCTTTTTAATCGATTACAAATAAATGCAAAAATATTGAAAAATTATTTGGCGCCCATGTAATCGATTATACATTACCTTAATCGATTATTTTAAACATAAAATATTTTTTAGCTCAACTTGGGCCTAGGTAATCGATTAAAAATATAAGTAATCGATTAAAACCAGTAATAGTGACAGTTTTGAGTACTTTTACACTTAGTGAAAACTAGACACTCTAAGGACATTAATTGACTTTAAGAATGAATAGAAACACACAACTACATTTAGAAAACATGAAATGCAATATACAACAAAAACTAATCATCCACAATTAATAGCATATAAGTGCACATAATGGAATCATGGAAGGGCAATTTCAAAAAGCACTCAAGGCGAATTAGTTTAGATATTTTTCATCAAGTATTCCTAACTCTCTTATTAGAGTAAAGAATGTATCCCTTGACAGGGGTTTGGTGAAAATATTGGCTAATTTCTTAGAGGTTTCAACAAATTCAATTGCACAATCACCTTTTCGTACAGGATCCCTAAGAAAATGATGATGTATTTCTATATGCTTGGTTCGTGAGTGCAAAATGGGATTCTTAGATAGGTTGATGGCACTAGTGCTATCACACTTAATAGGAATCCTCTCAAGATTTAGACCAAAGTCTAAAAGTTGCTGCTTCATCCAAAGGATTTGAGCGCAATACACCCCCACATCAATATATTCTGCTTCGGCGGTAGACAAAGAAACACAAACTTGCTTCTTACTATGCCATGACACAAGTGAATAAGGGTGGAAACAGGTCAGACCGCCTATCAGGGGCCTATTACCTGACATAAAACAGGCCAGGCCAGGCCATGCCTTTTTAGTAAATAGACCAGACTTAAGCTTCTCCAAAAGCCTATTTAACTGAAATAGGCCAGACCCATGCCTTTTAAAAAGCCTATTAAGTCTAATAGGCTGACTTGTGTAATATTATTATATATTTATAAATTATTTTTATAACATGTACAAAAAACTAAATAATAATAAAATTATGTAAATCCACTAGGACTTAGAGATTATGCTATTTAATATTTGAATATTTAATTGTTGAGACTTGGGCTTAAGTACATAACCCAACTCATGTTAAATATTAGAACAATATCATATTTTACTATGATATTAAAAGACATTGTTTTGTATATTCTAACTTGAAAGGCACCACAAATCATTCGAATACATTATGCAACATTGGAAGATGATGAAAATAATTGTGATAATAATGTAAAAAATTTCACACTAATTGCTATAGTTATAATTTTCCAATTTTTTCTTAATGTGTTGAATTTTTTACCTTAACGGGCCTTTAAACAGGCTAACAGGTCCTACCAGACTTTTAAACAAGCCAGGCCTAGGCTTTGATTTTTTTTAAATAGGCTAACGGACCAGGCCCAGACTCTTATATGCTATATAGGCTCGGCCTGTTTAAGGCAAAGCCTTGCCTGGCCTGTTTCCACCCCTACAAGTGAACTACCCAAAAGGTGGCACGTTCCACTTGTAATCTTACGATCTAACTTCCATCCCGCAAAGTCAGAATCGGAGTACCTTATCAAAGATAGTGAGGCATCCCTAGGATACCATAATCCCATATTTACATTTCCTTTCAGATATTTCATGTTGCGTTTAACAGAAGAATAATGCGATTCTTTAGGCAAAGCCTGATATCTAACACACATACAGACACTGAACATTATATCGGGTCTACTAGATGTTAAGTACAATAATGAGCCTATTATACCCTGATACTTGGTTACATCAATCACTTCTCCTTTATCATCTTTGTCAAGGTAGCAGGAAGATGTCGTAGGATTTGAAGCTTCTTTGGATTTGTCCATTTCAAACTTCTTCAATAGCTTCTTGCAATACTTGGCTTGATGAACAAAGATACCATTTTTCATTTGTTTTATCTGCAGCTCTAGGAAGAACATAAGTTCCCCCATCATCGACATCACGAATTCACCTTTCATTAGTTCTGAAAACTCTTCACATAGAAAATCATTAGTAACACCAAATATGATGTCATCAACATATATTTGAACTAATAGAATATCATTTTCAGTTTAGATATGAAAAACATAGTATCAACCTTACCCTTCACAAACCATTTTTCTAATAAAAACGAGTTCAATCTATCATACCAAGATCTCAGAGCTTGTTTTAGGCCATAAAGTGTCTTTTTGAGATTAAACACATGGTTTGGATATTTGTGATTTTCAAAACTAGGTGGTTGTTTTATATATACTTCTTCTTGAATATATCCATTCAAGAAGGCGCTTTTCACATCAATTTGGAATAGTTTAAAATACATAATCGATGCAAAAGCTAAAAGCATTCTAATGGCCTCTAACCTAGGAACAGGAGCGTAGGTTTCATCATAATCAATTCCTTCTTCTTGATTATAACCTTCAGCCCCCAGACGGGCTTTGTTTCTAATAATCAAGCTTGTTTCATCCATTTTGTTGCAAAAGACCCATCTTGTGCCAATAATCCGATGATCTTTTAGCATAGGCACCAAATCCCAAAAATAATAATGCTCGAACTGGTTTATCTCTTCTTGAATATCTAAACCCCAACGTTCGTCTTCTAGGGCCTCGTCAATATTTTTAGGCTCGACTTGAGAAATGAATGCGACAAAATGACAGATGTTGTTCAAAGATCTTCGGGTTACCACTCTCTTATATATATATCACCTATAACCTTGTCTATAGGATAATCCTTCTTTGTTTTCCAAGCTCTTGGCAAATCTTGATGTCCTTGCTCTTCTTGACTCTCTTGAATAAGACTTTTTGGTTCTGAATCTTTCGTATAAGCCTCTTCCAATGCACCTAAAAGGTCATCCAAAACAACCTTCCTTTTCTCTTTTGGAGAAGATTCATTAAAATGAACATGTACAAACTCTTCTACATGCATGGTATGTTTATTGTAAACTCTAAATGCTTTTCTATGTGATTACTAACCAAGAAAAATACATTCATCGGCTTTTGAGTCAAATTTATCTAAAAGTTCTTTTCCATTATTAAGAATGAAACATTTGCACCCAAAAACATGAAGATGAGATATATTAGGCTTATGACCATTTAAAAGTTCATACAGTGTTTTTGAAAGTGTATGCCTAATAAGTACTCGATTAATCTTATAACAAGCAGAATGCACTGCATCGGCCAAAAAATATTTAGGCACCTTGTTTACGTTCAACATGGCTCTTGCTAACACCTCTATGACTCTATTTTTTCTCTCAACAACTCCATTTTTTTCAGGGGTTCGAGGAGCAGAGTGTTGATAATGTATGCCATATTTTTCGCAATAATTGTCAAATTGGTGATTCTCAAATTCACCCTTGTGATGACTACAAATAAACACGATCTTATGGTTAAACTGATTTTGTAAGCATTTGACGACATTTTGGTTTACTCAAAAAGCCGAGAGGAGCATGCTGAGCACTTGAGGGTTGTGCTAGAACTTATTAGTAAGAATCGGTTGTATGCGAAACTGTCAAAATGTGATTTCTGGTTGGAATCGATAAACTTTCTTGGACATGTGATATCCAAGGAAGGGGTGGCAGTAGATCCTTCAAAGGTTGATGCAGTTATGGAATGGGCGGTGCCCATGTCAGTCACTGAGATCAGGAGCTTTATGGGTTTGGCTGGGTATTATCGGAAATTCATTGAGGGATTTTCGAAGTTGGCTCTACCATTGACAAAACTCACTAGGAAAGGGGAACCGTATGTGTGGACGCTTCGATGCGAAGAAAGTTTTCAAGAGTTGAAACGAAGGTTGACTACGGCGCCAGTTCTGGTTCTTCCTTGTACTGATCGGGATTTCAGCGTTTATTGTGATGCATCCAAGCAAGGTCTGGGTTGTGTTCTGATGCAGGAAGGGAAAATTGTTGCCTATGCTTCTCGTCAGTTGAGAACGCACGAGAAAACTACCCTACTCATGATTTAGAATTGGTTGCAGTGGTTTTTGCCTTAAAAATCTGGAGACACCACCTTTATGGCGTGAGATTTGAGGTATACATCGACCACAAGAGTTTGAAGTACCTATTTGATCAAAAGGAATTGAATATGAGACAGAGACGGTGGATGGAATTCCTTAAGGATTATGATTTTGGGCTGCAGTACCATCCAGGAAAGGCCAATGTGGTGGCCGATGCTCTAAGTCGTAAATCTTTACATATGTCGGCGTTGATGGTTCGAGAAGGGAAACTGATTGAAGAGTTCAGAGATATGAACTTGGAAGTCCAGATAAAGCCTCAAAGTATGATTCTAGGGATGCTTAAAGTCACAAATGAATTGTTCGATCAAATCCGGGTAATGCAAGTGGAGGATATTGAGTTAATGGCTGAACGCGATTTGATGCTAAATGGTAAGGAAACTGATTTCGCATCAGACCCTAGTGGACTGTTTCATTACAAAGGGAGAGTTTGTGTGCCTCGTAATGTGGAATTGCGAAAGATTATTTTAGAGGAGTCACACAAGAGTAAAATGAGTTTTCACCCGGAGATTACAAAGATGTACCAAGATTTGAAAAAGTTGTTTTGGTGGTCTGGGTTGAAAAGGGATGTGGCTTTGTATGTCTCGAGTTGTCTTGTCTGTCATAAAGCCAAGATTGAGCATCAACGACCAGCGGGAGAACTGCAATCCCTAGAAATTCATGTTTGGAAGTGGGATAGTATCTCCATGGATTTTGTATCGGGTTTTCCACGGACTTAGAAAGGCTATGATTCGATATGGGTGATAGTGGATCGGTTAACTAAATTTGCACACTTTCTGCCTATGAACATGAAGTACTCTTTGGAGCGATTGGCGGAATTGTATATCCGGGAAATAGTTCGTTTGCATGGGATACCGTCGAGCATTATATCTAATAGGGATCTTCGTTTTACTTCCAACTTTTGGACTAGTTTGCAGTCCCCATTGGGAACTAAGTTGAAGTTGAGTTCAGCTTATCATCCACAAACGGACGGTCAATTAGAAAAGACAATACAGTCATTGGAAGATCTCTTAAGGGCTTGTGTCTTGGAACAACCGGGGAGTTGGGATGGCATGTTGCCTCTGATTGAATTTACCTACAACAATAGCTTCCACTCGAGTATTGGAATGGCACCTTATGAGGCGTTGTATGGTAGGAAGTGTCGAACTCCAGTGAGTTGGTTTGAAACTGGGGAGAACTTGATTATAGGACCCGAGCTGGTCCAAGAGACGACAGAGAAGATCAAGAAAATCCGGGAGAATATGAGGATCGCCCAGAGTCGGCAGAAAAGCTATTACGATAAGAGGCGGAAACCTCTTGAGTTTAATGAGGGAGATCATGTCTTTATGAGAGTGGTCCCTACTACCGGGATTGGTAGAGTGTTGAAGTCACGTAAGCTGACTCCGGGATTTATTGGGCCGTATCAAATACTGAAGAGGATTGGGCCGGTAGCGTATCGTATTGCTTTACCTCTGTTGTTGTCGAATCTCCACAATGTGTTTCATGTGTCCCAGTTGAGGAAATATGTTGGGGATCCATCTCATGTGGTTGAGTCGGACCAGATAGAGTTGAAGGATAACTTGACTTTTGTGACGTTGCCTATGAGAATCATGGATACTAGTGTCAAAAGATTGAGAGGCAAAGAGATTCCTTTGGTGAAAGTGTTGTGGAGCCAAGTAGACGAAGGGGATGCTACTTGGGAGGTGGAACGTGATATGAGGGAGGATTACCCTCATTTATTCGAATCGAGGTATGTTTAATTTTCGCCGACGAAATTTTTTTAAGAGGGGGAGGATTGTAACACCCTTAATTTGAGTCTTTGAAATTATAGTATCAATCCTGGGATTCTCGCTTAAGCGAGGGAGTCTCGCCTGGGCGTGAAAGGCTCACTTGGGAGGGTGAAATCCTGGACTATACTGGAGGATTCTCGCCTAAGCGAGAGTTGTCTCGCCTGGGCGAGAAATGGCATTTTGGGAATGTTGAGACTGTGAGATTCTCGCTTGAGCGAGAATCCATCGCTTGAGCGAGAGGGTCAGATCTGAGTTTTTAAAATAGGCGGGATTTGCTCGGTTGAGCGAGAAAGAACTCACTTAAGCGAGAACCCAACGCTGTTACATTAAATGAGAACCCCCCAAACACAACCTAGGGTTTATAAAAGAAGAAGGGTGAGAGAAGAGAGCTTTTCAAGGACAAGAAGCTTGGATACTCATCTAAGAGCTTGAGAAGAGGTAAAACTCTTGATTCTAACTCCCTTCTTCTCTTTAAAACCTATTTTGGGTATGTTGGATCTCTTCTCAAAATGAGGGAAACCATGGAAAATCATCCTTTCGAGTTATCGTTCGTTTTATGTGGTTTCTCTCTTGTAAACTCTTGATTTAAAGTTAGTATTTCGAAAATGGAAAGAGTTTGTGGGTTGATGCATTAAAACCCCAAAACCTTAAAGTGAAAATGGGGTTAAAGGGGAAAATGAGTAAAATTCTAGAGGTAGAAGATGACTAAACATTCTTATATGGAAATATGAGATGCATATGTAGGTTTTAGATGTTGGTAAACTTATGATGAAAGTAGTTTATAAACATTGAAACTATGATAAATATCTTGTACGGTTAAATGATGCAATGTGAGTTATTTATGTGATATTGGAATAAATGTCTAACATTTTGTTGTATGGTGGGAATGAGGAAATATCCTCAAGTTGGCGGCGGTGTCAGTGTAACTTGTGAAGTTATCAGGAACCAAACCCAACACTCACCAAGGTAAGGATAAGTCTTTACTTGTGCATTTGAAATGGAAAATGTATGTATTTTCTGGTTATGCAATGATTGAGTTGTGAATCACATAGTTAGTATAAACATATATGGGTGTGTTTATACTAATGTGTGCGTGGATTTACAGGAAATGATTTATGGTGAAATCAAGGAAAAGGAAATATATTTTTAGCCGACCATGAATGGTTAGCGACTCTGGCTTGAGTAAATAAGCAAAACTCTGGCTTGAGTAAATAAGAAAAACTATGGCTTGAGTATATAAGCAAAACACTAGCTTGAGTACATAAGCAAAACTCTGTCTTGAGTATATAAGCGAAACTCTGGCTTGAGTATATAAGCAAAACTCTGGCTTGAGTATATAAGCAAAACTCTGACTTGAGTATATAAGCAAAACTCTGGCTCGAGTATATAAGCAAAACTCCGGCTCGAGTATATGTAGCACGTTTTCTTTTAAGAGAAATGGGAATCTGCTTTTAGCTATCCCTAAGAGGTTTACTAACCCTTTTCTAATGTGGATTATCTTATAATGATGTTTATTGAATTAACGACTTACTCCTTTGTGTGTTTGTGCACTTGTCATTGATAATCCCATTGCAGATAAACAGGTGTCATGAGGGGGATTCATTTTTGGGGAGCTTAGGGAGCTTTATATTTTGGACTTATTTAGTTGCACTATTTTTGTACATGAGTGTATGTTTGATAGTTCAAAACATTATGTAACTACAGATATATATTAGTCAACATGAGATTGTAACTCTGGATATGTGTAGCTATGGGTATTTTGGAAACCCATAACTAGTTGTATGTCGTAGTTACTAATCTACATTAATATGAATTATGTTTTCTGTCAAATGATTATGTATGTCATTATGGATTCATGGATTGAGTGTGAGGAGGGAAGTGAGATTTTGAAGTGAGGTTAGTAAATTGGTAATGTGATTTATGAGTAAATGCATGGAATTGAATTAAAATAAGAAAAAATTTCAATGGTAGAATTTGGGTCTTTACAGGTTTCATCAAATGAGACATGGACAGATTCTTCCATGGGTAGAGTTATTTTGTTTAAGACTCTATAAGCTTTACTCGTGAGAGAATAGCCTTGGAAGATTCCTTCATCTGCCTTTGCATCAAACTTGCCTAAGTTTTATTTGCCATTATTCAAGATAAAACATTTACAACCAAATACATGCAAGTGTGAAATGTTTGGTTTTCTTCCTTTGAAGAGTTCATAGGGGGTTTTCTTTAGAATGGGTCTTATTAGAACTCTATTTGAAACATAACAAGCGGTACTTACCGCATCAACCCAAAATTACTTTGGGAGGTTTGTTTCATTTAACATTATTCTAGCGAGTTCTTCTAGAACACCATTTTGTTGTGGTGTTCTAAGAGCACAAAAGTTGTGATTAATCCCAAGATCATCACAAAATTCCTCAAAATAAGCATTTTGAAACTCTCCTCCATGATCACTTCTTATAGCAGCGATTTTAAGTGACTTTTCGTTTTGGACTCTTTTAGCGTAAGTGCTCAAGGCTTTGAATGCCTCATTCTTATGTACTAAGAATAGAGTCCAAGTGTAGCGTGAAAAATCGTCTACTATAACAAGAGCATAGTAGTTACCACCAAGACCTTTTGTCCTTGAGGGGCCAAATAAGTCCATGTGTAGTAATTGCAATGGTATATCCGAAGAAACCATATGCTTTGGCTTGAAAGAGGTTTTTGTTTGTTTACCCATTTGACATGCACCACATAGTTTGTCTTTAACAAACTTCATCTTAGGTAAACCAACAACCAAATCTTTCTTGATTAGCTTATTGAAATGGTCCATATGTATGTGAGCAATTCTCCTATGCCAAAGCCATGCATCATGAATGTCATTTACATCTACATATGTTATAGGAAGAGATGAATCTATATTTATCATGTAAATGTTTTTAATTCTCTTACCAACAAGTTTAGAGTTTAGAAATTCCTTACTTTCAATGATGCACTTATCTTGGTAGAATGATACATGGAAGCCCTTGTCGCAAAGTTGACTTATGCTTAGAAGATTGTGCTTAAGTCATTTCACATACAACACTCCTTCTATGGTTGTTAAAGGTGGCTTTCCGATTCTACCAACTCCAAGAATTCTTCCTTTGTTGTTGTCACCATATGTGACATAGCCTTCGTCCCTTGGAGTGAGGACAGAGAACTTAATTTTATCGCCTCTCATATGCTTTGAGCAAACGCTATCCAAGTACCATAAATTGTGAGCGGCGCTCAAAACTACCTGCAAAACAGGATAAGTTATATTAGGTACCCAACTTGTCTTGGGTCCTACATTGTTAGTCCCTTTCTCAACCCATCTATAATGTCCTAGGGGTACACCATATTTTCTAATTAAGCAAGTATTTGGTGTATGCCCATTGTTTTTACAATATGAACATGTGGGTTGATGTTTATGTATCCTAGTCTTATTTTTACTATGATCAAATGCATGGATACACTATTTTTGAAAGATTATTTTCGTTGAGACATTTTGCTTCTTAGAAGCTTGGCTTTTAGAATAGCCTAGACCTCTTCGGTCTTTAATATGTCTCTGATCCATTATTATCTTTTCTAGATGTTTGCTACTCTTGTTTGAATCATTAAGTTCAAAACTTCATGTTGAAACTTTATTTTTAAGAGTAATGCATTTTTGACATGAAGAAGAAGATGATGATTTATTTCTAAACATTTCTAATTCATTTTTCTGTTTTAGAAATAATTTTTCTAAGTTTGACATATTCATCATGAAAATCATTAAATGCTAATTGTAATTCAGATGAAGAAAAAGGTTTAGTTTTACTTATCACTTCATCATCAGAATGAACTTACCAATAGCGAGAGATGAACTAGTTTGTCATTTTCTGGTTCAGATGTAGAACAAGTATTGTTGAGCATTGACCTTTGCTCTTCTTTCGTTCCTTCATGCATAATCTCTAAAGCATCCCATATTTCTTTGGCCGATTTGCAATTTGATATTTTGAAAAGTTCATCATTGCCAAGTGATGAAATGAGGATATTTTTTGCTTTAAGATCGTATTGTACCTTCTTTTTATCTTTATCGTTCTATGAAGATTTTGGCTTTATTTTCCATGTGTTGTTGACTATGGTGAAGGGTTCATATGGTCCTTCCTCGATACCATTCTAAATATCCAAGTCTTGCGACTCTATGAAAATCCTTATTCTGATTTTCCAGAAGTCGTAACACTCTCCAACAAAACTTGGAGGTCTGTTTATGCTGGATCCTTCTTCTAGGAATGATCTTGAGGCCATCTTGTAGTAGTATCAGATTTTGAGAGTAACTTTCTCAAAAATAGCTCTGGTGCCAATTGTAAGAATGAGATTGCAACTAAGAGGGGGTGAATTAGTTGTTGCAATAAGTATGTGTAAGGACCTAAATTCTACCCTTAAAAATTATTCGTTTATTTAAAATCTTTCCTTACATACATTCATTATTTTACTGAAAAACCTTCATGAATCATTCCTTGACACTAATCTTTTAACCTACTATATTATCATGGAATTCATGTTGCGGAAAAACATAATTCATTCATTTAGTAATTACCACATACAACCAGTATGGGTTTCTAAGAGTTATAACCTCCATAACTACATATCTCAGTATTGTCCTAATCAGATTTACATTCATCCCAAAATGTTATCAAATCAACTACAATGTCAAGTTGCAATAAAGACAATCAAGTTAATAAACACATACGCTTCCTAAGTGAGCTTCCTCCTCAAATCCTTCATTTACCTACAACGGGATTATCATAAACAACACACAAAACAAGGGAGTAAGTAATTAGTTCAAAAACTAACATTACATGATAATCCACATTTCAAATACGATTAAGCTTTAATATAATTTATAACCACAAATACACAAATGTAAGTATTCATATCTTCTCCTTTCACTTCCACGTTATTCATATTCACCCTATAGTATATATATCCCATAATATATATTCTATAGCATGCATATTACGTACTTTCGAAACGTCATAATTCTCATTATTCATATCCACCCTATAGAACATATATCCCATAATATATCTCCTATAGCATGTATATTACTTTCATTCTTAACATCTTCCTTTTCATCATTCATATTCACCCTATAGTGTATATACCCCATAATATATACCCTATAGCATGCATATTACTTTTATTCTGACATTCTCATTTCTCATCATTCATATTCACCCTATAGTATATCTATCCCATAATATATATCCTATAGCATGAATATTACTTTTATCATTCACATCCTCATTGTCATCCTTCATATTCACCCTACAGTATATATATCCCATAGTATATATTCTATAGCATGAATATTACTTTTATCATTCACATCCTCATTCTCATCCTTCATATTTCCCTTAATCGTATTCATCGATTTCATTTTCCATACCACATCGGGCAGGTCGAGTTATTCCGCATACCACTTCAGGCAAGTCGAGTTATCCCCATACCACATCGGGCAGGTCGAGTTATCCCCAAACCACATCGGGCAGGTCGAGTTATTATACCACATCGGGAAGGTCGAGTTATTATCCATACCACATCGGGCAGGTCGAGTTATCCCAATACCACATCGGGCAGGTCGAGATATTATCCGTACCACATCAGGCAGGTCGAGTTATTATCCATACCACATCAGGCAGGTCGAGTTATCCCCATACCACATCGGGCAGGTCGAGTTATCCCCATACCACATCGGGCAGGTCGAGTTATTATTCGTACCACATCGGGCAGGTCGAGTTATTATCCATACCACATCGGGCAGGTCGAGTTATCCCCATACCACATCGGGCTGGTCGAGTTATCCCATACCACATTGGGCATATCGAGTTATTATTCGTACCACATCGGGCAGGTCGAGTTATTATCCATACCACATCGGGCAGGTCGAGTTATCCTCATACCACATTGGGCAGGTCGAGTTCACAATAATCCACTACCAATCCGGGTAGAACAGCCACAATAATCCACTACCACTCCGGGTAGGATAACCACTATAATCCACTAGCACTCCGGGTAGGGTATCAACAATAAGCCACTACCTCTTGAGGTAGGGTATCAACAGTATTCTTACAAACACATTACCTCTTTCACAAACCTCATTCACATCAGCGAGTATGATTTAGAGACACTTATCCCTTACCTTGGTGAATGTTGGGGATCGGTTCCGAGTAACTTTAAAAGTCTCCTCCATGATTTCCTCCAACCTTAGGATCTTTCTTCATTTCCACCAATAACAACAATGTCAGTCATTTATTCAAAATAACACATATACAACTCGTATTTCATCATCAAACATACAAGGGATTCACATATTTTCAAGATTTCCAAAACTACTTCAATAAAAGTTTCCAAACATCTAAACATGCATGTTCATCTCACATATCAACATCAAAGCACAAACTCATCATCCACATTTAACATTTCATCCATTTCTCTTTTTACTCATATTCTCATTTTGGGGGTTTCTGGGGTTTTCATGAATAACCCACAAAACCTTTCCATTCATCAAATACCAACTCTAAACCAAGAGTTTACATAAAACGAACCATAACTCTAAAGGATGAGTTTCCATGGTTTCTCATGTTTTGAAATGAGATCCAACATACCCAAAACAAGTTAGAGAGGAAGAAGAAGAGTTAGAAACAAGAGGTTTACCTCTTCTCAAGCTCTAAGATGAGTCCTAAGGCTCTTTGCTCTTGAAAAGCTCTCCTCTCTCTCTTCTCTTCAAAGTTCTAACCCTAAAATGTGTTTGGGGTTTCTATTTTAAAGAGGAGTCATCGGGTTCTCGCTCAAGCGAGCCCATTCTCGCTCTGGCGAGAAAATCCCGCCTTTTTAAAATTTCAGATTTGACAAGCATTTTTAGCTAATCGAGAATCTAAATTAGCTAAAAAGCATGATTTTTAGCTAATTGTCATTCAAGCAGGATTCTCGCTCAAGCGAGAATCTCACAGTTTCAACAGGCTTCCTCTCGCTCAATCGACCCATTACTCGCTTGGGCGAGACTCCCAGAATTTTCCAATTTCAAAAGACTGATCCTCTCGCTTGGGCGAGGTCCTCTCGCTCAAGCGAGAATCTGGCAGTATGCCCCATTCCTCAGGACTGTTACCTAATTTCAAGGAGGATAAATTTGGGGTGTTACAGTATGGCCAATTTTTCTGCAATATCAAAGTTAATGTGCAGCGGAATTATTATGTAGAAAAATACTGACTAGGAAGGATAGAAAATTAATAAATAGAAGGGAAAGAGAGTACATATGTGTTTTATACTGGTTCACCTTTTTGTCCACCGAAGGCCACGTTCAATACTCTTGACGTGCAAGAGATTCCTTTATTAAATATAATGAGTTGCAATTACAATTATCTCACCCCGAGATCTCCTTGTACCTTACACACTCACTTATATCTAATCCCTTGGAAAACTATATTCCAAGTCACACCTTTGGTAAACACTATACCAAGTTACACCTTTGGTAAACACTATACCAAATCACTCAACCCCTTTCTCCTCACAACCTTGTGAAAGAAAGTAAACTTTGCAAAAGTGAAGAATTTACAATATGGCTTGGATTGCCTTACAAGTGTATATGACAATTTCTAGAACTTGCAATCCAATAACAACTCTTTATACTTGAGATAATAATGCTCTTTAATAGTATGAAAAACACATAGAAGAAACTTCAAAATAACTTTGAAAGTTTAAGAGTAGGTTGCTAGAAAAGTGTAAGAAAAATCAGAAAGTGTGAGAGCTTTTAAAGAGAGTTTGAAATCTGAGTTGTTTGTATGTTGTTTTGTTGTTGTGAGAGTGTTTCAATGCCTTTATATATGCTTCCAATCAACCATAATACCCCTAGGTATGAGTAGGTTTCGTTTGGAATGAAAACCAATCAGTTTGGGGTGAAACCCTTTCACTTGAAATCTGAAAACTGATACAACAACTTTCAGTAATCGATTACTGCAAGTGGGTAATCGATTACCCAACAATATTGTTAACGGCTTTTTGAAATTTCACACAGTGTAATTGATTACTGGATTTGAGTTATCGATTACTCAATGACACTGTTTGATAGCGTTGTGAATTTGACTTAGTGTAATCGATTACACTACTTTGAGTAATCGATTACCCTGTTTTCTAAAAATGGTAATCTATTACTCCAAAGTCAGTATGAATTACTCATAGTTGTTAGAGGTTCAAAAACTCTTTTCTCACTCATGTAACTTGTTACTCAAGTATGGTAACCCGTTACATGTTTTTTTTGAATTTTTTTTTATTCACACTTAGTTTTTCCTTATTTGCTTGAAAACAATTTTAAGCATTATTAACTAAGTAAATATTTCAGTTGTAAGGATAGAAGTACCTAAAGTCTTAGAATCTAAATCTTGAAGCTTTGTCTTCGATAGTCTTTGTAGGTCTTCTTCCTCTATTCTTTTTGTGATGTTGGTATCTTCATCAAAACCGTGTCAAGGTCAGAAGCAAGATCTTCTTCACACCTTGCTTGAGCGAGAATCCCTCGCTTGACCGAGAGAGTCAGTGTTTGAGTTTAAAAATGGGCGTATTTTCTCGCTTGAGCGAGAACCCGACAAGTTAACTTTAAAATAGAAACCCCAAACACTTTTAAGGTTAGAACTTTGAGAGAGAAGAGAGAAGGAGGCGATTTTGAGAGCAAAGATTCATGGGAATCAACTAGAAGCTTGTGAAGAGGTAAATCTCTTGATTCTAACTCTCTTCTTCCCTTTAAAAATTGTTCTGGGTATATGGAATTTGTTCTCAAAAACGTGAGAAACCATGGAAACTCTTCTTTTGGAGTTGTGGTTCGTTTTATCTAATTTCTCTCTTGAAAACCTTGGGTTTAGAGTTAATATTGAAAGATAAGAGTGAATAGGGGTTGATTCATGAAAACCCCTAAACCCCAAAACGAATTTGTGGTTAAAAGGAAAAGGGTGAAATGTTAGATGTGGAATGTGGTTTATGAACGTTGAATGTTGATTTGAAGGTGGATATGTATGTGTTAGATATTTGGGAACTCCTAATGAAAGTAGTTTTGGAAACATTGGAAATATTTGAATATCATATATGTTTGCGAATGTAATATGATTTGTGTATATGTTATTGTGAATAAATAACTGACTTTGTTGTTGTGTGGTGGGGGATGAGGAAAGATCCTAAGGTTGGAGGCGGTGTCGGAGGAACTTGCAAACTTACCAAGGGCCAAACCCAACACTCACCAAGGTAAGGATAAGTCTTTGACTAGTAAATCGTATTGGAAAATGCGTGGATGTTCTGTTTATGAATTGATTGTGAATCAGTGAAAAGTTATGGTGAAGCCACTTTGGCTCAAGTTATGTAGCGACTTTGGCTCAAGTTATGTAGCGATACTTTTGCTCAAGTTATGTAGCGATACTTTGGCTCAAGTTATGTAGCGATACTTTGGCTCAAGTTGTGTAGCGATACTTTGGCTCAAGTTATGTAGCTTAATTATAGATATTTATGAATGTCGATATGTGTTAGTTAATGGGAATGAATGACCGTGTGGTTCTGTGATCGAGGTCGTACCCGATGCAAATAATAATACAATGAAGTATATTACTAGGAAGTGACTCCTAGGTCGTTTCCCAAAGATTATCTTTCACACATTGGTTCAAACACCTTACACGCACACACACAATGGGGGTTTTAGTGGTTGTTATGGTCTGAAACTAAAGCTAAAACAGAACACAAACAGAAAACAGAATTGTAAAGAGGTTAAATCTCATTGGTTTCCTTGTTCACAACTCAATCCTTGGTTTCAATATATCAAAATCAGATTCTTGGTGTTCCTCTGGTGAGAGTCGATTAACTAAGCGATGATCAACTCATAGTTAAATTGCTAAACCTCTAACTAAGCTAAATTGGTATAAGCAACAAACAGTTAGCAAAGTTACACGAATCAAAGCATCAATTTCATATTCTAAACATTGAATTCCTAATCTGTTCACAACTCACATGTTTAAGCTTCAAACTAAGCGAAATCAACATAAACATAGAGCATTTACAGATTCACATAAACAAGGATGTAAGGAATTTATTTACTTACTGGAAACAGGTGGTATGAACGTACTTTATATGTAAGGAATTTATTTACTTACTGAACTTTATGAAACGTGGATTATCGTATTATTGAATTTATTTGGTTAATGAATCACTCTTGTGTGTTTCTCCCTGTATTGCATGTTAAACAAGGATGACTAATGTAAAGTCATTGGGTTTAATTATAAGTTATAGGAGAGAAAAAGAATACATGTGTGAATGACTTAAAATAAGGAATAAAATTCAAGAGTAGAATTTGGGTCCTTACAATATGACATCAGAGCATATTTAATTCTGCGGCCTAGGGTATGGCCTTACGTGCTTCTTTGTGACCTTTATGTGATTGAATTATTTGTTTTGTACAAACTGTTGTGTGATTATGTGATCCTTGTCTGGTTACAAATTTGGTTTACTGACAAGTGAATGAGTACATGAACACATGGCTGGAAGAGGGAGAGGAACGAGTCAGAATGTTCCAAATGATCTTTTGGCTCATATGGTAGCTGCACCGCAACATATGAACGAGAATTTGCAGAATCTTAATTAGAACGCAGTGCCAAGTCCGAGAATTGTCTCGCTTGAGTGAGAGTGGTCTCGCCTAAGCGAGAGTTGTCTCGCATGGGCGAGAAATGGCATTTTGGAACTTGTTGAGGCTGTGAGATTCTCGCTTGAGCGAGAATCCCTCGCTTGAGCGAGAGGGTTAGATCTGATTTTTGAAATGGGCGGGATTTTCTCACTTGAGCGACAATGGGCTCGTTTAAGCGAGAACCTGATGCTGTTGCATTTATTAGGGACCCCCAAACACATTTTTGGGGGATAACCTAGGGAGAAGTGAAGGAAGAGAGACTTTTCAAGAGCAAGGAGTCTTGGGAATCATCTAAGAGCTTGAGAATAGATCCTAAAGTTGGAGGCGGTGTCGGTGGAACTTGTAAAGTTACCAGGAACCAAACCCAACATTCACTGAGGTAAGGATAAGTCTTTAACTTGTGCATTGCAATAGAAAATGTGTGGATTTTCTGGTTGTGAATAATGATCAAGTTGTGAACTACTTATTTATTATAAACATATATGGGTATGTTGTAATAAGGATTGCATGGATTTACTGTTTATGAATTGATGATTTATCAATGAAAGGAAAACTCATTTTAGCCGACCATGATTGGTTAGCAACTTTGGCTAAAGTAATGTAGCAAACTTTGGCTCAAGCGATGTAGCAAGCTTTGGCTCAAGCGACAACAAGCTTTGGCTCAAGCGATGTAACAAGCTTTGGCTCAAGCGATGTAGCAAGCTTTGGCTAAAGCGATGTAGCAAGCTTTGGCTAAAGCGATGTAGCAAGCTTTGGCTCAAGCGATGTAACACGCTTTGGCTCAGGCGATGTAGCAAGCTTTGGCTCAAGCGATGTAGCAAGCTTTGGCTCAAGCGATGTAGCACGCTTTGGCTCAAGCGATGTAGCAAGCTTTGGCTCAAGCGATGGAGCAAGCTTTGGCTCAAGCGATGGAGCAAGCTTTGGCTCAAGCGATGCAGCAAGCTTTGGCTCAAGAGATGCAGCACGCTTTGGCTCAAGCGATGCAGCAAACTTTGGCTCAAGTTATGTAGCATGATTTTCAAAGAGTATAAAAGATGAAAATGGTTTTATGTATATTTACCTCTAAATTGTTTACTTAACCGTATTAAAATGTGGATTAATGTATATTGGCATTTATTGAGTTAACAACTTACTCCTTTGTGTTTTCTGTGAATGGTAAATGTTAATCCCATTGCAGGTAGGTGGAAGATTTAAGGATGTGTTGATTAGGAGCTTAAAGGCTTTTAGTTTTTGAAGTCCTTATCTTCATTGTTTTGTACTCTAACTGATGGTGTTTTTGAACTGAATATTTATAATCATGAACACGATATTTGTACATTTTGGTAGTTATGAATATTTGTAACTCTGGATATTTGTAGCTATGGGTATTTTGGAATATTTTGGAATCTCATAGCTAGTTGTATGCGGTAGTTACCGGGATGCATTAATGAATTATGATTTTCTGTTAAACGAATATGTATGTTGTTTTTGAATTATAAAATGAGTATGAATAGGACAGTGGGATTTAAAACAAGGTTGTCGAAATTTGTATTTAAAAGTTATGGGGAAATGTATGAAAAAGGAATAAAATAAGGAAAAAATTTCACGGGTAGAATTTGGGTCCTTACAATATGGTATCAGAGCATAGTTAATCCTGCGGCCTAGGATATGGCCTTGCATGTTTCTTTGTGACCATTATGTGCTGGAATTTTTTGATTTGTACTAATTGTTAAGTGGTTATGTGATCCTTGTTTAGAGAAAATTCGATTACTAACAAGTGAGTGAGTACAGGTACCCACGGCAGGAAGAGGAAGAGGAAGAGGAGCAAGTCAGAATGTTCCAAACGATCTGTTGGCTCAGATGGTGGCGACATTGCAACAAGTCAATGTGAACTTACATAACCTGAACCAAAATCCAGCACCAAGTCTGAGTTCGCAACCACTAGTTCCACTCGGACCGACAGAGTACCGAGGTTTGGATGAATTCTGTAGGAGGAACCCTGTATGTTCCACGGGGGATTTGCTCCTGATACTGCCATTGAGTGGATCCAAGGACTGGAGCGGATCTTCAGAGCCATGAGCTGTTCGGAGACTTAAAAGTTGGCATATGCCACTTATATGCAAGTGAAAGAGGCCGAAAATTGGTGGGAGTTTACTCGGCGCCAAATGGAAGCGGAAGGACAATTGATCTCCTGGGTTACATTCAAGGAGAAGTTCCTTCATAAGTTTGAAGAATTGGCCCGATTTTGTCCCTACTCCGAATTGGAGGTGGACGGGAGGTCCATGTTCTCTAAGTTTGAATGGGGTTTGAAGCCCAAGTTGAAGAGCATGTTTGGGCACCAAGAAATTTTTGATTTTCCTACCTTGGTGAACAAGTGTAGGATGTATGAGGATGACTTGGCAGCTGATGAGGCGGCGACACCGAAAGTGATTCCTTCCAAGAACTTTGGGCCTCAATGGAATTTTGCGCACAGAAAGGGGAAGGGCAAGGTATTTCAAGAGGAACGAAAACCTTACTCTCCACCAACTAGTAGTCGGGGGTATACTTCGCATGGACCGAGGACTCATGTAAATGTGGGAGGGTAACAGTTGAAATCTCCATCATTATGCAACAAATGTGGCCGACTTCATGTTGGTGATGTGTGCCCCGGGACGGCACTTAGCTGCTTTCACTGCAAGGAGGTTGGGCATATCAAGAGATATTATCCTAAGTTACGACAAAGTGTTAATGCTGTGAGGGCTGAACGACTTCGATCCACCGGCCGAGTGTTTACCATGAGTGGTGCTGAGGCACCAGATGTAGATGGCCTGATAAAAGGTAATTGCATGGTAGCAGGTATTCCTCTTTTAGTATTATTTGATTCGGAAGCGACACACTCCTTTGTATATGTTGAATGCGTGGATAGACTGAAATTGCAAATTGAGTCGTTGCCTTTCGACTTGGTTGTATCCATTCCAACTAATGTGCCTGTGGTGGTGTCGACAGTTGTGTCTCGATGTCCAGTAGTGGTAAATGGTATGACATTTACCATAGATTTAATCTGCTTACCACTGTCCTATCAAGAATAAGTATTTGTTGCCTAGGATTGATGACTTGATGGATCAGTTGAAGGGAGCGGTGGTGTTCTCAAAAATTGTCCTTCGGTCAGGTTACCACCAACTTCGTGTGAAGTCGGAGGATATACCTAAAACTGCTTTTAGGACGAGGTATGGGCATTTCAAGTATTTGGTAATGCCTTTTGGTGTAACGAATGCCCCAACAATATTTACCGACTACATGAACCGGATTTTTCATCCGTATTTGAATTCATTCATAGTGGTATTTATTGATGACCTTCTGGTTTATTCCAAAAGCCGAGAGGAACATGCGGAGCACCTGAGGATTGTTCTAAATCTTCTGAGTAAGAATCGGTTGTATACTAAATTGTCCAAATGTGATTTCTGATTGGAATCGGTAAACTTTCTTGGGCATGTAATATCCAAGGAAGGAGTAGCAGTAGATCCTTCTAAGGTCGAAGCGGTTATGGAATGGACAGTACACAAGTCGGTTACCGAGATCAAAAGCTTTCTGGGATTGGCCGGTTATTATCGGAAGTTCATAGAAGGATTTTCGAAGTTGGCACTACCTCTGACTAAGCTTACCAGAAAAGGAGAACCGTACGTGTGGACGATCTGTTGTGAGGAAAGTTTCCAAGAGTTGAAATGGAGGTTGACTACGGCACCGGTGTTGGTTCTTCCTTGTACGGATCGTGATTTCATTGTGTATTGCGATGCTTCTAAGCAAGGTTTGGGTTGTTTGTTGATGCAGGATGGGAAGGTGGTTGCTTATGCTTCGCGCTAGTTGAGAACGCATGAGCAAAACTACCCTACACACGATTTGGAATTAGCTGCAGTGGTCTTTGCCTTAAAAATCTGGAGACACCATCTACATGGCGTAAGGTTTGAGGTGTACAGCGACCACATGAGTTTGAAGTATCTGTTTGATCAAAAGAAACTGAACATGAGATAGAGACGGTGGATGGAATTCCTTAAGGACTATGATTTTGGATTGCAATACCATCCGGGATAAGCCAATGTGGTGGTCGTTGCTTTGAGTCGAAAGTCTTTGCACATGTTGGCTTTGATGGTTCGAGAAGAAAAACTGATTGAGGAGTTTCAGGATTTGAACTTAGAAGTTCAAATGAGACCTCATAGTATGATGTTAGGAATGCTTAAGGTAACAAATGAATTGGTTGATCAAATCCGAGTAATCCAAGTTAAGGATAGTGAGCTAATTATTAAGCGAGATTTGATGCTGAGTGGGAAGGAAACCGATTTCGCATCGGATTCTAGTGGAATGTTGCGTTACAAAGGGAGAGTGTGTGTGCCTCGTGATGTGGAGTTGCGAAAGAGTATCCTAGAGGAGTCACACAAGAGTAAGATGAGTTTTCACCCTAGTACTACAAAGATGTACCAAGATCTGAAAAAGCTGTTTTGGTGGTTTGGGTTGAAAAATGATGTGGCTTTGTATGTCTAGAGTTGTCTTGTCTGTCAGAAAGCCAAGATTGAGCATCAGCGGCCAGCGGGAGAGTTACAATCCCTAGAAATTCCCATTTGGAAATGGGATAGTATTTCCATGGATTTTTGATCGGGTTTTCCAAAGACTCAAAAAGGGTATGATTCGATATGGGTAATAGTGGATCGGTTGACTAAGTCTGCACACTTTTTACCAATGAACATGAGATACTCCTTGGAGCGATTGGCAGAACTGTACATCAAGGAGATTGTTCGGTTGCATGGAATATCGTCGAGCATTGTGTCGGATAGGGATCCCCGTTTCACATCAAACTTTTGGACTAGTTTGGAGTCCGCATTGGGAACTAAGTTGAAATTGAGTTCACCTTATCACCCACAAACGGACGGTCAATCGGAAAGAACTATACAATCATTGGAGGATCTTTTGAGGGCTTGTGTTTTGGAACAACCGGGAAGTTGGGATAGCATGTTGCCTATGATTGAATTTACCTACAACAATAGCTTCCATTCAAGTATTGGGATTGCACCCTATGAGGCATTGTACTGTAGGAAGTGCCGAACTCCGGTGAGTTGGTTTGAAACTAGGGAGAACTTAGTATTGGGACCTAAGCTGGTCCATGAGACGACGTAAAAGATCAAGAAGATCTGGGAGAATATGAGAATAGCACAGAGTCGGCAGAAACGCTATTACGATAAGAGGTGAAAACCTCTTGAGTTTAAGGAGGGAGATCATGTTTTCATGAGAGTAGTCCCGACTACCGGGATTGGTAGAGTGTTGAAGTCACGAAAGCTTACTCCGAGATTTATTGGACCATATCAGATATTGAAGAGGATTGGGCCTGTAGCATATCAGATTGCTTTACCTCCATTATTGTCGAATCCCCACAATTTGTTTCATGTATCTCAGTTGAGGAAATATGTTGGGGATCCATCTTATGTGGTTGACTCTGATCTTATAGAGTTGAAGGATAACTTGACTTTTTCGACGTTGCCCGTGAGAATCATGGATACCAGTATCAAAAGATTGAGAGGCAAAGAGATTGCCTCGGTGAAGGTACTTTGGAGCCAAGTGGACGAATGAGACTCTACTTGGGAGGTGGAGAGTGACATGAGGGAGGATTCACCTCATTTGTTCGAATCGAGGTATGTTTAATTTTGGGGGACGAAAATTCTTATAAGAGGGGGAGGATTGTGACACCCTAGATTTTAAAATCATTAAAATTATAGTATCAGTCCTTGGAGCCTTGCTTGAGCGAGAAAGTGTCGTCTGGGCGAGAGAGCCTCACCTGGGAGGGTGAAATCCTGGGCTATATTGAAGGATTCTCGCTTGAGCGATAGTGGTCTCGCCTGGGCGAGAAATGGCATTTTGGAACCAGTCGAGGCTGTGAGATTCTCGCTAGAGCGAGAGGGTCAGATCTGAGTTTTTTAAAATGGGCGGGATTTTCTCGCTTGAGCGAGAATGAGCTCACTTAAGATAGAACCCGAGGCTGTTGCATTTATTAGGGACCCCCAAACACATTTTTGGGGGATAACCTAGAGAGAAGTAAGGAAGAGAGACTTTTCAAGAGCAAGGAGTCTTGGGAATCATCTAAGAGCTTGAGAAGAGATCCTAAAGTTGGAGGCGGTGTCAGTGGAACTTTTGAAGTTACCAAGAACCAAACCCAATACTCACTGAGGTAAGGATAAGTGTTTAACTTGTGCATTGCAATAGAAAATGTGTGGATTTTATGGTTGTGAATAATGATAAAGTTCTGAACTACTTATTTATTATAAACATATATGGGTATGTTGTAATAAGGATTGCGTGGATTTACTGTTTATGAATTGATGATGTATCAATGAAAGGAAAACTCGTTTTAGCCGACCATGATTGGTTAGCAACTTTGGCTCAAGTAATGTAGCAAACTTTGGCTCAAGTAATGTAGCAAGCTTTGGCTCAAGCGATGTAGCAAGCTTTGGCTCAAGCGATGTAGCAAGCTTTGGCTCAAGCGATGTAGCAAGCTTTGGCTCAAGCGATGTAGCAAGCTTTGGCTCAAGCGATGTAGCAAGCTTTGGCTCAAGCGATGTAGCAAGCTTTGGCTCAAGCGTTGTAGCAAGCTTTGGCTCAAGCGTTGTAGCAAGCTTTGGCTCAAGCGATGCAGCACGCTTTGGCTCAAGCGATGTAGCAAGCTTTGGCTCAAGCGATGTAGCAAGCTTTGGCTCAAGCGATGTAGCAAGCTTTGGCTCAAGCGATGCAGCACGCTTTGGCTTAAGTGATGCAGCAAACTTTGGCTCAAGTTATGTAGCATGATTTTCAAAGAGTATAAAAGATGAAAATGGTTTTAAGTATATTTACCTCTAAATTGTTTACTTAACCGTATTAAAATGTTGATTAATGTATATTGGCATTTATTGAGTTAACGACTTACTCCTTTGTGTTTTCTGTGAATGGTAAATGTTAATCCCATTGCAGGTAGGTGGAAGATTTAAGGATGTCTTGATTAGGAGCTTAGAGGCTTTTAGTTTTTGAAGTCCTTATCTTCATTGTTTTGTAACTGATGGTGTTTTTGAACTGAATATTTGTAATCATGTACACGATATTTGTACATTTTGGTAGTTATGAATATTTGTAACTCTGGATATTTGTAGCTATGGGTATTTTGGAATCCCATAGCTAGTTGTATGCGGTAGTTACCAGAATGCATTAATGAATTATGATTTTCTGTTAAACGAATATGTATGTTGTTTTTGAATTATAAAATGAGTATGAATAGGACAGTGGGATTTAAAACAAGGTTGTCGAAATTTGTATTTAAAAGTTATGGGGAAATGTATGAAAAAGGAATAAAATAAGGAAAAAATTTCAAAGTAGAATTTGAGTCCTTACAATAGAATTTGGGTCCTTACAATTAACAATGGAATCGATTAACGATGTTGGAAATATGTTTATTTGATGCAATGTAAACCTCATATATGATATATGAATGCAATGTATGATTTTTAAAGAAGTACCATATTGATGCACATAATCATGTATTGGATGGATGGCATGTCTCATGTTAGTTAAATCAATTTTAAGCCTTGTGAGATTTTCATCCTAGGTTTTCCTAACCTTGACTCAATCTAATCAAGCATATTAGGACTTCAATAAAGCATAAAAGTTTTCCTAAGACTATGATAACCTTGAGTCTTGCCATATTGTTTGTAGAATCATCTTCATATTCAAGCTTTCATAAATTCCTTGTCTTCATCAAAACCATATGAGTTCATCATACTTACAACCTTTAACTCCTATTTAAATTTCGCATTATTGGTAATATAAGTAAGGGAATCACCACTCCCCTAAAGTTGAATGATGTTTGTCTAAACATGACTTTTGTTTCTCAAGTTGTGCTATCCAATATTGAGGATGCAATAGAGGATGAGCACAGGATTGTTATGATGCAAGAAGATCTTAACCATTTTGAGAAAGACAAGGTTTGGGAACTCGTTCCTAGACCTAATGATAGGCATGTTATAGGAACTCGTTGCATCTTTCGAAATAAGTCAGATGAAAATGGTATTATTGTGAGAAATAATAAAAGACTAGTCGTCCAAGGATACAACCAGGAAGAAGGTATAGACTTTGATGAAACTTTTGCATCGGTTGCTAGACTTGAAGCCATTAGGTAATTGCTAGCATATGCATGTTCTTTGAATATTCAGTTATATCAAATGGACGTAAAGAATGCATATCTGGATGGTTATATTCAAGAAGAGGTGTATGTCGAACAACCTCTGGGGGTTTGAAGATTATACAAACATCCCTATCCTGTATATAAACTTAAGAATACAATTTATGGCTTAAAGCAAGCTCCACATGCTTGGTACGACCGCCTACCAAGATTTTTACTTGATAAAGGCTTTAATAAAGGCAAACGAAGGTGAACCAGTATAAAACACTGATGTAATTTCTCTCTTTTCTTTATTCTCTCATTTTTACTGCTTTAACTTTGTGATTTTCTATACTATTTTTGCTGCTACATATTCTGATTATATAGCATAATAATAGGCCATAAAACCAATCAACTAATTCACCCCTCTTATTTGCCATCTAATACTTACATGTATGTCACCAACATTAGTGACCATATATTATGAGAGCTACTTTAGGAGAAACTTAAGGATGTAGAAACTTGTCATCTTTAATCCTTTCATCATCATGTCATATCAAATGCTCTGCATATTTTGCATTGCTGAACATGTGCTTAAATTCTGATTCGATGGGAAAATACCATACACCCTTTCTTGGAGTTTATTTTTGCTTCTTATATCGTTAGATATTACGATACAACTTTAATGAAGCATATTCGTTCAAAAATAAAATGCAATAATTTTCATATGCATTTGCCCTCTTGTAGTCCATGCCAATAGAGCATAAAATTTATTTAGCGTCACAGGTTCTAGAAGGGATCATATTATTCTCTGATAACATTTTTCAAAATTGTAAGTAATTCTCTAAAACTCTTATCAGTCAATCCATTAATAAATTTCCACTTATACAACGTTGACATTATTGCCAATCTTGTGAATTTATAAAAATCATCATACAACGATGTCTCAACATCACTTATAAATCGCTCAAACATCTCAGGAAAATCCTGAAGATCTTCTTCGACCACATTTTCCATTTCATCTAAATAATCATCGTCATATGCATTTGTGTTGATATCAATTGTAAAAATCTTATCATTGTAACTATCTTTTGTCTCAACGTGTCTTGTTCAACATTTGTAACTCTAGTCGATTTCATGGCACACTAAATAAAGTTTTAAATCAGTTGGACTAACTCGCCTTGTACAATAACATTTTAAACTAAGGGATATAATTCTATTAGGATTTTCGTCATGCTCAATGGAAACCCTAATAAATGATTTCAGTCTATCCTCATATTCTTTCGTAAATCGATTGACATTCATCCATTTTCAATCAACAACAAAAATCCTCATCTTGATCATAAGAACAAGAACAATAATAGTCAACTTAGAAGCATATTGAATGTATAAGATAGACTACCTAAAAATGAATTGACAAAAAATGATAGTGAATATAAATCATAAACTAACTTGTCTATAGTGAGAAACATTGAGGAATACAAAAAAAAAAGGAAAAACACAGGGATTCTACCAAAAGGAAAACAAAAAGCACAAGGCTCACTTGGTATCTTCAATGTAATGTGAGTGTTGTGCGAAGATGAGTTGAATGAATGTATGTTGTGAAAAAGTGAATCTTATGGGAAGATAAGTTGAATGAATGTATGTTGTGACAAGGTGAATCTTATGGGAAGATGAGTTGAATGAATGTTGTGAGAAGGTGAGTCTTGTGGGAAGGTTAGTGTCGTGAGAAGGTTTTTTGAGTTTTAGTGTTTGAATGAACGATTAGTATGTGAGGTTTTGTTTTTAAATATGTGAGAGTCAAAGATTCAACAACGCTCACTAAAACAAACATTGTTGAATCTATGATTTTCAACAACGCTCAATGAAGCAAACGTTGTTGAATGTGTGAGAAACAACAACGCTTGCTTCAATGAGCGTAGTTGAATCTTAGATTCATACAATCAACAACACTCAATGAAACAAACATTGTTGGTTGAGTAAGGACCCAAATTCTACCCTTGAAAATTTTTCCTTATTTAATCCAATTCCATGCATTTAACAATCAATCATAATTACCGAGTGACTAAATTTATTTAAAATGTCTCACTTCTCCCTCACACCCGATCTATGAACCAAAAGTAACATACATCCGATAGCAGAAAAACATAATTCATTAATATAACCTAGTAATGGCTGCATACAATTAGCTATGGGTTTCCAAAACACTCATAGCTACATATATCCCGAGTTACTAGTCCACATGATCAATATCATGTACAAAAATAGTATTCATAGTACAATTAGTTACTTCAATTACAATCAATTAAAGTTACAAAAGAATGGATAAAGAGACATAAAAAACAAAGGTCTCTAATCTCCTACTCAAAATCATCCTTTCTCCGTCCACCTACCTGCAATGGGATTAACATTTACCATACGCAAACAACACAAAAGAATAAGTCATTAACTCAATAAAACTTCAATGTAAGTTAATCCACATTTAATAGGTTTAAACAATGATATAAATTAAATCCTCTTAAAACCATTTTCGTCATCTGTACTTTTGAAAAACCATGCTACATAACTCGAGCTAGAGTCGCTAACCCATTCTGGTCGGCTAAAACGAGTTTTATTTTCATTGGCACTCCACCAATACATAAACCCTAAATTCACCCGTCATCACTACAAACATACCCATATATATTTGTAATGACTAAGTGATTTACCATTTATTAATTTGTTTCCGAGTTTTATTTCCATTGGCACTCCACCAATAAATAGACAATAAATGAACCCGACATCATTACAACATAGCGTATATGCCTGTAACTACAAAGTGACTTACAGTTTATTGTTTTATCCGAGTTTTATTTCCATTGGCACTCCACCAATAAATAGACAATAAATGCACCCAACATCATTACAGCATAGCGTATATGCCTGTAACTACAAAGTGACTTACAGTTTATTGTTTTATCCGAGTTTTATTTCCATTGGCACTCCACCAATAAATAGACAATTAATGCACCCGACATCATTACAGCATAGCGTATATGCCTGTAACTACAAAGTGACTTACAATTTATTGCTTTATTCCGTATTTTATTTACATCGCCACTCCACCAATACAAAAATGATAAATACACCCGACATCATTATAAACATATCCACTTATGCTTATAACTACAAAGTGATTTACATTTCGTGATTTCATTTCGAGTCTTATTTCCATTGGTACTCCCCCAATACGTAAACCGTAAATTCACTTCTCAACATTATCAACATACCCATATATGGTCATAATGACTAAGTGATTTACATTTTATCCATTATCCATAACAGAAAATCCACGCATTTTCCAACACAATGCATAAATTAAAGACTTATCCTTACCTCGGTGAGTGTTGGGTTTGGTTTTTGGCGACTTCGTAAGTTCCACCGGCACCACCTCCAAACTTAGGATCTTTCCTCATTCCCACCACATAACACAATGTTAGTCATTCATTCCAAATAACAAATAAATAACTTATATTGCATCATTTAAACATACAAGATATTTATCATATTCTCAATGGTTCTATACTACTTTCATTAAGAGTTTTCAACCATCTAAAACATACATATCATCTCATATTTTAACATTATAAAGCAACTCATCTTCTACTTCTAGCATTTTACCAATTTTTCCACTCTATCCACATTTTCTCTCTCTAGGGTTTTGGGGTTTCCATGAGTCAACCCACAAACCCTTTCCATTCTTGGAATATTAACTCAAAACCAAGAGTTTACAAGGTACAAGCGACGCAAAACGAACCATAACTCGAAAGAGAGAGTTTCCATGGTTTTACCCACTTTGAGAAGAGATCCATAATACCAAAAAATGGGTTCTCAAGAGAAGAAGAGAGTTAGGATAGAGAGTTTTACCTCTTCTCAAGCTCTTGAACAAGAATCAAAGCTCCTACACCTTGGGAATGCTCTCTTCTCTCACCTCTCTTCAATTCTTAACCTAGAAATGTATTTGGGGTTTCCCTCATTTAATGTTCTCGTCTGGTTCTCGCTTAAGCGAGCTTTCTCTCGCTCAAGTGAGAAAATCCTGCCCATTTTAAAAACTCAAATCTGACCCTCTCGCTCAAGCGAGAATCTCACAGTGCCAATAGCCCCAAAATGCCATTTCTCGCCTAGGCAAGACAACTCTCGCTCAGGCGAGAATCCTCCAGTATAGCCCAGGATTTCACCCTCCCAGGTGAACCTCTCTCGCCCAAGCGAGAATCTCTCACTCAAGCGAGGATCCCAGGACTAATACTATAATTTTAAATACTTAAAATTTGGGGTGTTACAATCCTCCCCCTCTTATAAGAATTTTCGTCCCCGAAAATTAAACATACCTCGATTCAAACAAATGAGGGTAATCCTCCCTCATCTCTTGCTCAACTTCCCAAGTAGCGTCTCCTTCGTCCACTTGACTCCACAACACCTTTACCAACGCAATCTCCTTGCCTCTCAATCTCTTTACACTGGTATTCATGATTCTCACGGGCAACGTCGCAAAAGTCAAATTATCCTTCAACTCTATCTGATCAAACTCAACCACATGAGATGGATCTCCAACATATTTCCTCAACTGAGACACATGAAACACATTATGGAGATTGGACAACAATGGAGGTAAAGCAATAAGAAACTCTACCAGCCCAATTCTCTTCAGTATCAGATACGACCCAATAAATCGAGGAGTCAGCTTATGGGACTTCAACACTCTACCGATACCGGTAGTCGGAATAACTCTCATGAAAACATGATATCCCTCGTTAAATTCGAGAGGTTTCCGCCTCTTATCATAATAGCTCTTCTGTCGACTTTGGGCGAATCTCATATGCTCCCGGATTTTCTTGACCTTATCCGTCGTCTCCTGGACCAGTTCGGGCCCCAATATCAAATTCTCCCCAGTCTTAAACCAACTCACTGGTGTTCGGCACTTCCTACCATACAATGCCTCATAAGGTGCCATCCAAATACTCGAATGGAAGTTATTGTTGTAGGTAAACTCGATCAACGGCAACATGATATCCCAACTCCCTGGTTGTTCTAAGACACAAGCCCTTAAAAGGTCCTCCAATGACTGTATTGTCCTTTCTGATTGACCGTCCGTTTGTGGATGATAAGCTGAACTCAGCTTCAACTTAGTACCCAAAGCGGTTTGCAAACTAGTCCAAAAGTTTGAAGTGAAACGGGGGTCCCTATCCAACACAATGTTGGACGGTATTCCATGCAAGCGAACAATTTCCCGGATATACAATTCGGCCAACCTCTCCAAAGAGTACCTCATGTTCATAGGCAGAAAGTGAGCAGATTTAGTTAACCGATCCACGATCACCCATATCGAATCATATCCTCTCTGAGTCTTCGGAAAACCAGACACAAAATCCATGGAGATACTATCCCACTTCCAAACCGGAATTTCTAGGGATTGTAACTCTCCCGCCGGTCGTTGATGCTCAATTTTTGCTTTCTAGCATATCAAACAACTCGAAACATATGACGCCACATCTCTCTTCAATCCCGACCACCAAAACAACTTCTTCAAGTCTTGGTACATTTTCGTTGCCCCTGAGTGAAAGCTCATCTTGCTCTTATGGGACTCCTCCAAAATACTATTCCGTAGCCCTTCATCACGAGGCACACATACTCTCCCCTTGTAACGCATCATCCCAGTGGAGTCCGTTACAAAGTCGGTTTCCTTTCCACTCATCATCAAATCCCGTTTGTTCATCAACTCAATATCTCCAACTTGCATTACTCGGATTTGATCAAATAGTTCATTCGTGACCTTCAGCATACCCAATATCATGCTATGAGGTCTCATTTGGACGTCTAGGTTCATATCCCTGAACACCTCTATCAGCTTCCCTTCCCTAATCATCAAAGATGACATGTGCAAAGATTTCCGACTGAGTGCATCGTTTACTACATTAGCCTTCCCTGGCTGGTACTGCAATCCAAAATTGTAGTCTTTTAAAAATTCCATCCATCTCCTCTGTCTCATATTCAGCTCTTTTTGATCAAACAAATATTTCAAACTCTTGTGGTCGCTGTACACCACAAACCTTATACCATAGAGATGGTGTCTCCAAATTTTCAAAGCAAAGACCATTGCAGCCAATTCTAAATCATGCATAGGATAGTTCTGCTCGTGTGTTCTCAACTGACGAGAAGCGTAGGCAACCACTCTCCCTTCTTGCATCAGAACACAACCCAAACTTTGTTTGGAAGCATCGCAATAAACGCTGAAATCCTTATCCGTACACGGAAGAATCAACACGGGCGCCGTAGTCAACCTTCGTTTCAACTCTTGAAAGCTTTCTTCGCAACGAAGTATCCACACAAACGGTTCTCTTTTCCTAGTGAGCTTAGTCAATGGTAGTGCCAACTTCGAAAATGCCTCAATGAATTTCCGATAATAGCCTGCCAAACCCAGGAAGCTCCGGATTTCAGTAACCGACTTGGGCACGGCCCATTCCGTGACCGCTTCCACCTTTGAAGGATCCACAACCACCCCTTCCTTGGTTATCACATGCCCAAGAAAGTTCACCGACTCCAACTAGAAATCACACTTAGACAATTTAGCATACAACTGGTTCTTACTCAGGAGTTCTAGAACAATCCTCAGGTGCTCTACATGTTCCCCTCGGCTTTTGGAGTAAATCAGAATGTCATCAATAAATACCACTACAAATGAATCTAAATACGGGTGGAAAATCCGATTCATGTAGTCGGTAAATATTGCTGGAGCATTCGTTACTCCGAAAGGCATGACCAAATATTCGAAATGTCCACACCTTGTCCTAAAAGCAGTCTTTGGAATGTCATCCGATTTCACCCGAAGTTGATGGTAACCTGATCGAAGATCAATCTTAGAAAACACTACCGCCCCTCTCAACTGATCCATCAAGTCATCAATCTGAGGCAATGGGTATTTGTTCTTAATCGTAACCTTGTTCAACTGCCTGTAATCGGTACACAATCGCATACTATCGTCCTTCTTCTTAACTAGCAAAATAGGTGCCCCCCACGGCGAGACACTCGGGCGAATAAATTTCTTAGCCAAGAATTCTTCAACCTGCTTTTTCATCTCAGCTAACTCTAACGGTGCCATTCTATAAGGAGCTATAGAGATGGGTCCCGTTCCCAACACTAAATCAATGGAGAATTCAACTTCTCTCACTGGAGGCAATTCCGGAATATCACCAGGAAAGACTTCCGGAAACTCACGAACTATCGGAATGTCCTTAACCTTGGATTTCACAATACCTTCCAGGGACGCCAACAACATGAACACGTCCCCTCCCTCCTTACAGGAAGTCCTGACTTCCTTTGCTGACATCGGCTTCATACAACCGACCTCCTCCGAAATCCCATCTGGATTTCCAAACATCACGGTCTTATCAGCACAATTAAGCACCACATGATTTGCTGACAACCAGTCCATCCCCAGAATCAAATCTAACTGGGATAGTGGTAAGCAGATTAAATCCACGGTAAAATCCCTACTGTTTACCACCACCGGACACCGAGACACAACTGTCGACACCACCACATGCACATCAGTTGGGGTGGATATGACCAAGTCGAAAGGCAACGACTCAGTTTGTAAATTCAGTCGATCCACGCAGTCAATAGATACAAAGGAGTGTGTCGCTCCCGAATCAAATAACACTAAAAGGGGAATACCTAACAGATCTACGCCTAATGCCTCTACACCACTCATGGTGAACACTCTGCTAGTGGATCGAGGTCGTTCAACCCTCACAGCATTCACGCTCTATGGTAGCTTAGGACAATTCTTTCGAATATGTCTAACTTCCTTGCAATAAAAACAAGTAAGCACCATTTCGGGGCACGAGTCACCGACATGAGTTCGGCCACATTTGTTGCACAGAGAGGGAGTGTTCAACCGTGACCCTCCTGTAGTGACATGAGTCCTCGACCCAAGCGAAGGATAACTCCGATTACTCGTAGGAGGGGAGTAAGGCTTCCTTTCCTCATGAAACGCCTTCCCTTTCCCTTTTCCGTGTGGAAAGTTTCGTTGAGGCCCAAAGTGTTTGGGAGGAACATACACCCTACACTTTCATCAGCTGCCAAATCATCTTCATACACCCTACACTTGTTCACCAGGGTAGGGAAGTCAGCAATCTCTTGGTGCCCAAACATACTTTTCAACTTGGGCTTCAAGCCCGATTCGAACTTGGCGCATTTGGACCTTCCGTCCATTTCCAACTCGTCGTAGGGGCAAAACCGGGCCAACTATTCAAACTTGGCCGCATAGTCTCCTACTGACATGTTCCCCTGTTCCAGCTTTGGAAATTCCATCTCTTTCTTCCTTTTCAAATCAGCGGGAAAGTACTTGCGTAGGAACTTCTCCTTGAAGGTACCCCAGGAGATCAGTCGTCCTTCGGCTTCCATCTGTCGCCGAGTATACTCCCACCAGTTCTCAGCCTCGGTCACCAACATGTACGTAGCATAGGCTAGCTTCTGAGCCTTAGTGTAGTTCATGGTTCTGAAGATCCGCTCTACCCCTTGGATCCACTCGATGGCAGCTTCAGGAGCAAATTCCCCTTGGAAATGAGTGGGGTTCCTCCTGCAGAACTCATCTAGGCCCCGATATTCCGCCGGCCCAAGTGGAACTAGTGGATGTGGATTCGGGCTTGGTATCGGATTCTGGTTCAGATTCTGCAAGTTCTCGTTGACCTGCTGTAGCGCCGCCACCATTTGAGCTAATAAATCATTTGGGACGTTCTGACTCGCCCCTCTTCCTCTTCCTCTTCCTTCCATGAGTACCTGTTCTCACTCAATTGTTAGTAAGTGAATTTGTAAAAACATAGTGCACACAACACTTAACATTTAGCATCATTCAAACAACTTCAGCACATAAAGGATACAAAGAAGCATGCAAGGCCATATCCTAGGTCGCAGGATTAACTATGCTCTGATACCATATTGTAAGGACCCAAATTCAACCCTTGAAAATTTTTCCTTATTTAATCCAATTCCATGCATTTAACAATCAATCATAATTACCGAGTAATTAAAGGTTTAAACAATGATAGGTTAATCCACATTTAATAGGTTTAAACAATGATATAAATTAAATCCTCTTAAAACCATTTTCGTCATCTGTACTTTTGAAAAACCATGCTACATAACTCGAGCTAGAGTCGCTAACCCATTCTGGTTGGCTAAAACAAGTTTTATTTTCATTGGCACTCCACCAATACATAAACCATAAATCCACCCGTCATCACTACAAAAATACCCATATATATTTGTAATGACTAAGTGATTTACCATTTATTACTTTGTTTCCGAGTTTTATTTTCATTGGCACTCCACCAATAAATAGACAATAAATGCACCCGACATCATTACAACATAGCATATATGCCTGTAACTACAAAGTGACTTACATTTTATTGTTTTATCCGTGTTTTATTTCCATTGGCACTCCACCAATAAATAGACAATAAATGCACCCGACATCATTACAGCATTGCGTATATGCCTGTAACTACAAAGTGACTTACAATTTATTGCTTTATTCCGTGTTTTATTTCCATCGCCACTCCACCAATACAAAAATGATAAATACACCCGACATCATTACAAACATATCCATGTAGGCTTATAACTACAAAGTGATTTACATTTCATGATTTCATTTCGAGTCTTATTTCCATTGGTACTCCCCCAATACGTAAACCGTAAATTCACTTCTCACCATTATCAACATACCCATATATGTTCATAATGACTAAGTGATTCACATTTTATCCATTATCCATAACAGAAAATCCACGCATTTTCCAACACAATGCATAAATTAAAGACTTATCCTTACCTCGGTGAGTGTTGGGTTTGGTTTTTGGCGACTTCGTAAGTTCCACTGGCACCACCTCCAAACTTAGGATCTTTCCTCATTCCCACCACATAACACAATGTTAGTCATATTCTCAATGGTTCTATACTACATTCATTAAGAGTTTTCAACCATCTAAAACATACATATCATCTCATATTTTAACATTATAAAGCAACTCATCTTCTATCTCTAGCATTTTACCCATTTTTCCACTCTATCCACATTTTCTCTCTCTAGGGTTTTGGGGTTTCCATGAGTCAACCCACAAACCCTTTCCATTCTTGGAATACTAACTCAAAACCAAGAGTTTACAAGGTACAAGCGACATAAAACGAACCATAACTCGAAAGAGAGAGTTTCCATGGTTTTACCCACTTTGAGAAGAGATCCATAATACCAAAAATGGGTTCTCAAGAGAAGAAGAGAGTTAGGATAGAGAGTTTTACCTCTTCTCAAGCTCTTGAACAAGAATCAAAGCTCCTACACCTTGGGAATGCTTTCTTCTCTCACCTCTCTTCAATTCTTAACCTAAAAATGTATTTGGGGTTTCCCTCATTTAATGTTCTCGTCGGGTTCTCGCTTAAGCGAGCTTTCTCTCGCTCAAGCGAGAAAATCCTGCCCATTTTAAAAACTCAACTCTGACCCTCTCGCTCAAGCGAGGGATTCTCGCTCAAGCGAGAATCTCACAGTGCCAACAGCCCGAAAATGCCATTTCTCGCCCAGGCGAGGCAACTCTCCCTCAGGCGAGAATCCTCCAGTATAGCCCAGGATTTCACCCTCCCATGTGAACCTCTCTCGCCCAAGCGAGAATCTCTCGCTCAAGCGAGGATCCCAGGACTAATACTATAATTTTAAATACTTAAAATTTGGGGTGTTACATCTAGTTCCATTATCCATACCACATCGGGCAGGTCTTGTTTATCCTCCATACCACATCGGGCAGGTCTAGTTCAATTATCCATACCACGTCGGGAAGGTCTAGTTTATCCTCCATACCACATCGGGCAGGTCTAGTTCAATTATCCATACCACGTCGGGCATGTCTAGTTTATCGTCCACACCACATCGAGCAGGTCTAGTTCAATTATCCATTCCACGTCGGGCAGGTCTAGTTTATCCTCCATACCACATCGGGCAGGTCTAGTTCAATTATCCATACCACGTCGGGAAGGTCTAGTTTATTATCCATACCACATCAGGCAGGTATAGTTTATCCTCCATACCACATCGGGCAGGTGTAGTTCAATTATCCATACCACGTCGGGCAGGTCTGGTTTATCCTCCATACCACATCGGGCAGGTCTAGTTCAATTATCCATACCACGTCGGGCAGGTCTTGTTTATTATCCATACCACATCGGGAAGGTCTAGTTTATCCTCCATACCACATCGGGCAGGTCTAGTTCATTATCCATACCACATCGGGCAGGACAACAACAATAATCCACTACCACTCCGGGTAGGACAACGGCATTAATCCACTACCACTACGGATAGGATAACAACAATATTCCACTACCACTATGGGTAGGATAACATCAATAAACCTCTACCACTTCGGGTAGGGTAGCAATAATAAACCACAACCACTTCGGGTAGGGTAACAACAATATCGTTACAAACATATTACCTCTTTCACATACCTCATTCACATCAGTGAGTATGATTTAGAGACACTTATCCCTTACCTTGGTGAGTGTTGGGGATCGGTTCCGAGTAACTTTAAAAGTCTCCTCCGTGATTTCCTCCAACCTTAGGATCTTTCCTCATTTCCACCAATAACAACACTGTCAGGCATTTATTTAATATAACACATAAACAACTCGTATTTCATCAACAAACATACAAGGGATTCACATATTTTCAAGATAAACTACTTCAATACAAGTTTCCAAACATCTAAACATACATGTTCATCTCATATATCAACATCAAAACACAAACTCATCATCCACATTTAACATTTCATCCATTTCTCTTTTTACTCATATTCTCATTTTGGGGGGTTTTTGGGGTTTTCATGAATAACCCACAAAACATTTCCATTCATCAAATACCAACTCTAAACCAAGAGTTTACAAGAGAAAAACAACATAAACCGAACCATAACTCTAAAGGATGAGTTTTCATGGTTTCTCATATTTTGAAAAAAGATCCAACATACCCAAAACAAGTTAGAGAGGAAGAAGAAGAGTTAGGGACAAGAGGTTTACCTCTTCTCAAGCTCTAAGATGATTCCTAAGGCTCTTTGCTCTTGAAAAGCTCTCCTCTCTCTCTTCTCTTCAAAGTTCTAACCCTAAAATGTGTTTGGGGTTTCTATTTTAAAGAGTAGTCGTCGGTTCTCACTCAAGCGAGCCCATTCTCGCTCAGCTGAGAAATCCCGCCTTTTTAAAATTTCAGATTTGACGCTCTCGCTCAAGCGAGAATCTCACAGTCCCAACAGGCTTCCTCTCGCTCAAGCGACCCATTCCTCGCTTGGGCGAGACTCCCATAATTTTCCAATTTCAAAACATTGATCCTCTCGCTTGGGCGAGGTCCTCTCGCTTGGGCGAGGTCCTCTCGCTCAACTAGGATCTGACAATATGCCCCATTACTCGGGATTGTTACCTAATCTTAAGGAGGATAAATTTGGGGTGTTACAATGTTAGTTATTAAGGAGCTAGAAAGAAAGTCAGTAAGAAACATGACAAGAAAGGGAAGAGGCTCTTAAAGATTAATGAGTCCTCTTCTCAAATCCACGAGAACGAACATCATGACAATAGATGTCGTTTCCATAAAAAGATTGCACATTTCCAAAAGGATTCTCCAAAACGCAAAGGTTGGTTTGAAAAGAAATGTAAGCCTAGTGTGTATGTATGTTTTAAATCAAAGATAGTAGAAGTTCCTTATAATATTTGGTTGATTGATTCTGGATGTCCTGCTCATGTTTCTAATACCATGTAGGGATTCATTAGACCCGAACAAGACCGAATGAAAATATTGTCTTTATGGGAAATAGAGTGAAGGTTCTAGTGGAAGCTTTCGGGACTTATCATTTAATCGTTGACACCCGACATCATTTAGATTAATCTGAAACCCTTTATGTACCTAATATATCTTGGAATTTGGTTTCTTTATCTAAACCTGACGTTGATGGATATTCTTTTAAATTTGGTAATGAATGTTTCAGTTTGTATAAATATACTCATTTGAGTGGTAATGGTATATTATGTGATTTATTGTATAAGTTAAATTTTGATAATCTTTTTTCTGAAACACTTTTAACCTTGCATCATAACATTGGAATTAAGCATGACTTAGTTGATGAACATTCTACTTACTTTTGACATAAACGTTTGGGACATATTTCCAAAGAAAGAATGAAAGGATTAGTAAAAAAATGAAATCATTCCGGATTTAGATTTTTATTGATCTGAATATATGTGTGGATTCAATTAAAGGTAAACAAAAAAACGCATAAAAAAGGAGCCACAAGAAGCACTAAGCTTCCTGAAAAAATACATACATATATTTGTGGACATTTTGATGCTAATTATTTCAGTAAGGAAAAATACTTCATTACCTTCATAGATGATTATTTACATTACGGACATAACAATTTATTGTCTGATAAATTTTAAGCGATAAAAGCCGTAGAGATTTATATTACTGAAGTTGAAAGGCATTAGATAAAAATGTGAAATTTATCAGTTCAGATCGAGGTGGTGAGTATTATGAAAGATATGATGAAAGTGGGCAACATCCAAGTCCATTTGCTTAATTCCTTGAAAGTCGTGGTATATGTGCACAATACACAATGTCAGGTACACGTAACAAAATGATGTATTAGAAAGGCGTAATAGAACATTATTTATTATGGTTAGGATTATATTCAGTGATTCATCTTTACCTATTTGATTGTGGACTTATGCTTTAAATATTATCATGTATTTATTAAATAGGGATCCTAGTAACACAGTTCCAAAGACTCATTTTGAACTGTGGACAAGAAGGAAACCTAATTTGAGGCACCTACATGTTTGGGGATGCCTGACGGAAATTAGAATTTATAATCCACAAGAAAAGAAACTGGATGCAAGAACAATCAGTGACTATTTCATTGGATATCTTGAAAATTAAAGCGATATAGATTATATTGTCCAAATCACACTACAAAAATTATTGAAACAAGGAATGTTAGGTTCATTGAGAATGGTGAAATTAGTAGGAGTGAAACACCAATTAAAGTGGAAATTCATGAAATGAGAGTTCATGTTTCATTTACTTGTGTCTCTAATAATGTTGTTCCTCAAGTTATTGAACGGATTAGTAATGTGACACCATTGATTTTAAAATCATTAAAATTATAGTATCAGTCCTGGGAGCCTCGCTTGAGCGAGAAAGTGTCGCATGGGCGAGAGAGGCTCACTTGGGAGGGTGAAATCCTGGGCTATACTAAAGAATTCTAGCCTGAGCGAGAATTGTCTCGCTTGAGCGAGAGTGGTCTCACCTGAGCGAGAGTTGTCTCGCCTGGGTGAGAAATGGTATTTTGTAACCTATCGAGGCTGTGAGATTATCGCTTGAGCGAGAGGGTCAGATCTGAGTTTTTAAATGGGCGGGATTTTCTCGCTTGAGCGAGAATAGGCTCGCTTGAGCGAGAATAGGCTCGCTTGACCGAGAACCCGACGCTGCTGCATTTATTAGGGACCCCCAAATACATACAAAGAATGATTTGGAATGGAAGCAACTGGAAGAAATTTCTTATGCATATATAGTTGGGAGTTTAATGTATGCTCAGACTTGTATGCTACCAAATATTAGTTTTATAGTTGGAATGTTAGGAAGATGCCAGATAAATCTTCATATAGAACATTGGAAAGTTGCAAAGAAAGTTCTGAGATATTTGCAAGGTACAAAGGATCACATGCTTACTTATAGGAGATTGAATCATCTTGAGGTGATTGGATATTTAGATTCAGACTTTGCCGGATGCATAGACACAAGAAAGTCTACTTTTGGTTATGTATATTTATTAGTTGGAGGAGATATCTCATTGAAGAGTGCGAAGAAGACTACCATTGTTGTATCCACTATGAAAGCTGAATTTGTGGCATGCTTTGAGGCCACGATTCAAGCTAAATGTATAGGGAACTTTATTTCTAAATGACATTATTATGTGATTCTCATTCATGTGTCATGTTATGAATAAAGCTAATATAGTGGTACATGAAATGGACTATATCGGATAAATGATGTACAACCGTGGAGACTTGTAATGTAATGTAATGAATATTGAAATCTTATTTGTAAGTATTGATGGCAACTAAGATGGGCGATGAATTAGTTGTTTGAACAATATGGTTGATTTATCTGCTTTACTTTAAAAGATCAGAATATAGTGCAGCGGATAATGTTGTAGAAAAAATTGACCAAGTAAAACTTCAAATTAAATGAGTAGAGAGAAGAGAGAAAGAACACAAATGTTTATACTAGTTCACATTCTTGTCCACTGAAGGCTACGTCTAGTAGTCTTCCAGCACAAGAGATTTCTTTACTATATATTTTGAGTTGTAATTATAATTTCTCTCCCCAAGACTCATTTTACCTTACACATTCACAAATACCTCACACCCTTGGAAAATAACCTTTCAAGTACTCTCTTTCCCATTCTCACCACACCCTTGTGATGACAAGTTCTACAACAAGGTGAAGAATAAATCTTTGGCAAGATTGCCTTTAGAAGATATGACAATTTTATAAATTGCAATCATTTTGCTCTTAATACACTTAGTATATAATTCTCTTGGAAGTGTTTAAGTATGATAACTTTAGAACTTGCACTTTTAAAGCAACTTCATAAAATTCTTAAAGTTTAGAAACAAAGTTGCACGAAAAGTGTAGAGTCGAAGGTTTTGTGTATTTTGTATCTTATGTCATTTTTTCAAAAATGTTGTTTCAATGCCTTTAAATAGGCTTCCAATCAGCCAAGATACCCTTCCATGAAGTTGGGTCACGATTGGAATGAAGCACATTGAGTTTGGATGAAACATGTTCTATTTGAATTGAAAAACTACTTTCAACACCTCTATGTAATCGGTTACACTATGATGTAATCGATTACCTTAATTCTCCGCGACAAGAATAATTGGTTACTACTTTGGTGTAATCGATTACCTCAATTCTCTATTCAGAAGTAATCGATTACCTCAACTCTATGTTCAGAAGTAATCGGTTACTACTTTGTAGTAATCGGTTACACTAATTCATTTTTGCTGGGTAACGTATTACTCGGTTAGGTAACCTGTTACGCAGTCCCAGTAACATATTACCAAATGCCACACAGTTCAAGTAACATGTTACCAAAGTATTAACGTATTAATACTTTGTCTCGTAAATCAGTTAACTATCATACTAATAATTAAAAAGATCTTTCATTGATGTACATCACTTAAGGGTCTGTTTTCTAGTTGAAATTTGGAGGGAAGGAGAAGGCTTCCGAGTCATCTTACAAGTGTATTTTATGGCTCACAAGCCTTTCTTTATGTTTCCTTCCCTTCCATAATCCAATTCGCAAATAGACCCTGCGAGAATAGGAGGCATTCAAGTTAGAACAAAGATCTATTGTTCCAAATCATGTCTCACACCAACGATAATGAAAAAATAACAATAATAATGAGTGCTTAAATTTTTTAATTGACATAACTTGTTTTCATTGGTACTGGACAATATTTGGGACATGATTTAGAACGGAGGATTTATTTTATCCAAGTTCAAACACTATTAAGAAGAACAAGGATATTCTCCCAAACCATGTCCTACACCAATAACAATGAAACAAAAACAGAAAAAATATTGAATAACTAATTTTTTTAATTGATATAGCATATTTTCATTTGTGTGAGACATAACTTAAAACATGATTTGGGACACGAAAGCGTTCTTCCTCCCAACAGATTCCAGAGCCTAGCTGCAGACAAACAATGTGTCCATGGTTCTAATCTGAGTTATACTGTTTTCTTTTCAGGAAATGTTATGCAGTTTGACACTAAATAGTGATTTTTCATTCTGAAGTGGCACATTGCAAAATCAGAAGTTTTCTGCTTGTTGAATGTTGAACCGAGGAATTTGCTATTTAATACAACAAAATCAAGCAATGCAATTTCATGAACTGATCTAATGTTCGATAATAAATAATATTATATATTAAATTCAAACTATTGAACCCGAGAACATCACTTTAACATAGTGCAACCAATTATTGCATTGTACTAGCAACCAAAGAACTATTGAATGGTTTCAAAACTAATGTAACCAATGGATTTAGAACATTAGACCTTGTTCTTACGAACTATTGTATACTTGTGCAATTGAAATTAGTTCAATTTTGGTAACGTAACTACAGAACCATGTAACAAAAGTTGACAAAATTATTGGTTATTCTGTTAGTGGTTCTAATTCTTTGGTTAATACTTGTTGAATTGATGAATTTAGAACCAAATCAATTGAATAAAAATATTCTTAATGTTATTCATATTAGTATTTTAAGAAATACGTATAACAAATATAGTTTAATAAACCTTGTGTCAACTTGATCAAAATAGTAGCATTTAAAAAATGCATACAACAAATAGAGCATATTTTAATGGAAATGTCTTAATATATTCGTAGTCATCAATAATCTCTTGTTTCAATCTGAATCAAGACCAAAACTTATGCTATCATGAAAACGATACTAAATCAATCAAATAGAACATGTTTTCATGATACACAATGAATATTCCAACAAAACAGAATAATCATATTTCTAACCCTTGGAATTACAAAAATGATCTACCATCCACTGCATCTATCAAGTTGGACAGAGACAACTATCTACTATGGAAATCACTGGTGTTGCCTATAATCAGAGGTGCCAGACTTGATGCTTACATGTTAGTGACAAAGGAGTGTCCTGAAGAATTCATCATTGTTGTAGATTCAAGCAAAAATTCCAATTCTGACTTTGAAGATCGACAAGCATATGATCATATACTCAAACCTTGAACAAGAACCAATTGAGAGCTCTAGAGACAACAATAGCACAAGACAAGCTACCAATGAACCAATTCAAAATAATGACATTGAATCTGCTGAACGAGATACGAATACAGACTCTACTGAGGTAGGCACACGCAACAACACTCACTAGGTGCGCACCAAGATCAAATATGGGATCCACAAGCCAAAGCTACCATATATTGGATTGGCTAAAAAATGCATAAAAGAAAGGGAACCAGAAAATGCAAATGAAACTCTCACAAGACCACAATGGAAAGAAGCCAAGTGCAAGGAGTTTCAAGCACTTATGATCTATTAGACATGGACATTAGTACCATATTAAGACCAAGAGAGCATCATTGACTCCAAGTGGGTTTTTAAAACCACGTACAAAGCAAATGGCACAAATGAAAGGTGAAAAGCAAGACTAGATGCAAAAGAGTTTCAGGAAACAGCTGGATTAGACTATGAAGAAACTTTCAGTCCTGTTTTCAAAGCCACACAATCAGAATTATACTCACAATTGCAGTGCACCTCAATTGGGAAGTCATGCAGCTTGACATAAATAATGCTTTCCTAAATGGTTATTTAAAGAAAAGAGTGTTTATGAATCGATTAGAAGGTTTTGTAGATCCTACCAAACTGAATCATGTTTTCAAACTATCTAAGATAATATATGGGCTTAAACAAGTACCAAGAGCATAGTTTAATAGTCTCAAAAATGCCATGCTGAAATGGGGTTTTCAAAACAAAAAAAGCGACTCCTCACTCTTCACTTTAAGAGGTAAATATCATATCACTTTCCTCCTAATATATGTAGATGATATAATTGTGATAGGAAACAACACTAAATTCTTATAAGCCTTTATCAAACAACTCAAAATTGTGTTCTCCCTAAAGGATAATGGTCACTTGGGCATAGAGGTTCGCAGAGTTACAAGTGGTATATACGTAAATCAAAGTACATAAAAGATTGCGATAAGAAAATTCAAGATGGAAAGTGCATCATCATGTCCAACTCCCATGATAACTGGAAGACAATTTACAGATGATGGGGAGAAACTAAAAGATCCAATTGTTTTCAGACAAGCCATAGAGGCATTATAGTACTTGACAAACACAAGACCTGACATTGCATTCTTTTTCAACAAGCTTAGTCAATTCATGAGCTCTCCTAATTTAGATCGTTGGAAGGGCACAAAAATATTTTTGAGGTATCTCCAAGGCACCATCCACCACTATCTACACATTAAACTCTTTATTGATCTAGACTTGGTAGGATTGTCAGATGCAGACTGGGCCACTTATGTGGATGATCGAAAGTCTATGGCAGGTCAATATGTCTTTCTTGGTGAGACACTTGTTTCTTGGTCCTCAAGAAAGCATAAATTAGTCTCAAGGTCTAGGAAAGAGTTAGAATATAGGGCCTTGGCTGATTTAGCTGTTGAAATAGCATGGACTCATCCACTCCTTGATGAAATAAAGTTCCCTCTGCTAAGGAAACCAACATTGTGGTGTGATAACTTGAGTGCCAATGCAGTAGCCACAAATCCAATCATGCAAGCTCGAACAAAGCACATTGAAATTGATGTGCACTACATCAGAGATCGAGTACTACAAGATAAATTCATTGTAGCACATGTTCCATCAGTTGATTAAATTGTTGATTGTATCACCAAGGCCTTGTCCCATACACAGTTCAATCAACTTAGAGACAAACTTTGGGTGGCTCCTTCACCCATCAGTTTGAGAGGGGGAATTAACAAATGAAATCCCTTGATATAAGGATTCGATGATTATATCAATCATGTATTGAATAGTCAATCTCTATAATTAAGTCATTAGTATAGTTATGCTATATCATGTCATCAATAGCATTTGCAATTTTTATTATTGTCATGATGACTAGCATGATTGTAGGATCAGAATCACTAGTCATTGTTGTATTTATATTCATGTATTCATCTATGAAAATCAACACCTGTTTATAATTTCTAACTTGGTATCAGAGTCAAAGTACAATTTCTTTCCGGTTATCATGGGCCAAAATATGTCCTTTAGTTATAGGTCAAATGTAACCCTTCATCTGGTCCGACATGCATATATGTAGGGGGATATTGGGAAGTAAGTCTTGTAAGAATGAGATTGCAACTAAGAGGGGGGGGGGGGGGGGGGGGGGGGGTGAATTAGTTGTTGCAAATAGATGGCCAATTTTTCTGCAATATCAAAGTTAAAGTGCAGCGGAAATTGTATGCAGAAAAATATTGACTTTAGAAGGTATAAATAAAATAAAGATAAGGGAGAAGAGAGTACACAAGTGTTTTATACTAGTTCACCTTCTTGTCCACCGAAGGTTACGTCCAGTACTCTTGACTCGCAAGAGATTCCTTTATTAAATACAATGAGTTGCAATTACAATTATCTCACCACGAGATCTCCTTGTACCTTACTCACTCACTTATATCTAATCCCTCGGAAAACCCTATTCCAAGTAACACCCTTGGTAAACACTATACCAAGTCACTCAACCCCTTTCTCTTCACACCCTTGTGAAAGACAGTGAACTTTGCAATAAGTGAAGAATATACAATATTGGCTTGGATTGCCTTACAAGTGTATATGACAATTTATAGAACTTGCAATCCAACAAAAACTCTTATACTTAAGATAATAATGATCTTTGAAAGTATGAATTACACTTAGAAGCAACTTCAAAATAATTTTGAAAGTTTGAGAGTAGGTTTCTTGAAAAATGTAAGAAAAATCAGAAAGTATGAGAACTTTTTGAGAGTTTCAAATAAAAGTTTGTAATCTTAGTTGTATATGTTGTTGTATATTGTGAGAGTGTTTCAATGCCTTTATATAGGCTTCCAATAAACCATAATACCTCTAGGTATGAGTAGGTTTCGTTTGGAATGAAAAGCAATTAGTTTGGAGTGAAACCTTTTCACTTGAAATCTGAAAACTGATACAACAACTCTCTGTAATCGATTACTGTAAGTGGGTAATCGATTACCCAACAATCCTGTTAACAACTTTTTGAAATTTCACACAGTGTAATCGATTACTGGATTTGAGTAATCGATTACTCAATGACACTGTTTGACAGCTTTGTAATTTTGCCATAGTGTAATCAATTACACTGCTTTGAGTAATCGATTACAGTGTTTTCTAAAAATGGTAATCTATTACTCCAAAGTCAGTAATGGATTACTTATAGCTGTTAGAGGTTTGAAAACTCTTTTCTCACGCATGTAACTTGTTACTCAAGTATGGTAACCCGAATTATTTTTATTCACACTTAGATTTTTCTGATTTTCTTGAAAATAATTTTTAGCATTACTAACTAAGTAAATAAATGAGTTGTAAGGATAGAAGTACCTAAGACTTAGACTCTAATTCTTTGAAGCTTTGTCTTCGATAGTCTTTGTAGGTCTTCTTCCTTTCTTCTTTTTGTGATATTGGTGTCTTCATCAAAACCGTGCCAAGGTCAGGAGCAAGATCTTCTTCACAATCTCCCCCTTTTTGATGATGACAAACCAATGACTTCTTGAAGTGTAGTTTTCTGAGAGCAGCATACTTGATGATATATCTTGACTTGTCTTGAGTATGCTCCCCTTATATGTATGGTCCCCCTTTCTTTTGGAGTTATTGCCTGAAAGTGTAGTTTTCTGAGAGCAGCATACTTGATGATATATCTTGACTTGTCTTGAGTATGCTCCCCCTATATGTATGGTCCCCCTTTCTTTTGGAGTTATGTGCCTGAAAGAATATTATAGAAAATACACTACTCCCAACTTTTCTCCCCTTTTGACTTCATCAAAAAGAAGAAAAGCCAAAAGTCTAGCACAATAGACATTTGTAGAGCATAGCATACAATATTTCATAGTATATGAAAGTTCAAATAAGATAAACAGAATATAATAGCACCATGTATGAAATAGAAATCAAAAGCATTGCATAAAAACCACAATAAAGATGTTCATACACGAAATCCAAAAATAGCAGACAATAAAAAGAAATAACTCAAACAATGTTTAAATCCATATGAAAAATGCACAACCATAATCATTACATAATCAGAAACCTAGACAAAAATCTAAGACTCGGGCTCAGAACTATCTTCATCAACATCCATGTTGCTCAGCCTCGATGAAAGACGATGAAGTTCATAATGGATTTGTTGGCTCTGGGTATCGAAAGCATCCATTCTTGTGGTGATGTAGCCTCGAAGAGAAACCAATTAATCCATAATAATCTGATTGTGGGCATTGCAGCATATGAAGAAGATGGAGCATGAGACTCAGGCGGGTTTGGTGCAGTAGGTTCTGGTTCGTCGGTAGGAGAAGGTTGGCGGTCGGTGCAATGCTTATAGGTTCGACGAGTGATAGGATCTATAACAATCCCCATCTTGTGGACAACCTCAATATCAACCTTGCTTTCGCGAATATTGAGGGCCACTTTGGTCTCACCATCTAACAATACGCCGAAATGCTCAAGGATTTTTGTAATGAAGATGGCGTAGGGCAACAGACTTTGGGAGACGCGAACATGCCATATTTGTTGCATTATCATCTTAGCCCAATTTATCTTGATGTTATACTTAATAGCATACATCAATTGGAGCTCTATGTCACTAATTTGCGAATGATTTGAAAATTTCGGCAAAATGACATAGGTAAGAAAATAATGAACTAAGCGATCTTCCAGCATGAGATATCCAGCAGAGAGGATATCCATGTTCTTAACAGTCTCACCAAAGCTTTGTTTCTTTTGCCTTTCTATTTCCTGTTTAGAAATTCTACAAATAGAAAGATAGAATTTCTTGCGATCGTAATCGTCTGTCGCGACCCGATTTTCGGTTGGAAGACCGGTCCTGCGACTAGGGGAGAGGCAAATTCGATTTCTACCTCTTCCAATTGTTTTGGAGTCGCCACTACGTTTTTTGCGGATAAAACGTAGAAAACTCTCTAATAAGCCCAATTAGGATAACTTGGTCTTTGAGCAGAGATTCTGAGCTCGGGAGTCGCTTACAGATCGGGGAAGGTATTAGCACCCCGTCCGCCCGTATTAAAATGGTACCCTCGCTAATAACATGGACTTTTATACCCTTAAAATTATTTATTAAAATTCATTAAATAAAAACAAAATGTTTTATTTTTTATTGTTGTGTCTGACAAGAGTTCAACTTGCTCCTACGTATCCCTAGCTGCAATAGGGAAATCAAGGTTACGTAGTTCTGGTTCGAAAATCAATTAAACTAGTTTGGGTAGTTTAAAATGTGTTTAACTTGTTAAGTCGTATAATATGATTTTTCTAAAATGGGAATTAATAGCTTAGAGTCGGTATTGGTCGCTCACCTTCTTCCCATTTTCAGAGAAGTCAGAGTCAACTCGAACCGTAACCGTACTATAAAAATTCCATTAAAATTTGTTTGAGTAATAAGGTAATTTTTATTTGAAACATTTTAGCATGGAATTAATAGTTTAGAGTCGGTATTGGTCGCTCACCTTCTTCCAATTTTCAGAGAAGTCAGAGTCAACTTGAACCCTAACCTTACTATAAAAATTCCATTAAAACTCATTTAAGTAATAAGATAATTATTATTTAAAACATTTTAGCATGGAATTAATAGCTTAGAGTCGGTATTGGTCGCTCACCTTCTTCCCATTTTCAGAGAAGTCATAGTTAACTCGAACCGTAACCTTACTATAAAAATTCCATTAAAACTCATTTAAGTAATAAGATAATTTTTATTTAAAATATTTTAGCATGGAATTAGTAGCTTAGAGTCGGTATTGGTCGCTCACCTTCTTCCCATTTTCAGAAAAGTCATAGTCAACTCGAACCGTAACCTTACTATAAAAATTCCATTAAAATCATTTGAATAAATAACATAAATTTATTTAAGATATTTGATACAAAATTAATAGTTTAGGGACGGCACTGATCGTAGACCTCCTTCCCATTTACAGAGAATTTAGAAATAACACGGGCCATAACCTTATTATAAATTCCGTTTAAAATCACTTGGATAAATAATGAAATGACTTTCTTAAAAATATTTGATATTCATAAGATGTATGAGTTCATGTTTACTTTCCTACGGTTGCATAAGTACATGAAGTTAAAATAAGCCAAGTAAATAACAATACTAACATGTAAATAGAATAAAAGGGAAAATGGGCTAAATAACCATTATGGGGATAAAATGGTAAAAGTCACTTTATTTTGGGAGGGGTAACCAACCCCATTTCCCCTTTCACGTCCAACAGAATTGGGAAATCCCTAATCCCCTCCTACTCTCCCCTTCTTTCCACAAAAGGGATCCTGAATCCCTAGATTATACCTCTCCCTCCTTTGATTCTGGAATGGCAGCGGCGATGGAGATTGAAGAAGCGGCGGTGACTAAGGCAGCAATGGAAGCAAAACGAAGGTGGTTCCCTTCTCCTCCATCTCGTTTCCCTTCTCCAATTTTGGAACAACAGCGTGTGGAGGTGTCAAAGCCAAGAGGCCACAGCTTTGGAGAGGTATGGTGAGGCCACGACTTTCTCTCCCTCTCCATCTCAATCACGGCAAAGGGGGTTGAAACCCTCTAACTCCATTTTCTCATTGTCTCCGGCGACGGTGGAAGCCATGGCTGTGGAGAAGATGATAATGCATCGGGTCTTCTTCAATAGTGAAAGCGGCGGCGAGAAGCATTAATGGCGGTTCTGCCATGAAGAAGTGTTCTATTTGGAGCCAACTCATCTCTCTTAGCACTCAAGATGGAACGGAGAAGCATCATCTTTATCCTCTTCGAATTGGGTCGCTTTGACGAGGCCACCTCTTGCAATATCAATTCACGAGTATTAGGCTTATTAAATTGGAATATGTGTTGTAGATGTGTTCTGATGGGACTGTGTAGGTATAGATTTCTCTTTGATTGTTGTGATATATGTATATGAGCAGTAGATGGGTGATGTATCATGTGTATTGCATGAGATGTTGCACTGTTATGTACGATGTGTGGCCTTAACGTCCTCTTATCGCAATGTATACTCCCTTTGACTTGCTTCTGAAATTGAATGCTCTCACCTCTTTTGTGATGTGGTAGTGAAATTATGTAATAGTTATATGGCTACTCTCACTACCATTTCCCTTGTTGTAATTCTTATGGTGTGTGTTTGGTTACATTGCTTGTGTTCTGATTGCGTGTTTAAAAGGTGAATGAGCGTGTATGAGGTATAGTGGGGGTTGATTATCTTAGCGATATGAGATGAAATTCAGAATATCATATGTGTGTGTGATGTGTTTATGGCTAATGTATGTCTCTGGTTTTTTTTCTCTCTTGGTTGCTGGTCTATGTACAAATTGTGTATTCTGCCTATATGGATTTTTGGTTGTATATGTAGTTAGTATAGCATCCCCCCCCCCATCCCCCCCCCCCCCCCCCCCCCCCCCCCATCCCCCCCCCCCGCTCTCTTTTCTGATTGTCTTCTTATAATGGTTGAGGGTTGATTGTCTTCATTGGCAAAGTTCCTTTAGCTACCCTCTTATCCTTTGCTTGATTGCTCTTTTATGTGTAATTCTTCTCGTTATAACTCCTGGCTGAATCACCTTCTTTCCTTTAGATTGTAACTGCCCCATGTAACTTGGTGATGAAATCAATCTCATCTTAGAAATTTTCCATGAGCATTTATCATTCCTGCTTGCCTTTCGTGTAGCTGAAATAAAAATAAGTAATTGTGATTCATTGTAGCATCTCCCTTGTCACTTCCTTTTCCTAGTTTTTTTTTTGTTTTAAAAACCAATGCAAAACAATCATATCATCAACTTATGTCCTCTCCTATCTCTTTTTATTTAGTAACCATTGCTTTAATTTTTTTAATAATGAAAGAAAGAAAACAGTTGTTACTAAATTATTTGAAATAAGAGTGATGGCTAACTTAAAGGTTCTTATCAAATTGTGGTTAAGTCTTGAAAATTATAGTATCAGTCCTCGGATCTTAAATTATTTATCAGTTGTTCTTAAATTATTTGAAATAAAAATTTGAAAACAATAGCACTGAGTAATCGATTACTTGGTTTCCAATAATCGATTACTGTAACCATTTTTCTCCCCACTGATGCTAAAAGTGATTTTTGACTCTAAAAACTTGAAATTTAAAACATAACAAACATAGTTTAAGATCAAGTAAGCATTAGATACACACAATGAAGCATACATATTATCATATAAACATGCTAAGACAAGTAAGCTTCATCGAGAATGCCTACTTCTCGTCTAATTTTATAGAATGGTTCCTTTGCTAACGGTTTAGTGCAAATATCCACTAGTTGTAACACCCCAAATTTTAAGTCTTGAAAATTATAGTATCAATCCTCGGATCCTCGCTTGAGCGAGAGATTCTCTTTTGGGCGAGAGAGGTTCACCTGGGAGGGTGAAATCCTGGGCTATACTAGAGAACTCTCGCCTGAGCGACAGTTGTCTCGCCTGGGCGAGAAATGACATTTTGGGGCTGTTGACACTGTGAGATTCTCGCTTGAGCGAGAGGGTCAGAGTTGAGTTTTTAAAATGGGCGGGATTTTCTCACTTGAGCAAGAGAAAGCTCGCTTAAGCGAGAACCCGACGAGAACATTAAATGAGGGAAACCCCAAACACATTTTTAGGTTAAGAATTGAAGAGAGGTGAGAGAAGAGAGCATTCCCAAGGTCTAGGAGCTTTGATTCTTGTTCAAGAGCTTGAGAAGAGGTAAAACTCTCTTTCCTAACTCTCTTCTTCTCTTGAGAAACCATTTTTGGTATTATGCATCTCTTCTCAAAGTGGATAAAACCATTGAAACTCTCTCTTTCGAGTTATGGTTCGTTTTATGTCGCTTGTACCTTGTCAACTCTTGGTTTTGAGTTAGTGTTCCAAGAATGGGAGGGGTTTGTGGGTGGATTCATGGAAACCCCAAAACCCTAGAGAGAGAAAATGTGGTTAGAGAGAGAGAATGGGTAAAACCCTAAAGGTCGAAGACGAGTTGCGTTATAATGTTAAAATATGAGATGATATGTATGTTTTAGATGGTTGAAAACTCAAAATGAAAATAGTATAGAACCATTGAGAATATGATAAATATCTTGTATGGTTGAATAATGCAATATGAGTTATTTATTTGCTATTTGGAATGAATGACTAATATTGTGTTATGTGGTGGGAATGTGGAAAGATCCTAAGTTTGGAGGTGGTGCCGGTGGAACTTACGAAGTCACCAAAAATCAAACCCAACACTCACCGAGGTTAGAGAGAGAGAATGGGTAAAACCCTAAAGGTCGAAGACGAGTTGCGTTATAATATTAAAATATGAGATGATATGTATGTTTTAGATGGTTGAAAACTCAAAATGAAAATAGTATAGAACCATTGAAAATATGATAAATATCTTGTATGGTTGAATAATGCAATATGAGTTATTTATTTGCTATTTGGAATGAATGACTAACATTGTGTTATGTGGTGGGAATGTGGAAAGATCCTAAGTTTGGAGGTGGTGCCGGTGGAACTTACGAAGTCACCAAAAACCAAACCCAACACTCACCGAGGTAAGGATAAGTCTTTAATTTATGCATTGTGTTGGAAAATGCGTGGATTTTCTGTTATGGACGATGGATAAAATGTGAATCACTTAATCATTATGAACATATATGGGTATGTTGATAATGGTTAGAAGTGAATTTACGGTTTACTTATTGGGGGAGTACCAATGGAAATAAGACTCGAAATGAAATCATGAAATGTAAATCACTTTGTAGTTATAAGCTTACGTGGTTATGTTTGTAATGATGTCGGGTGTATTTATCATTTTCGTATTGGTGGAGTGCCAATGGATAAAACTCGGAATAAAGCAATAAATTGTAAGTCACTTTGTAGTTACAAGCATATACGTTATGTTGTAATGATGTCGGGTGCATTTATTGACTATTTATTGGTGGAGTGCCAATGGAAATAAAACTCGGATAAAACAATAAGCTGTAAGTCACTTTGTAGTTACAGGCATATACGCTATGCTGTAATGATGTCGGGTGCATGTATTGTCCATTTATTGGTGGAGTGCCAATGGAAATAAAACTCGGATAATACAATAAACTGTAAGTCACTTTGTAGTTACAGGCATATACGCTATGCTGTAATGATGTTGGGTGCGTTTATTGTCTATTTATTGGTGGAGTGCCAATGGAAATAAAACTCGGAAACAAAGTAATAAATGGTAAATCACTTAGTCACTACAAATATATATGGGTATGTTTGTAGTGATGACGGGTGGATTTATGGTTTATGTATTGGTGGAGTGCCAATGAAAATAAAACTCGTTTTAGCCGACCAAAATGGGTTAGCGTCTCTAACTCGAGTTGTGTAGCATGGTTTTTCAAAAGTACGGATGACAAAAATGGTTTTAAGAGTATTTAATTTATATCATTGTTAAAACCTATTAAATGTGGATTAACTTACATTGAAGTTTTATTGAGTTAATGACTTATTCCTTTGTGTTGTTTGTGTATGGTAAATCTTAATCCCATTGCAGGTATGTGGACGGAGAAGGATGATTTTTTAGTAGGGGATTAGAGACCTTTGTTTTTTACGTCTCTTTATCCATTCTTTTGTAACTTTAAATGATTGTAATTGAAGTAACTAATTGTACTATGAATACTATTTATGTACATGATATTGATCATGGAGACTAGTAACTCGGGATATATGTAGCTATGGGTGTTTTGGAAACCCATAGCTAATTGTATGCGATGGTTACTAGGTTATATTAATGAATTATGTTTTTCTGCTATCAGATGTTGTATGTTAGTTTTGGTTCATAGATCGGGTGCGAGGGAGAAGTGAGACATTTTAAATAAATTTAGTCACTCGGTAATTATGATTGATTGTTAAATGCATGGAATCGGATTAAATAAGGAAAAAATTTCGAGGGTAGAATTTCGGGTCGTTACACTAGTTGGTTGTGAGTATCAATGAACTCTAACAACACATCCTTCTTTTGGACATGGTCTCTAAGTAAGTGATGCCTTATATCGATATGCTTGGTTCTCGAGTGCATAATCGGATTCTTAGTGAGATTAATAGCACTAGTATTGTCACACTTCAAGGGTGTGCAGCCTAAGTTTAAGCCATAATCCCGTAATTGTTGTTTAAGCCACAACACTTGTGCACAACAACTACCGGCTGCTATGTATTCTGCTTCAGCGGTACTTAAGGCAACACAAGCTTGTTTCTTGCAAGACCAAGAAACTAAAGCATTCCCTAGAATGTGGCAAGTACCACTTGTACTTTTCTCTCGGACTTGCATCAGCATCGATATAGCTACTTGATCCCATAGGAGTCGCAATCGGCTTGCAGTCATCCATCTCAAATCTTTTCAATAAGTCTTTGCAATATTTGGAATGACTTACAAAAATTTCATCACTAAGTTGCTTAATTTGGAGTCCATGAAAGTAGTTTAACTTTCCCATCATAGACATCTCAAATTCTCCTTGCATCATATTGCCAAATTCACTACACAAACTTTTGTTAGTAGAACCGAAAATAATATCATCAACATAGATTTGAACAAGTAAAGTATGATGATTTATTTCTTAATAAAAAGTTTAGTATCGACCTTGCCTTTAGAAAAAACTTTTTCTATTAAAAAATTAGTTAGACAATCATACCAGGTACGTGGAACTTGCTTTAAGACGTAGAGGGCTTTCTTTAACTTGTATAAATGGGAGGGATGTTTATAGTCCTCAAAACCAAGAGGTTGTTCTACAAATGCTGCCTCTTGTATATACCCGTTAAGGAACACACTCTTTACGTCCATTTGGTAAAGCTGAAAGTTTGAAGAACATGCATATGCAAGCAGTAATCTAATAGATTCAAGTCTAGCAACCGGAGCGAAGGTTTCATCAAAGCCTATACCTTCTTCTTGGTTGTATCCTTGGGCTACTAGTCTAGCCTTCTTTCTAATGATGATGCCATTTTCATCTGATTTATTTCGGAACACCTAACGAGTTCCTATTACATGCCTATTTTTAGGTCTAGGAACAAGTTCCCAAACTTCGTTTCTTTCAAACTGGTTAAGCTCTTCTTGCATAGCAAGAATCCAATGATCATCCTCGATTGCTTCATCAATCTTGGAAGGTTCTATCTGAGAGACGAAGGCCATGTTTAGACATGCATCTTCCAGCATTAAGCGGGTATTAACACCCTTACTTATGTCGCCGATGATGTTGTCTATAGGGTGGTCTCGATGAGTTCTCCACTATTTAGGTAAATCAGAGTGAATATGCTCTTCTTGAAAGGATGGATTATCATCCACTTCCACATGTTCTGCATTAGGTGTAGTTTCAATAATGGTATTTTGATTTAAAATGGGATTAGGCAAGTCTTCTTCATCAATATTAAACCTTTCCTTGATTAAGGGATTGGTTTCATCAAAGGAGACGTGAACGGATTCTTCCATTGTTAGAGTTCTTTTGTTAAAGACTCTATAAGCATTAATTAAAATATATACGAGTACAGCGCGACGGGTATCATGATACCGTTCCCACCAATGAACTATTTTTGTAGGTACTCATTACGGGTATTTAGACGGATAACTACGGGTCGGATATTTTTGTCATCCCTAAACGGAAGTCTGTCTAGGAAAACGTTGGTGGCTTACGATAAGAAATGAAACCAGTGATTGTCTGCTTCAACTGCAAACCCTGACAAAACAAACAGTCATGGTATGAGGGCAATGCCAGTGATGGGGCAACATGCATATTCTCAGTCACTATCAAATTTCAATATGATTTGCTCAACTTTTTGGAAGCTGCAAGTGATGGGGACATAATGTTTGTGGCGAGATTTCCAGGACATTCCTATCTTCAAAATAGGAGCTTTAGCTCTTACGAATTTCATCTATTCATGAATCCAACAAGTAACACGAAAGCTACATATTTTCGATAGGAACGAGAGCTACATATTTGTCTTTTCCTCAACGGTGAGATTAAACTTTGCTTAACAAATTCATAAAATCAAACACCTAAACGATCACAAAACAGAAAACAAACTATTTAATTAAGCATATGATATCATACAAACACGAATTATGGTTAGTAGTCGTATCTTCTTTTATATTGGTTGCAAAAACATGAATTGTCCTTTTGTGATCAAAATTATAAGTTGAGTGGCTCAATAATAATAAAATTAGAACTAATGTCCTTATGGGACCTATGTTGAATCCTTATGACTAAGGATGAATTATGTTATGAATGTTTTTAGTAACTTAACCAGCAAATACATCTTTCAAAAGTTAGCTCGGTTTCTGAGTTATAAAACATAAAGCGTGTGTACTTATATTTAAACACTACGTTAGAATACGTCTTTAAAGGCGCGTCTTCGACCGCGCAACCTAGAAAAATACTGTAAAACAAAAGGCGGAGGAAACTTATACAGCGCAACATTAAGAATTCGCTATTCAAATGGATTAGTGGTATAATATTAACAGCGCAACAGATACTATTCACGGTTGAATATGTACTTGTTTTAATTCGTAATTTTTAACGGCGCCAATATTGCATATCGTTGTTAATTGTAATATGTTTAACAGCGCAACCATTTCACATCGCTGTTAATAAGAATATTTTTAGCAGCCCCATTTTTTATTTCGCTGTGGATTTTATATCTTATACAGCGTAATCTATAACTTGCGGTGTGTATTAGATATGTGTATTTATTTTCGAACCCCCAAAATTCGTGTTTTGCTTCGTGATATAAGTTTCTCAAGTGAAACAATAAAGATATCAGTTTCCCATAAATATTCGAGTCTATATATATTTAGCATGTTAATCTTTGAGTTCATCAGAAATGTTTTGCATGGATTCTGAAATTGAAACTTAACTATTTTTCGCCGGCTGGAAATATTTGCAGATCCTTGCGTTTTGTTGATTTTCATTGATCGTCAGGTGTTTTAATTTACTTATTTATTTAAAAACATTTCATTTATGACTTAAGATTTTGACTTGATCCATCATATTATATGAGTGAATGAGAAGTATATTCCACAACTGCCAATTAAACTTAAGGAGGGTACATTAATGACAGCGAAGTAAAACGCATCGCTGTTGATAATAGAAAATAATGAAATTAATGAACTTAATGGCAACGAAGTAAAACACATCGCTGTTGAATATAGAATATAATGAACTTAATGACAGCGAAGTAAAACGCATCGCTGTTGAATATGTAATAAAATGTAATTAATGACAGTGAAGTAAAACGCATTGCTGTTGAATATAGAAAATATCTAACTAGCTTATGTGTAACAGCTCTTTTTTAAATGGTTTTGCTTCGTTATATGGGTTTCTCATAGAATGGTTGAAGCATTAAAGATATCAATTTGCCATAAATCTTTTAGTCTATATATTGAAACAAAATGAAGTTCATAAGAGATATGGAACTTCAAACAATTTTTCATGGAGATCTTTGTGTTTTGTTTATACTCTTTGATCATGAGGTATTTTGGATTTTGTTTATTTATTTAAAAAAATTCATTTATGATTTACGATTTTCATTTTTCATGTTTATTTTCGTAACAGGGGGAGAAGAAAGCTCCAATTTTGAACAAAAATGGGAACCGGTCCTTTGTGATGCATTCTATTATTCTTATCGATCAATACGCTTTGTTCAAATGTTGTTGAAAAAAATGAAGAAAATCGTAAGAGAGCCCAGATCTCAAATATGATATTCTTCACGGAAGAGTCCTAATGCTTTTTCAAGTAACTCATGATTATTCTCAAGCCTTGATGTTTAATATTGAACAGAAGGTTAATAGAGACATCAATATCATGAGATACTTGAAAAGGCATTAGGGCTGCCTCAACATTCACACTTTAGACAAAGCATACACACTGTTATTCTCATTAAAATTTTGAACAGAAGGTTAATAGAGATGTGCATTGATGAAAATATGCTATGGATTAACATCCAATGCTCACAGATACAACATTCAACAATCCAGCTGTGAGGATTAACATATCTTCAATATTGAACAAAAATGTAACATTTAGATTTTAGAATTTAATGTTTCCAACAAACAATTTTCATTTCAGTTTTTAATATATTGAATTTCAATTTCAGTTTATTGTGTTTTTTTATAAAATTTTAATTTCAATATATATGACAATTAGCTTACAACTTCTTTTTCTTCAATTTATAACTATCGTGTTTAAAAAGAATGTAAATGTTAATGATGAACTGCGAAATAATAAGTTAATAATGAATCATCAGCAATGAAAGTATATCACTTAAATTAATAATCAACAACAAAGTAAAAGAATGAAAATGTGAATGATCAACACCGAAATAATATGTTAATCGTTGAATCAACAATAGCGAAAGTATATATCACTTAAATGAATAATCAACAGCAAAGTAAAAGATGATGAACAACGAAATAATAAGTTTAGTATAAATGAATCATCTACAGTGAAAGTATATCACTTAAATTAATAATCAACAACGAATTAAAGAATGAAAATGTGATTGATGAACAGCAAAATAATAATTTATTCGTTTAGTGAAAATGAATCATCAACAGCGAAATAATAAGTTATTATAAATAAATCATCTACAGCGAAAGTATATCACTTAATATAATAATCAACAGCGAAGTAAAAGAATAAAAATGTGATTGATGAACAGCGAAATAATAATTTATTCGTCTAGTTTAAATGAATCATCAACAGCGAAAATATATCACTTAAATTAATAATCAACAACGAAGTATAATATTCAACAGTGACGTAAATTTTGCGCTATTGATTATAGAAAAAATGAATGATCACAGCGAATTAAAACGCATCGCTGTTAAAGATAGAAAAATATCTAACTAGAAAAGTGTAACGACTCTTTCTTAAATGGTTTTGTTTCGTTATATTGGTTTCTCAGAGATATGGTTGAAGCATTAAAAATATCAGTTTCCCAATATTGAAAGAAAATGAAGAAGGATTTCATCATCTTTTAGTCTATATATATTGAAACAAATTGCTCTCTACTTTTCATCGAGATCTTTGTGTTATGTTTATTTTCGTTGATCGTGAGGTATTTTTTATTTTGGTTATTTTATGTTTGGAGAACAATGCTCCAATATTTATCAAAAATGGGAACATGTCCTTTGTCAACAATATCAATCTTTTAGGCTATTATTTGCATCGATCATAATATCAACAAGCTCTTGAGGTTCAACCTCACAAGAAAATTGAATCCTTCACTTTGTAGAATGTTGTAAAAGATGAGTCTTTTTTGATGTTCAACTCTTATATTCACATATTTTACTTATTTTTAAAAAAGACTCATCATTTACTTCTTTCTTCAGTTTGTGAGGTTTTACAATATCTTTTCACAATCCTCACAAGACCATGGATCCTTTTTGCAGCACACTTTTCTCTGATTCAACACTATCTTATTTATATCGTGCATAACTAGAAGTGTCAGCCTTCCCAAATCTTCAACAAGAGAATTGGATCCCTTCACTTGCTTTGGTTTTTATTCTCTTGCTTACAAGAACATGGATTAACATAGCAGCTCTTCTTAAGCTATAACCAACCATAGCCGCATGATTGCCTATAAAATAAAGCAGCTATTCTCAAGCTACAACCAACCAATAGAAAAAGTTACCACTCCTTACGATCAAAACAGGAGTAAATTACACACATCATTGAGTTTTAATGAAATTACATAAAGTATATATCCCCATATTTTTATACTTACACAAATAACCCCTAATTTTTATATGCATATTACAATGACTACACCTGTCGTTAGTAGACTGATGTTGTGCCCCGATTTTTTGCTAAACGACTTTATTAGAGTCACCACTACATTTAATGGTCAAAAATGTAGAAATTTTTTTAAACTCAATTACATTGGTCTTTGAATTTTTGATATCCAGGTTCGGGAGTCGGTTACGGAGTAGGGAATGTATTAACATCCTATTGCCCGCTTTAAGCATTACCCATCACTAAATTATATGGCTTATATTATTCTTTAAAATTAATTTGGTTATTTAATTAATTATTTAAATGGACAAAGTTTAATTTATTTTTTTTTGTGTCCGACAAGATAAAATCTTGCTCCTACGTATTCTTATTAAAAGAATCAAGGCTACGCAAATCTTTATATTATTGTTGGTTAAGTATTTTAATTAGGAAAAAACCGATGCAGCGCGAGAGTCCAAAGCATGAGTTTAGGAAAAGAAGTCCTTAGGGGTGACCTTCCCTTTATCCTTGATGTGGTTGGTGTTTTTTTTTTTTATTTTTTTGCAAAAAAAGTTATATTTTCATATTTATTATAAGTAAGAAAATAATTTTTTATTATTGCTCGTTATTAATTATTGATTTCATTAAAAATGTATTTTTTATTGATTTTTAGGAATTAATCAAGTGACCATTCGAAGATGGTATGATGACGAGAAGTATTCCTCGACCCTCCTTCATCTTCAATTAATCTCCAAAATTTATATATTATGAAGATTTCAAATAATACTATTAATAATCATTTTTATTATAGTTTATCCATAAAAGTATTAGCATAATTATTTGTTATTATTATTGTTGAAATTATATTTAACATGATTAAAGAGGAAATTGTTTGATAAGATTATACATTGTTTATTAAATAATTAAGGTTTAGTAAGAAGAAATAAAAACAGAAAATAAAAAGAATATGAAATGATTCGGTATGGAAAGGAGCAACATGGTTTGTCTGGACTAGTTGACGTGTCAACACTGGATAGGTCAGTAAGAAGGGATACATGGTTTCACTGTGTACTCAGATGTAGGTGATCACATGCTACATAGGTAAGGATCAGGTGTGGTGAGATGCAGGTATGTGTGGCTGCGTGTCACTTCGGTATTTGTTGAAGCCGACGGTCAATATGAAAGTCATTGAATCCCACTATGGAGAGGACACATACACACTACTTCCACTGTGATCGGCCACACTGGATCAAACGAACCAATCCCGAGACACTTTTCTTTTTCCCTTTTTCTCTCTAGTTTATTATGGTTTTTCCAGCTTTCTCCAAATCTCTTTTCCATATACCTCAATGCACCTATTTATAGTAAAATCTAAACCACTCAACCCCTAAAATCTCTCAACTTAATTATCTAATAATTATCTCGAGTCATATTTAAGGGATAGGATCCCATTAACAATTTGGTTTGACAAGATTCCATCCCTCCTTTTTTTTATTTTTTAAATTAATTCAAATTTTGTATTTTTTTTAAAAGGAAGGAAACTTTTAAAGCATATTCCCAAGCATCTTTACTTATTTATTTTAATTAATCCAAAAATAATTATAAAAAATAGTGTTAACAAATTTTTATTTATTTAATATTATAATTCCGATAAAAATTAAAAATAAATAAATAAAATCATTTTATCGTCTTATTTTTTCCTAAAATGTTTTTTGGAAAAGAGTTTTTGGCTTTTTTCTAGGCTGGACAAAATGGGTGTTCACAACTGCCCCTCTTTACTTGTTGCTTACTTGATTGCAAGCAAATCTAGGTTTATGAGATATTGTAACACCTTAAATTTTGATTTTTCCTAAGTGTTGTGAAGCTCAGAAGTACTGAGAAATACTAGGAAATTCTTTCTTGAGCGAGAGGGTCTCGCCCAAGCGAGGAGCTCAAAGTTTCTCATACTATTTTCCTAGGATTCTCGCTTGAGCGAGAGCGTTCTCTTTTGAGCGAGAGATGGGTGAGTGGTCTGAGTGATTCTCTCCTAGGCGAGGATATTGTCGCCCAAGCGAGGGAGTGGCTGAGAGAACTGTCTGATTCTCGCCTAGGCGAGGCTCTCTCGCTTGACCGAGAGCATCAGTGTTGGAAATTCAAAAATTTGTGAACTTCTCGCTTGAGCGAGGGATTATCGCTTGAGTGAGAATCTAAAAACCTGAACCCTAAAATAGAACCCCAAACACGAAATGGGGATAGATTTTGGGAGAAAAGAGAACAAGAGACGATTGTTTGGGCAAGAGTTCGTGGAGAAGCAAAGAGAAGCTAGAGAAGAGGTAAACCACTTGATTTTAACACTCACTCTTGTTTTGAAACTCATTTTGTATATTTGGGTCTCTTCTCTTGGCATGAAAAACCACATAACCCTCTCTTTTGAGTTGTGGTTCGTTTTTACCTAGCTTTTCTTTTGAAAACTCGTAGTATAGAGGTTGTCTTTGGAAATAGTGTTGTTAAGAGTTTGATTTTTGGAAACCCCAAATGGAAAACGAAATGGTGTTGGATGGGGGTGAAATGTTAGGTTAGAAATGTAGTTTATGGATTTTAATGTTGAGTGAGAAATGAATGCTTATGATTTACATGCTTTAAATTCCTAATGGGGATGGTTTTGAAACCATTGAAATATGAGTTGCTTTTATGGATGAACATGTTGTATGAAGTTGTTTATGTGATAATGTAGATAAATTAATAATTGTTGTTGTGTGGTGTGAATGAGGAAAGATCCTAAGGTGGAAGAGGTGAAGAAGGAACTAGCAAAGTTGCCAAACACCAACACCAACACACACCAAGGTATGGGAGAGACATTTCCATTAATATTGATATAATATGGAAGGTAAACGTATATGGTATATTATCACTAGAATCGAAATATTGATGTTGTTGGACGAGAAATTGTATTGATTCATCCTATGTGGTGTGGACTTGTCCTATGTGGTATTGATTTGCCCTATGTGGTGTAGACTTGCCCTATGTGGTATTGATTCGCTCTATGTGGTCTAGACTTTCCCTATGTGGTATTGACTCGCCATATGTGGTGTAGACTAGTCCAATGTGGTATTGAATTATCTTGTGCTAAGTATGATTGAATATATAATTGAAATTGCAAAGTGGTATGGTATGATGATCTTAGAATGGTGGAATCTCGAGGAATTGTTGATTAGTGTTTATACCCTTATTTTACTTGATTTGAATATTGATTTTCCATTAAACTCATATTCATAATTTGTTGCATATTACTCTCTACCGATTCATAAATGCTGATTTTTATAAACTTAATGTCTTACTCCATTGCCTTTCTTGTTTGTTGTGACACCCTGAATTTAAGGTTATAAATTATAGTATCAGTCCTGGGAGTCTCGTTTGAACGAGAAAGGAGTCGTCTAGGCGAGAGTGGCTCACCTGGGTGAGTGGAATACTGGGCTATACTGAAGGATTGTAACACCCTGAATTTAAAGTCATTAAATTATAGTATCAGTCCTGGAATTCTCGCTTGAGCGAGAAAGGTGTCGCCTGGGCGAGAAAGGCTCACCTGGGTGAGTGGAATCCTGGGCTATACTGAAGGATTCTCGCCTGAGCGAGAAAGGCCTCGCTTGAGCGAGAGTGGTCTCGCCTAAGCGAGAGTAGTCTCGCCTGGGCAAGAAATGGCAACTCTGAAGTTGTAGAGGCTTTGAGATTCTCGCTTGAGCGAGAGGGTCAGATCTGAGTTTTTAAAATGGGCGGGATTTTCTCGCTTGAGCGAGAACCCGACGTTGTTACATTAAATAGGGAACCCCAAACACATTTTAGGGTTAGAAACTGAAGAGAAGTGAGAGAAGAGAGCATTTTCAAGAGCAAGGAGCATTGATACTCATCTAGATTCTTGAGAAGGGGTAAAACTCTTGATTTTAACTCTCTTATTCTCTTTCAAACTCATATTTGGTGTATGTGATCTCTTCTTAAAATGTGAGAAACCATGGAACTCTTCCTTTTGAGTTGTAGATTGTTTTATTGAGTTAATCTCTTGTAAACTCTTGGTTTAGAGTTGGTTTCCAAGGAATGGAAAAGGTTTGTGGGTTGACTCATGAAAACCCCAAAACCCCAAAGTTAAAATGTGGTTAAAGAGGAAAAATGGGTGAAATGTTAGATGAATAAGATGAGTATATGTCCAATGTGAAATAGAAGATGAATACGTATGTTCTAATGTTCGAAAACTCTTAATGAAAGTAGTTTTGGGAAAACATTGGGAATACATGAATGTCATATGTATTTGTGAATGTTATGTGCATAGTATGAACATTGTTGTGAATAAAGTACTGACTTGTGTTGTGTTGGTGGGATGATAAAAGATCCTAAGGTTGGAGGCGGTGTCGGAGAAACTTGCAAAGTGGCCAAGGACCAAACCCAACTCTCACCAAGGTAAGGATAAGTCTTTAATTGCGCATTGTAATGGAAAATATGTGGATTTTCTGGGTGTGAAAGTGATTAAATTGCGAGTCGCTTATTTATTACAAACATATATGGGTATGTTTGGAATAAAGGATGCGTGGAATCGCTGTTTATAAATTGATGGAGACTAAGTTGCGAGCCGCTGATTTATTACAAACATATATGAGTGTGTTTGGAATAAAGGATGCGTGGAATCGCTGTTTATAAATTGATGGTGTATCAATGAAAAGAAAACATATTTTTAGCCGAACATGAATGGTTAGCGACACTGTGACCTCTAGTTATGTAGCGACACTCTGGCTCGAGTTATGTAGCGACACTGTGGGCTCCAGTTATGTAGCGACACTTTGGGCTCAAGTTATGTAGCGACACTGTGGGCTCCAATTATGTAGCGACACTCTGGCTCGAGTTATGTAGCGATACTGTGGGTTCCAGTTATGTAGCGACACTGTGGGCTCCAGTTATGTAGTGACACTCTGGCTCGAGTTATGTAGCGATACTGTAACGACCCAAAATTCTACCCTTGAAATTTTTTTTCATTTATTTTAATCCTTTCTTATATACAGTCGTCACCTTCATTAAAACTCTCAAGTCTCACTCTTGGAAAATACTCTTTACCCTATTATATTATCATTCAAATTTATGTTGCGGAAAAACATAATTCATTCATTTAGCAATTACCACATACAACCAGTTATGGGTCTCCCAGAGTTATAAAGTCCATAACTACACATACCCGTATTAATCTAAACGGATTTACAGTCATCCCATAATGTTATCAAATTAACTACAACTTCAAGTAGCAATTAAAGACAAATAGGTTAATAAACACAAAAGCTTCCTAAGTGAGCTTCCTTCTCAAAATCCTTCATTTACCTACAATGGGATTATCATAAACAACACACAAAACAAAAGGGAGTAAGTCATTAGTTCAAAAACTAACATCATATAATAATCCACATTTCAAATACGATTAATCTTTAATATAATTCGTAAACACACATGCGTAATTATAAACATTCATATCATCTTCCTTTAATTTCCACTTTACTCATATTCATCCTATAGTATATATATCTCATAATATATATTCTATAGTGTGCATATTTCGTTCGTTTAAACATCATCCTTCTCATTATTCATATCCACCCTATAGTATATATATCCCATAATATATATTCTATAGCATGTATATTACTTTCATTCTCAACATCTTCCATGTTACCACTCATATTCACCCTATAGAATATATATCCCATACTATATATCCTATAGCATGCATATGACTCTCTTTGTGACATACCCTTTTCTCATTATTCATATTCACCCTATAGAATATATATCCCATAATATATATCCTATAGAATGCATATGACATCCATTGTGACATCCACCTTTCTCATCATTCATATTCACCCTATAGAATATACATCCCATAATATATATACTATAACATGTATATGACATTCAATGTGACATCCACACTTCTCATCATTCACATTCACCCTTAATCGTATTCATCAATTTCATTTTCCATACCACATCGGGCAGGCCGAGTTAATTATCCCATACCACATCGGGCAGGTCGAGTTATTATTACCCCATACCACATCGGGCAGGTCGAGTTATTATTACCCCATACCACATCGGGCAGGTCGAGTTCACAATAATCACTACCATTCCCGGTAGGATGCAATAACAGTCCGCTACCACTCCGGGTAGGACACAATAACAGTCCACTACCACTCTGGGTAGGACACAATAACAGTCCACTACCACTACGGGTAGGACACAATAATGAACCGCTACCACTTCGGGTAGGGTATCCACAATAAACCACTACCTCTTCGGGTAGGGTATCAACAATAAACCACTACCTCTTCAGGTAGGGTATCAACAATAAACCACTACCTCTTCGGGTAGGGTATCAACAGTATTCTTATAAATACATTACCTCTTTCACATACCTCATTCACATCAACGAGTATGATTTAGAGACACTTATCCCTTACCTTGGTGAGTGTTGGGGATCGGTTTCGAGTAACTTTAAAAGTCTCCTCCGCGATTTCCGCCAACCTTAGGATCTTTCCTCATTTCCACCAATAACAACAATGTCAGTCATTTATTCAAAATAACACATAAACAACTCGTATTTCATCATCAAACATACAAGGGATTCACATATATTCAAGATTTCCAAAACTACTTCAATACAAGTTTACAAACATCTAAACATACTTGTTCATCTCATATATCAACATCAAAGCATAAACTCATCATCCACATCTAACATTTCATCTCTTTCTCTTTATACCCATATTCTCATTTTGGGGGTTTTTGGGGTTTTCATGAATAACCCACATAACCTTGCCATTCATCAAATACCAACTATAAACCAAGAGTTTACAAGAGAAAAACAACATAAAACGACCCATAACTCTAAAGGATGAGTTTCTATGGTTTTACTCATATTTTGAAAATAGATCCAACACACCCAAAACAAGTTAGAGGGGAAGAAGAAGAGTTAGGAACAAGAGGTTTACCTCTTCTCAAACTCTAAGATGAGTCCTAAGGCTCTTTGCTCTTGAAAAGCTCTACTCTCTCTCTTCTCTTCCAAGTTCTAACCCTAAAATGTGTTTGGGGTTTCTATTTTAAAGAGCAGTCGTCGGGTTCTCGCTCAAGCGAGCCCATTCTCGCTCAGGCGAGAAAATCCCGCCTTTTTAAAATTTCAGATATGACGCTCTCGCTCAAGCGAGAATCTCACAGTGTTAACTGTAACCCCCCTAAATTTGAGTCTTCAAGATTATAGTAACAGTCCTTGAAGCCTCGCTTGAGCGAGAGTTGTCTCGCCTGGGTAAGAAATGGCAAAATTAGGGTTGTTGACACTGTGTAATCGATTACACACTTCGGGTAATCGATTACATGCTGATAAACTAATCAGAACTGTGCATCTGACACAGTGTAATCGATTACACACTCCTGGTAATCGATTACATCGTATTAAAAGCATCAGATATGCGCATTTTTCAGGTTGTAATCGATTACATCATGTTGGTAGTCGATTACAACCCGACGACACCTCTTTAAAACAAAAACCCAAACACATTTTAGGGTTAAAATTTTTTGAAGGGAGGTGAGAGAAGAGAGCTTTTCCAAGGGCAAGGAGTTTTGATACTCACCCAAGAGCTTGAGAAGAGGTAAAACTCTTGATTCTAACTCTCTTCTTCTCTCTTAAACTCATTTTGGGTATGTTGGATCTCTTCTCCAAATGTGAGAAACCATGGAAACTCATCCTTTGGAGTTATGGTTCGTTTCATGTCATTTTTACCTTGTAAACTCTTGGTTTAGAGTTAATATTTCAAGAATGGAAAGGGTTGTGGGTTGAGTCATGAAAACCCCAAAACCCTAAAGTAAAAATGGGGTAAAAAGAGAGAGTGAGTAAAATGCTATAGGTAGAAGATGAGTTTACCTCCAAATGTTGGAATATGAGATGAATACGCATGTTTTAGATGGTTGAATACTTATGATGAAAGTAGTTTAGAAACATCGAACATGTGATGAATATCTTGTATGATTAAATAATGCAATATAAGTTGCTTATGTGATATTTGGAATAAATGACTAACATTGTGTTATATGGTGGGATGAGGAAAGATCCTAAAGTTGGAGGCGGTGTCGGTGGAACTTGAGAAGTTGCCAAGAACCAAACCCAACACTCACCGAGGTAAGGATAAGTTGGAGGGGATGCAATGATTGAGTTGTAAATTACGCATTTAATATAAACATATATGGGTGTGTTTATATTAAAGTAGGCGTAGATTTACGGAAAAGGAAAATATGTGTATTTTCTGGTTGTGCCATAATTAAGTGGTGAATCACGTAGTTTAGTATAAACATATATGAGTGTGTTTATACTAATGTTGGCGTGGATTTACGGAAATGATTTATGAGGAAATCGATGAAAGGAAAATATGTTTTAGCCAACCATGAATTGTTAGCGACTCTGTCTTGAGTATAGAAGCATGAAAATGATTTATGAGGAGATTGATGAAAGAAAATATGTTTTAGCCGACCATTAATGGTTAGCTACTCTGGCTTGAGTATAGAAGCATACACTCTGGCTTGTGTATAGAAGCATACACTCTGGCTTGAGTATAGAAGCATGAAAATGATTTATGAGGAGATTGATGAAAGAAAATATGTTTTAGCCGACCTTGAATGGTTAGCGACTCTGGCTTGAGTATAGAAGCATACACTCTGGCTTGAGTATAGAAGCATGAAAATGATTTATGAGGAGTTTGATGAAAGAAAATATGTTTTAGCCGACCATGAATGGTTAGCGACTCTGGCTTGAGTATAGAAGCATACACTCTGGCTTGAGTATAGAAGCATACACTCTGGCTTGAGTATAGAAGCGTACGCTCTGGCTTGAGTATATAAGCATACACTCTGGCTTGAGTATAGAAGCATGCACTCTGGCTTGAGTATAGAAGCGTACACTCTGGCTTGAGTATAGAAGCATACACTCTGGCTTGAGTATAGAAGCGTAAACTCTGGCTTGAGTATAGAAGCGTATTTGTTTTAAAAGAAATGAGAATCTGCTTTTAGCTAACCCTAAGGGGTGTAGCGACTTTGGCTCAAGTTATGCAGCAAGATAAAATGAATTTCGAAAATGGTTTACTAACCCCTTTTTCTAATGTGGATTATCTTATAATGACGTTTATTGAATTAACGGCTTACTCCTTTGTGTGTTTGTGTGTTTGTACTTTTGTCATTGATAATCCCATTGCAGGTAAATAGATGGATGAAGTATGCTAGGTCGGGAGCTTTAGGAGCTTTAGACTTCGGATTCACTATTTATGTTTCGTATTCTAAATGACTACTTGTGGATTTAAATGTTTGTAATCATGGCTAACTATTAGTTGAATATTTGTAACCATGCGTAATGTTATTTTGGAGGATCAGAACCTTTGAGGTCTTAGTACTCATAGAAAATGATATAAATGAATTATTTTTTTCTGCAATATTAATTGTATGATAATATAATAGGTTAAAAGATTAGTTCAAAGAATGATTCATGAGGACTTCTAAGTAAAATGATTATGTATGTTGTTATTGATTCATGGGTTGAGTGTGAGGAGGGGAAATAAGATTTTGAAGTAAAGATATTAAATTGGTAATGTGAGTTGTGAGTGATTGCATGAAATTGAATTAAAATGAGAAAAATTTTCAAGGATAGAATTTGGGTCCTTACAATATGGTATCAGAGCATATGTCAACTCTGCGGCCTAGGGTATGACCTTACAAGCTTCTTTGTGAAATTTGTGTGAGTTAACTACTTGACTTATGTGCGTTGTTGTTGACTATGTGGTAACTGTTGATGTGAGGAATGATTGTTGAATTCCTTGCGGTAAGTGTTTGGTTGTGAATTTATCGTTGGATGTCTTGTTGTGAGTTATTGATGAAGTGTTTGTTGAAAACTCCTTTTTGTAAAACTTTGGTTGAATTTATTGTGTGAGACCCTTGTTGGGGATTCTCTGGTGAAACTCTTGCTAAAGGTTTTTGGTTGTGAGCATCTTGTTGAAATGGTTTTTGGAGAGTTTGTGATTGTGATTTTCTGGTTGGATTTTTTGGTGTGAAATTTACTTGTTGAAAGTTCCTGGTGGTGGATCACTTGTTTGAATTCTGGTCAACCTTTTGATGTGAACTCTCTTTTATCACTAAGACTAAGATAATTGAAAATGAAGGATGGAGTTGTGAATCACACATTTAGTATAAACATATATGGGTGTGTTTATACTAAAGTGGACGTAGATTTACGGGAAAACGATTTATGGTAAAAACAATGAAATAAATCATAAATCACTTTGTAGTTATAAGCATATATGGATATGTTTGTAATGATGTCAGGTGTATTTACTGTTTATGTATTGGTATGATGACATGTGACTTGTTGTGAGATTATGTGATTACCTGACTTAAGTGAGTTAAAATTTGCTTACTGACTAGTACATGAGTACAGGTACGCATGGCTGAAAGAGGAAGAGGAACGAGCCAGAATATTCCCAATGATCTTTTGGCACAGATGTTTGAGGTGCTTCAAGGCATGGATGAGAACTTACCTAATTTGAATTGGAGCGTGGCGCCATGTCCAGGCTCTTTATCCCAAAGAGGAATCGCTCCGAACGCTGCTGTTGAGTGGGCTCCAGGGATGAGGTGTACTAATATAAAGGCGGATGGAGTGGTGACCTCCACATCCAATTTCCCCAAGGACTTCGGGCCTCCAAGAAACTTTATGCACGGAAGGGGCAAGGGCAAGATGTTTCCCGAAGAGCACGAGCCTTGTCTCTCACCTGTTGGCAATCGGAGGTACACATCGCATGGGCCGAGGACCCATGCAAATGCCGGAGGGTCACGATTAAACTTCCCATCCTGGTGCAGCAAGGGTAACCGAAAACATGACGGAGGATCGTGTTCTGGAACGACAAATCGCTGTTATCGTTGCAAAGAGACCGGACATGTCAAGAGGTATTGTCCTATGTCACGGAAGAATATGAATGCCATTAGGACTGGACGACCTCAATCTATTGGCAGAGTGGTTACCATGTGTGGTGCAGAGGCATCCGAAGCGGATAGTCTGACCCAATGTGGGATGTATGAGGAGAAGGCGAATGAAAGCCAACGGTCATTTGCTCTAACTCGTGTCCGTCGTAACGATGGGCATCATGTGTCGAAACCTACCGTTGAAGGTTTTTAACCAGATGTATCTCCCATGTGCCACAAGTGCGGTAGACTTCATTATGGAAGTACGTGCCCGGGAAAAGGGAATGGATGTTTCCACTGCCAGAAGTTTGGGCATATTAAAAGGTATTGTCCCAAGGTGGATCGGAGACCTAATGTCATGCATGCTGGGGAGGCAAGGGACCACGGTCGGATGGTTACCCCAAGTGGCGCAGGGACATCGGGTGTTGATGATCCGGCGAGAGGTAAACGCATGGTGACAAGTATTCCTTGTTTAGTGTTGTTGATTCGGGAGTTACACACTCCCTTATATATGATAAATGTGAAAACCAGCTGAAATTGTAAACTGAGTCATTACTTACGACTTGGTGGTGTCGACGTTTTTGTTCTAGAATCCGGTTGTGGTAAATGGTTTGATATTTACCGTAGATTCAGTCTACTTGTCGTTATCCCAGTTAGATAAAAATTATGGGGATAGACTGATTGTCGGCAAATCATGTTATGATTGAATGGTGCTGAAAAGGTTGTGGCGGTTGGGGATTTGTGCGAAATCTCTGACCAGGCTAGTGGTATGGGGCCAGTGTCGGCTAAGAGAGTCAGAACTTCCCTTCGAAAAAGTGATCGGTGTTTATTCTGTACATGTCACGAGAGGGTATTTAAGAACTCGTTAGTATTTCGAGATGTTAAGATTTGAAAGGACTATTTATTTTGTCTTGGAAAGTGGACTTTCGTCTATGAATGATTGACTTTTATAATAAGTATGCTGACAAGAAAAATGTTTAAGTCGGGGATGCTTGTTTTCTCTTACGAGTTGTTAAAGGTTAATTCCTTTTGTTGGCCTTAGTGGGTGTGTGTATGCTAAGGGGTAAGGAGTATACTGATAGTCGAGAAAAGAGGATAGTTAAGTTACTTACCCCGTCGATGTGATGAATACATTATATTGGACGTGAAACTTTTGGTCTCGAAGGACCGGTTCTTTTGCGGTAGGACATTGGCAATGCATGAAATAGTGGTGGTGTACCTAAGTTGTCTGCATTGAATGTTGTACCGGCAAAAGTTGTTGCTGTTTCGTGAACGTCAGTAATGACGGTGTTTGAGTGTGATGTAGCCATATGAGAGAAGGAGTTTTGGGTTGTGTTGAACTGATTATGTAAACTTTGTTTCAAAAGTCGTGGATTCAAATCGTTTTCGAAAATCCTTTTCTTTGGGTGAAACATAGCCTGTGGCTAAGAAATGATTTAGTATCATGTTGGAGAATTCCGAAATTTTAGCAACCATATCGGAATAAGTTTGAGGTTGTTAGAAGTTTAGTGATATAAGACGCCCATGTATTTCTGGACATAATGCGAGTGGGATAATAAGTTTATATTTACTAACGAAATTGGGGTGACCAAACCGAACGCAAGTTGTAGGTTTGAGTGTTGGTCGACTTGTGCTTGCCGATTGGTAACAAAGTACCTAGTTTTGGTATGAATCAATAGTTTTATGGTTCAGTTGAGGCTAGAAATCGGTAATTTCTTTAGACGATAAGATTTGATGGTAGAAATATTTGATGTAATTGGACAATTACTGGATAGTTTGATTTTATACAATGGAGGAGACACTAACAGTCCTATTGTGTAAGTACTTTGTTGATTGAGTGAAATGGAATTGTGCTAGATTCTTGAGTGGAGATGAAACTAGCTAGTGTATGATGGATGTTAAAAGACGCATTTAGATAGATATGAGATAAGGAGTTCCCCATTCGCTGAAGTTCGAGAATGTTATCGAAATTCTTAATGTATGTTAGGGTTGATAGATGGATAGGTGCTAGAGATCAATGGTTCTTGACGAATATAGGGAAAATCTTTAGTCTGAATTATAGATTAGTTCCCATGGCACTCGAGTTATTAAAGGCTGAGATCTTAACATTTGAACATTGAGGAGTTAGTTCATGAATTGGTTTGGTGATATCAGGGTTTAGTGGTGTATGCCCTTAGTGACTGATTAAGTAATCTTAATGAATTAGGGGATCGATTATGATTTCGGTTGGATATTCTTGTGCCTAAGGTCTAGGTGATGATTTTATTTTCCGAGGTATGTTTAATTTTCGGGGACGAAAATTATTATAAGAGGGGAAGGATTGTAACACCCTAAATTTGAGTCTTCAAGATTATAGTAACAGTCCTGGAAGCCTCGCTTGAGCGAGAGTTGTCTCGCTTGGGCGAGAAGTGGCAAATTTTGAGCTGTTGACACAGTGTAATCGATTACACACTCCGGGTAATCGATTACATGCTGATAAACTAATCAGACCTGTGCATCTGACACAGTGTAATCGATTACACACTCTTGGTAATCGATTACATCGTATTAAAAGCATCAGATATGTGCATCTGACACAGTGTAATCGATTACACACTCCTGGTAATCGATTACATCGTATTAAAAGCATCAGATATGCGCATTTTTCAGGTTGTAATCGATTACATCATGTTGGTAGTCGATTACAACCCGACGACACCTCTTTAAAACAAAAACCCAAACACATTTTAGGGTTAAAATTTTTTGAAGGGAGGTGAGAGAAGAGAGCTTTTCCAAGGGCAAGGTGTTTTGATACTCACCCAAGAGCTTGAGAAGAGGTAAAACTCTTGATTCTAACTCTCTTCTTCTCTCTTAAACTCATTTTGGGTATGTTGGATCTCTTCTCCAAATGTGAGAAACCATGGAAACTCATCCTTTGGAGTTATGGTTCGTTTTATGTCATTTTTACCTTGTAAACTCTTGGTTTAGAGTTAATATTTCAAGAATGGAAAGGGTTGTGGGTTGAGTCATGAAAACCCCAAAACCCTAAAGTAAAAATGGGGTAAAAAGAGAGAGTGAGTAAAATGCTATAGGTAGAAGATGAGTTTGCCTCCAAATGTTGGAATATGAGATGAATATGCATGTTTTAGATGGTTGAATACTTATGATGAAAGTAGTTTAGAAACATCGAATATGTGATGAATATCTTGTATGATTAAATAATGCAATATAAGTTGTTTATGTGATATTTGGAATAAATGATTAACATTGTGTTATATGGTGGGATGAGGAAAGATCCTAAAGTTGGAGGCAGTGTCGGTGGAACTTGAGAAGTTGCCAAGAACCAAACCCAACACTCACCGAGGTAAAGATAAGTCTTTAATTGTGCATTTGAAATGGAAAAGGTGTATTTTCTAAAGATGCAATGATTGAGTTGTAAATTACGCATTTAGTATAAGCATATATGGGTGTGTTTATATTAAAGTAGGCGTAGATTTACGGAAAATGAAAATATGTGTATTTTCTGGTTGTGCCATAATTAAGTGGTGAATCACGTAGTTTAGTATAAACATATATGAGTGTGTTTATACTAATGTTGGCGTGGATTTACGAAAATGATTTATGAGGAAATCGATGAAAGGAAAATATGTTTTAGCCAACCATGAATGGTTAGCGACTCTGGCTTGAGTATAGAAGCATGAAAATGATTTATGAGGAGATTGGTGAAAGAAAATATGTTTTAGCCGACCATGAATGGTTAGCGACTCTGGCTTGAGTATAGAAGCATACACTCTGGCTTGTGTATAGAAGCATACACTCTGGCTTGAGTATAGAAGCATGAAAATGATTTATGAGGAGATTGATGAAAGAAAATATGTTTTAGCCGACCATGAATGGTTAGCGACTCTAGCTTGATTATAGAAGCATACACTCTGGCTTGAGTATAGAAGCATGAAAATGATTTATGAGGAGATTGATGAAAGAAAATATGTTTTAGCCGACCATGAATGGTTAGCGACTCTAGCTTGAGTATAGAAGCATACACTCTAGCTTGAGTATAGAAGCATACACTCTGGCTTGAGTATAGAAGCGTACACTCTGGCTTGAGTATAGAAGCATACACTCTGGCTTGAGTGTAGAAGCATACACTCTGGCTTGAGTATAGAAGCGTAAACTCTGGCTTGAGTATAGAAGCATACACTCTGGCTTGAGTATAGAAGCGTAAACTCTGGCTTGAGTATAGAAGCGTATTTGTTTTAAAAGAAAGGAGAATCTGCTTTTAGCTAACCCTAAGGGGTGTAGCGACTTTGGCTCAAGTTATGCAGCAAGATAAAATGAATTTCGAAAATGGTTTACTAACCCCTTTTTCTAATGTGGATTATCTTATAATGACGTTTATTGAATTAACGACTTACTCCTTTGTGTGTTTGTACTTTTGTCATTGATAATCCCATTGCAGGTAAATAGATGGATGAAGTATGCTAGGTCGGGAGCTTTAGGAGCTTTAGACTTCGGATTCACTATTTATGTTTCGTATTCTAAATGACTACTTGTGGATTTAAATGTTTGTAATCATGGCTAACTATTAGTTGAATATTTGTAACCATGCGTAATGTTATTTTGGAGGATCAGAACCTTTGAGGTCTTAGTACTCATAGAAAATGATATGAATGAATTATGTTTTTCTGCAATATTAATTGTATGATAATATAATAGGTTAAAAGATTAGTTCAAGGAATGATTCATGAGGACTTCTAAGTAAAATGATTATGTATGTTGTTATTGATTCATGGATTGAGTGTGAGGAGGGGAAATAAGATTTTGAAGTAAAGATATTAAATTGGTAATGTGAGTTGTGAGTGATTGCATGGAATTGAATTAAAATGAGAAAAATTTTCAAGGGTAGAATTTGGGTCCTTACATCAACAGCCCCAAATTGTCATTTCTCGCCCATGCGAGAATCCTCTAGTATAGTCCAGGATTTCACCCTCTCAAGTGATCCTTTCTCGCTCAGGCGAGAATCTCTCGCTCAAGTGAGGTTTCCAAGACTTATACTATAATTTTAAAGACTCAAATTTGGGGTGTTACAAATACTGTGGGCTCCAGTTATGTAGGGACACTCTGGCTCAAGTTATGTTGCGACACTGTGGGCTCCATTCATGTCGCGACACTCTGGCTCGAGTTATGTAGTGATACTGTGGGCTCCAGTTATGTAGCGACACTCTGGCTCGAGTTATGTAGCGATACTGTGGGCTCCAGTTATGTAGCGACACACTGGCTCGAGTTATGTAGCGATACTGTGGGCTCCAATTATGTAGCGACACTCTGGCTCGAGTTATGTAGCGATATTGTGGGCTCCAGTTATGTAGCGACACTTTGGGATCAAGTTAAGTAGCGACACTGTGGGCTCCAGTTATGTAGCGACACTCTGGCTCGAGTTATGTAGTGATACTTTGGGCTGAATTTATGTAGAGACACTTTGGCTCAAATTATGTAGCATGGTTAAGTTTCAAAAGAAATGGTTGAAACGGTCCTGTAGAAAGTTTTTATAATTGTTTATTTAACTTTATTAAAATGTGGATTTAACATATATTGACAAATATTGAGTTAATGACTTACTCCTATTTTTCTGTACATGTGTCAATGTTAATCCCATTGCAGGTAGGCAGAAGATTTAAGGATGCCTGGATTATGAGCTTAGAGGCTTTTATTTTCAAAGTCCTTATCTTCATTGTTTTGTAACCTAATTGAATTATGTTTTGAAATGAATATTTGTAGACATGGATTATTGTAACCCTGAATGTTTGTAGCTATGGGTATTTTGGAAACCTATAGCTAATTGTATGCGGTGGTTACCAAGATATATGAATATGAATTATGTTTTTCTGCAACTAAGGGTTATCAGGAGATGAAATCGAATTAGCATGATTAGAGTATTTAGACGATTAAAGAAAGGAAAGAGAAATTAAAAGAAGGTTATTAAAGTTGTAATACTAATTCATAGGAAAATGCATGTGAAAGGAATAAAATAAGGAAAAAAATTCAAGGGTAGAATTTGGGTCCTTACAATATGGTATCAGAGCATAGTTAATCCTGCGGCCTAGGATATGGCCTTACATGCTTCTTTGTGACCTTTAAGTGCTTGAATTGTTTAGTGTGTACAAATTGCTAAGTGATTATGTGATCTTGATTTGGATAAAAATTCGATTTCTGACAAGTGAATGAGTACAAGTACACATGGCTAGGAGAGGAAGAGGAACAAGTCATAATGTTACAAATGATCTTTTAGCTCAGATGGTAGCTGCACTGCAATAAGTGAACGAGAATTTGCAGAATCTGAATCGGAACGCGATGCCAAGTCCGAGTTCGCAGCCCCTAGTTCCATCCAGACCGGTAGAGTACTGAGAGTTAGATGAATGCTGCAGGAGGAACCCCATTCAGTTCCACGGTGGGTTCGCCCCTGATGCTGCCATTCAGTGGGTCCCAGGACTAGAGAGGACTGACATGCAGACGGATGAGGTAGTCGCAGCTAAATCAATCCCTCCCAAGAACTGTGGGCCTCAAAGGAACTTGGCGCATGGAAAGGGCAAGGGTAAGGTGTGTCAAGAGGGACGGAAGCCATACTTTCCCCCACTGGTAGTCGGAGATATACTTCGCATAGACCGAGGACTTGTGTCAATAGAGGAAGGTCACTGATGAACTCTTTTCCTATATGCAGAAAATGTGAGTGGAAGCATGTGGGAACCATTTGTCCTGGTTCGGGGAATGGTTGTTTCCACTCTAAGGAAAAGGGACATATAAAGAGGTATTGTCCGAAGTGGAAACGAAGTGTGAATGCTGTGAATGTTGAAAATGCTGAAAATGCTGTGAGGGCTGATGGGCCAAGGACTATCGGCCGAGTGTCCACTATGAGTGGCGCGGAGACATCTGATGTCGATGGTCCGACCCAAGGTGAAGGTATGGTGGTAGGTATTTCTGTTTTAGTGTTGTTTGATTTGGGAGCGACACACTCCTTTGTATCTGTTAAATATGTAGACCGGCTAAAACTGCAAACGGGGTCATTGCCTTTCGACTTGGTCGTGTCCACCCCAACTTGTATGCTGGTGGTGGTATCAACGTGTATGTTTTAGTGTCCGGTTGTTGTAAATGGTGGAATATTTACCGCAAAGTTAGTCTGCTTGCTGTTGTCTCAGTAGGTTTAGTTTTGGGAATGGACTAATTGTCAGCACATCAGGTTAAGATTGAATAGTGCTAACAATGCTGTGGCGGTTGGGAATCTGTCTAAGATTTCTGACCAGGCTAGTTGTATGGAGCCAGTGTCGGCTAAGGGATTCAGAACTTCCCTTAAGGAAAGGGATCAATGTTTATTCTTTTGATGTCACCGGAGGGTATTTAGGAACTTGTTAGCATTTCGAAAGAATAAGACGTTGAAAGAACTATGTATTTTGTCTTGGACAGTGGATTTTTCTTCTATAAATGACATTTGATAATGAATGGAATGTTAGTCCTTTGTAATAGTGGAACGAGCTATAACATTAAAAGTTGTATGTCATGCTAAGTGGTTTCCTACATGTTCCTATTTGAAATATGTTGTTGATTATCTTGTCATTCCTCAAGATTAAAAACGAATATGCATGAGGTAAAGATTAATCGATTATGAGACTCGGTGACTAAGTATCTACATATTTATTGTTAAACATGTAATCATTTAAAATTTTAAATTGTAGAAGTCTGCTAACATGTACTTGTTTGTTTTGCCTGTGAATGAACATGTATGTCTTGACCTATTCCAGCATATGAGGTTGCTTGCAATGCATGAAGGTTTAGAAAGTTGAATGAAATGAATAATTTGTGTGTAACATGTTCTGTATAACAATGGAGAAATATGTCTTTGACATTATGTGCTAATGCTTGGTAAATGGTTCCTTTATGCATGAATTATGAAAATTGTATGTTAACTGTAACACCCTAAATACGAAGTCTTTAGAATTATAGTATCAGTCCTATGATCCTCGCTTGAGCGAGAGATTCTCACCTGGGCGAGAAAGGCTAACCTGGGAGGGTGAAATCCTGGGCTATACTGGAGGATTCTCGCCTGAGCGAGAGTTGTCTCGCCTGGGCGAAAAATGGCATTTTGGGACTGTCGAGACTATGAGATTCTCGCTTGAGCGAGAGGGTCAGATCTGAGTTTATAAAATAGGCGGGATTTTCTCGCTTGAGCGAGAGAGGGCTCGCTTAAGCGAGGACCCGACGCTGTTACATTAAATAGGGGACCCCAAACACATTTATGGGGGTTAACCTAGAGAGAAGTGAGGAAAAGGAGCATTTTCAAGAGCAAGAAGGCTTGCGAATCATTTAGAAGCTTGAGAGGAGGTAAATCTCTTGATTCTAACTCTCTTTCTCTCTTTCAAACTCATTGTGGAGTGTAAAGGATCTCTTCTCCAAATGTGAAAAACCATGGAAACTCATCCTTTTGAGTTAGGGTTCGTTTTATGCTGTTTCTCTCTTGTAACTCTTGGTTTAGAGTTGGTATTTCAAGAATAGAACGAATTTGTGGGTTGGTTCATGAAAACCCAAAAACCCTAACATTGAGAAAATATGAGTAAAGAGGGAAATGGGTGAAATGTTAGAGGGAGAAGATGAGTATGTATGTTTTAATGTTTAGAAACTTGTAATGAAAATAGTTTAGGGAAAACATTGAAAATACGTGAATATCCCGTGTATTTGTGAATGTTATATGAATCATAGGGACATTATTGTGGATAAATTACTGACTTTTATTGTATTGATGGGATGATGAAAGATCCTAAGGTTGGAGGCGTTTCGGAAGGAACTAGTAAAGTTAACAAGAACCCCACCCCACACTCACCAAGGTAAGGGATAAGTATCTTCATTATATTTAAGATGATGCAACTATATTTTGCGTGTAAAATGATGTGGTTGTGATATAATGTAAAATGGATCACCTTTGTGGTGTAAGTATTGCCCGTAGTGGTAATGGATCACCTTTGTGGTGTAAGTATTGCCCGTAGTGGTAATGGATCACCTTTGTGGTGTAAGTATTGCCCGTAGTGGTAATGGATTACCTTTGTGGTTTAAGGGTTGCCCGTAGTGGTAATGGATCACCTTTGTGGTGTAAGTGTTTCCCGTAGTGGTAATGGACCACCTTTGTGGTGTAAGTGTTTCCCGTAGTGGGAATCGATCACCATAGAGGTGTGGAACTGCCGGTTGTGGCAATGGATCACTTTTGTGATGTAGACTTACCCTTTGTGGTATTGGATTATCTGTGTATTGTACACGGATGGAACATGGATAAAGATGAGAAGAATAGATATGCACATTATAGAACATGTATATTATGGGATATATGTGTATTATAAGGTGAATATGGATAAAGATGAGAAGAATAGATATGCACATTATAGAACATGTATATTATGGGATATATGTGTACTATAAGGAGAATATGGAAAAAGATGAGAAGAATAGATATGCACATTATAGAACGTGTATATTATGGGATATATGTGTACTATAAGGTGAATATGGATAAAGAAGAGAAGAATAGATATGCACATTATAGAACATGTATATTATGGGATATATGTACTATAAGGTGAATATGTATAAAGATGAGAAGAATAGATATGCACATTATAGAACATGTATATTATGGGATATATGTGTACTATAAGATGAATATGGATGAAGATGAGAAGAATAGATATGCACATTATAGAACATGTATATTATGGGATATATGTGTACTATAAGGTGGATATAGATAAAGATGAGAATAATAAATATGCACACTATATGATATGTATATTATGGGATATATGTGTACTATAGAGTGAATATGGACATTATGGAGACAAAAGATAAAAGATATGAATGGATATATTCATGTAAATATGAATTGTGTTTTATATTCAATGTTAAATTGTGTTTTAAAATGTGGATTGTCATATGACGATGAATATTAAATCGACAACTTACTCCCTTGTATGTTTCGTGTATCTGTTATCGATAATCCCATTGCAGGTGAACAGATGAATTGAGGATACTCGGTTCGACGCTTAGGAGCTTGAATCTAGACTTTCTCTATTTTTATTTTTGGACTGTAACTAATTAATCGATATTTGGATAATTGTAAATCCTGATTGGTATAACTCTGGATATTAGTAGCTATGGATATTTTGAAATTCCATAGCTAGTTGTATGCGTTGGTTACCAAGAATTATTTATATGAATTATGATTTTATGTCCTGTGTATGACCACAAAAGAGAATTAGGAGAATGTCATTAGATGTGTTAATCTGAGATATTAAGGACATGCATGTAAATGAAATAGAATAAGGAAAAAATTTCAAGGGTAGAATTTGGGTCTTTACAATATGGTATCAGAGCATAGTTAATCCTGCGGCCTAGGATATGGCCTTACATGCTTCTTTGATTAACTGTAATTACTTGAGTTGTTGTGTTGTACTGAATTGCTAGATGATTTAGTGATCATGTATAAAATCAAATACGATTACTAATGGGTAAATGAGTACAGGTACCCATGGCTGGAAGAGGAAGAGGAACAAGTCAAAATGTTCCGAATGAGCTGCTAGCTCATATGGTTGCTGCACTGCAACAGATGAATGAGAATCTACATAGCCTGAACCAGAACACGACACTGAGTCCTAGCTCATAGCCTTTGGCCCCTATAGAACCAGCCGTGTACAGAGGGTTAGGCGAGTTTTGAAAACAGAGGCCTCCACAGTTCCAAGGGGGATTTGCTCCGGATGTTGCGAATGAGTGGATTCAAAGCTTAGAGAGAATATTCCGAGCCCTAGGTTGCGGTGATGTTCAGAAGGTGACCTATGCTTCCTACATGCTGACAAAGGAAGCTGAAAACTGGTGGGGTATGACCCGCCGCCAGATGGAAGCGGAGGGAACAGTGGTTACCTGGGAGGCATTCAGGGGAAAGTTCTTTCAGAAATACTTTCCAGCTGACTTAAGAAGAAGAAAGGAGATGGAGTTCTTGAGATTGGAACAAGGTGGCATGTCGGTAGGAGAGTATGCCGCCAAATTTGAGGAGTTGGCTAAATTTTGCTCCTACTCGTAATTAGAAATGGACGGAAGGTCCAAGTGTTCCAAGTTCGAATCGGGATTGAAACCCAAGCTGAGGAGGATGTTTGGGCATCAAGAGATCGCTAATTTTCCTACGCTAGTCAACAAGTGTCGGATGTATGAAGATGATTTGACAGTGGATGTGATGGTGACGCCTAGAGCTAATCCATCGAAAAACTTCGGCCCACAAAGAAATCACCCCCAAGGTAAAGGGAAGGGAGGATGTTTGAGATTAATCGGAAACCGTATGTGGCACCTGCTGGATACCGTGGTCATAGTTATCAAGGGTCAAAACCTGCTACTTTTCCTAGTGAAGGAGTCTCTACTCCGTTGTGCCTCAAATGTAACAAGCAACATTATGGGAGTACATGCCCGGGGACGGGAACCGAATGCTTTCACTACAAGGAGTTGGGGCACATCAAAAAGTTTTGCCCAAAACTGAATCGACAACAGAATGTCGTTCAAACTGAAAGAACAAGGAACACTGGCCGGATGTTCACTATGAATGAGGCAGAGGTAGCAAATATGGAAGGCCTGATCCAGGGGAATTGTATGGTGGCAGGTATTCCTCTTCTAGTGTTATTTGACTCGGGAGCGACACACTCCTTCATATCTATCGACTGTGTGGATAAACTGAAATTACAAACAGGGTTATTGCCTTTTGACTTAGTCGTGTCCACCCCAACTAATGTACTGGTAGTGGTATCGACCGTTGTGTCTCAATGTCCGGTAGTGGTAAACGGTAGAACATTTACCGTGGATTTAATCTGCTTACCAACATCCCAGCTAGATTTAATTTTGGGGATGGACTGGTTATCGGCAAATCACGTGATGTTGAATTGTGCCGATAAGACCATTGTGTTGGGAGATCCGGATGAGATTGCTGAAAGGTTTTGTGATATGAGATCATTGTCGGCTAAGGGGGTCAGGACGTCCTTGAAAGAGGGAGGGGCCGTGTTTGTTTTGTTGGCATCCTTAGAGGGCATCGAGAAACCCAAAATAGAGGATATTCCTATAGTTAATGAATTACCCGAGGTATTCCCTGGTGATATCCCGGAATTACCTCCAGTCAGAGAAGTTGAATTCTGCATTTTTTTATTACCTGGGACGGGACCCATCTCTATAGCTCCTTATAGGATGGCACCCTTAGAACTTGCTGAGTTGAAAAGGCAGGTAAAGGATTTGTTGGCGAAAAGGTCCATTCGTCCAAGTGTTTCGCCGTGGGATGCTCCGGTGTTGTTGGTTAAGAAGAAAGATGGTAGTATGCGGTTGTGTACTGACTACAGGCAGTTGAACAAAGTGACTATCAAGAACAAGTATCCTTTACCTAGGATTGATGACTTAATGGATCAGTTGAGAGGAGCTGTAGTATTTTAAAAGATCGACCTTCGGTCGGGTAATCATCAGCTTCGAGTGAAATTAGAAGATATTCCTAAGACTGCTTTTAGGACGAGGTATCGGCACTTTGAGTATTTGGTGATGCCCTTTGGAGTAACGAATGCTCCAGCAATATTTATCGACTACATCAATCGGATTTTTCATCCTTATTTAGATTCATTCATGGTGGTATTTATTGATGATATTCTGGTTTACTCCAAAAGCAGAGAGGAACATGCGGAACACCTGAGGACTATTCTAAATCTACTGAGTAAGAATCAATTGTATGCGAAGTTGTCAAAGTGTGATTTCTGGTTGGAATCAGTAAACTTTTTGGGACATGTGATATCCCGGGAGGGAGTGGCAGTAGATCCTGCTAAGATCGAGCAAGTGATGGAATGGGTGGTACCCAAGTCAAAGACTGAGATCAGGAGTTTTCTGGGTTTAGCTGGTTACTATAGGAATTTCATAGAGGGATTTTCGAAGTTGGCTCTACCATTGACCAAGCTTACCAGAAAAGGGGAACCGTATGTGTGGACGATTCGTAGTGAAGAGAGCTTCCAAGAGTTAAAGTAGAGATTGATGATGGCGCCAGTGTTGGTTCTTCCTTGTACTGATCGTGATTTCAGTGTGTATTGCGATGCTTCCAAACAAGGTTTGGGTTGTGTGTTGATGCAGGAAGGGAAAATTGTTGCCTATGCGTCGAGACAGTTGAGGACGCATGAACAGAACTACCCTACCCATGACTTGGAATTAGCTGCGGTAGTTTTTGCGTTGAAAATATGGAGACACCATCTATATGGCGTAAGATTCGAGGGTTATAGTGATCACAAGAGTTTGAAATACTTGTTTGATCAGAAGGAACTAAACATGCGACAAAGGAGATGGATGGAGTTCCTTAAGGACTATGATTTTGGACTACAATACCATCCGGGAAAAGCCAATGTGGTGGCCGATGCCCTGAGTCGGAAGTCCTTGCACATGTTGGCCTTAATGGTTCGAGAAGGGAAATCGATTGAGGAGTTCAGGGATATGAACTTGGAAGTTCAAATGAGACCGAATAGTATGATGTTGGCATTGCTTAAGTTAACAAATGAGATGTTTGATCAAATCCGAGCAATGCAAGACGGGGATAGTGAGTTAATGGATAAGCTAGATTTGATGAAGAGTGGTAAGGATACCGAATTCGCATTGGATTCTAGCGGAATGTTGCGTTAGAAAGGGAGAGCGTGTGTACCTCGTGACGTGGAATTACGAAAAAGTATCCTAGAGGAATCACACAAGAGTAAAATGAGTTTTCACCCGGGGACTACGAAGATGTACCAAGATATGAAATATCTGTTTTGGTGGTCTGGTTTGAAAAGGGATGTGGCCCTGTATGTTTCGAGTTGTCTTGTCTGTTAGAAAGCCAAGATCGAACATCAGCGGTCAGCGGGGGTACTACAATCCCTAGAAATTCCCTTTTGGAAATGGGATAGTATCTCCATGGATTTTGTATCGAGTTTTCCAAAGACGTAGAAAGGGTATGATTCGATATGGCGGTTGACTAAGTCTACACATTTTTTACCTATAGACATGAAGTACTCTATGGAGCGATTGGCGTAATTGTATATCCACGAGATCGTTCAGTTACATGGGATACCGTCAGACATTATATCGAATAGGGATCCCCGTTTTACTTCCAAATTTTGGACTAGTTTGCAATCCGCATTGGGAACTAAGTTGAAGTTAAGTTCAGCTTATCTTCCAAAAATGGACGGACAATCGGAAAGGACCATAGAGTCATTGGAAGATCTTTTGAGGGCTTGTGTCTTGGAACAACCGGGGAGTTGGGATGGCATGTTTCCTCTGATTGAATTTACTTACAACAATAGCTTCCATTCGAGCATTGGAATGGCACCTTATGAGGCGTTGTATGGTAGGAAGTGCCGAACTCTAGTGAGTTGGTTTGAGAATGGGGAGAACTTGATATTGGGGCCCGAGCTGGTCCAAGAGACTATGGATAAGATCAAAAAAATCTGAGAGAACATGAGGATCACCCAAATTCGACAGAAAAGCTATTACGATAAGAGGCGTAAACCTCTTGAGTTTAATGAGGGAGATCATGTTTTCATGAGAGTAGTCCCGACTACCGGAATTGGTAGGGTGTTGAAGTCTCGCAAGCTGACTCCGAGATTTATTGGACCGTATCAAATATTGAAAAGGATTGGGCCGGTAGCATATCGGATTGCTTTGCCTCCGTTGTTGTCAAACCTTCATAATGTGTTTCATGTGTCTCAGTTAAGGAAGTATGTTGGAGATCCATCTCATGTGGTAGAATCTGATCAGATAGAGTTAAAATATAACTTGACCTTTTCGACGTTGCCCGTGAGGATCATGGATACTAGTATCAAGAGACTAAGAGGCAAGGAGATTCCTTTGGTGAAAGTACTATTGAGCCAAGTAGATGAAGGGGATGCTACTTTGGAGGTGGTGCGTGGCATGAGGGAGGATTACCCTCATTTGTTCGAATCGAGGTATGTTAAATTTTCGGGGACGAAAATTCTTATAACAGGGGGAGGATTGTAACACCCTAAATTCAAAATCTTTAGAATTAAAGTATCAGTCCTAGGATCCTCACTTGAGCGAGAGATTCTCGCCTGGGCGAGAAAGGCTCACCTGGGAGGGTGAAATCCTGGGCTATACTAGAGGATTCTCGTCTAAGCGAGAGTTGTCTCGCTTGGGCAAGAAATGGCATTTTGGGACTGTCGAGACTGTGAGGTTCTCGCTTGAGTGAGAATCCCTCGCTTGAGCGAGAGGGTCAGATCTGAGTTTTTAAAATAGGCGGGATTTTCTCGCTTGAGCGAGAGAGGGCTCGCTTAAGCGAGGACCCGACGCTGTTACATTAGATAGGGGACCCCAAACACATTTATGGGGGTTAACCTAGAAAGAAGTGAGGGAAGGGAGCATTTTCAAGAGCAAGAAGGCTTGCGAATCATTTAGAAGCTTGAGAAGAGGTAAATCTCTTGATTCTAACTCTCTTTCTCTCTTTCAAACTCATTGTGGAGTGTAAATGATCTCTTCTCTAAATGTGAAAAACCATGGAAACTCATCCTTTTGAGTTAGGGTTCGTTTTATGTTGTTTCTCTCTTGTAACTCTTGGTTTAGAGTTGATATTTCAAGAATATAAAGGATTTGTGGGTTGGTTCATGAAAACCCCAAAACCCTAACATTGAGAAAATATGAGTAAAGAGGGAAATAGGTGAAATGTTAGAGGTATAAGATGAGTATATATGTTTTAATGTTTAGAAACTTGTAATGGAAATAGTTTTGGGAAAACATTGAAAATACGTGAATATCCCGTGTATTTGTGAATGTTATATGAATCATTGGGGCATTATTGTGGATAAATTACTGACTTTTATTGTATTGATGGGATGATGAATGATCCTAAGGTTGGAGGTGTTTCAGAAGGAACTAGTAAAGTTAACAAGAACCCCACCCCACACTCACCAAGGTAAGGGATAAGTATCTTCATTATATTTAAGATGATGCAACTATATTTTGCGTGTAAAATGATGTGGTTGTGATATAATGTAAAATTGATCACCTTTGTGGTGTAAGTGTTGCCCGTAGTGGTAATGGATCACCTTTGTGGTGTAAGTATTGCCCGTAGTGGTAATGGATCACCTTTGTGGTGTAAGTATTGCCCGTAGTGGTAATGGATCACCTTTGTGGTGTAAATATTGCCCGTAGTGGTAATCGATCACCTTTGTGGTGTAAGTATTGCCCGTAGTGTTAATGGATCACCTATGTGGTGTAATTATTGCCCGTAGTGATAATGGATCACCTTTGTGGTGTAAGGGTTGTCTGTAGTGGTAATGGATCACCTTTGTGGTGTAAGTGTTGCCCTTAGTGGTAATGGATCACCTTTGTGGTGTAAGTGTTGCCCGTAGTGGTAATGGATCACCTTTGTGGTGTAAGTGTTGCCCGTAGTGGTAATGGATCACCTTAGAGGTGTGGAACTGCCGGTTGTGGCAATGGATCACTTTTGTGATGTAGACTTACCCTTTGTGGTATTGGATTATTTGTGTATTGTACACGGATGGAACATGGATAAAGATGAGAAGAATAGATATACACATTATAGAACATGTATATTATGGGATATATGTGTACTATAAGGTGAATATGGATAATGATGAGAAGAATAGATATGCACATTATAGAACATGTATATTATGGGATATATCTGTACTATAAGGTGAATATGGATAAAGATGAGAAGAATAGATATGCACATTATAGAACATGTATATTATGAGATATATGTGTACTATAAGGTGAATATGGATAAAGATGAGAAAACTAGATATGCACATTATAGAAGATGTATATTATGGGATATATGTGTACTATAAGGTGAATATGGATGAAGATGAGAAGAATTGATATGCACATTATAGAACATGTATATTATGGGATATATGTGTACTATAAGGTGGATATGGATAAATATGAGAAGAATAAATATGCACACTATATGATATATTTATTTTGGGATATATGTGTACTATAGAGTGAATATGGACATTATGGAGTCAAAAGATAAAAGATATGAATAGATATATTCATGTAAATATGAATTGTGTTTTATATTCAATGTTAAATTGTGTTTTAAAATGTGGATTATCATATGACGATGAATATTAAATCAACGACTTACTCCCTTGTATGTTTCGTGTATCTGTTATCGATAATCCAATTGCAGGTGAACAGATGAATTGAGGATACTCGGTTCGACGCTTAGGAGCTTGAATCTAGACTTTCTCTATTTTGCTTTTTGGACTGTAACTAATTAATCGATATTTGGATAATTGTAAATCCTGATTGGTATAACTCTGGATATTAGTAGCTATGGATATTTTGATATTCCATAGCTAGTTGTATGCGTGGGTTACCAAGAATTATTTATATGAATTATGATTTTTTGTCCAGAGTATGACCACAAAAGAGAATTAGGAGAATGTCATTAGATGTGTTAATCTGAGATATTAAGGACATGCATGTAAATGAAATAGAATAAGGAAAAAATTTCAAGGGTAGAATTTGGGCCTTTACATTAACTATTTCGGTAATAATTTGAAGAGTAAATTAAAAGATTTCTATGAACATGTAAATGATTTGTGTTTCATTGAGTGTGGAATATGAGGGATTGACTTTTAGAATTATTATTATGCTGACAAGGAAAATGTAAAGAAAAGTACCTTGCGTGTTTTGAAGGTACTAAGTCTGGTATCCTTGCTTTCTTTTATGAGTTGCTAAAAGTTAATCCCCCTTATTGGCATTAGTGTGTATGTGTATGTTAAGTGGTAAAACTTATGTTTCGAAATGATAATTGAGGTTAGATCAGTTACCTAAATGTCTTTGCGACGAATGTGTTTGCATAAACGTTGAACATTAGAGGGATATCATTTTTAAGTGACTCATGGTGGGTAACCAAAAACGAGTCAGTATGAATAAGAATAGGCATATAAATGTTATAGTGATAACTATTTATTATGCAAGTGATTTCTTATATACGCATGAATCTGAGCATGGATGGTGAACATGAATGTTGTGTAGCTCAAGTCTTGGCGGGATAAACGCTAGACAAAATTGTATTTCTAAACTGATTGTAGAAAGTGATAATTTAAATGGAAAAGTTATTTTTGATTCTTATACCTGAAGCTTTTGGTCTATAATAATTGATTGTTGTGAGAGTTGAGTATTCGCCATAACCAATATATATTGGTAGTGAACACCAAATTATCTGCTTGATATTGTACTTACAAAACTTGTTTCTGTTTCATGTGTGTCCATGATTATTGCATAAGTAAGTTTTGTTAAATGGACAGTGAGGACTCTAATGTCCCGAATGGAATGTTACTCCAGAACTAGCTAACTTTTTGAAAATCTAAATTTGGACTTCTGGTATCACAAGATGATTGCCATGAAACTTATATTTGAAAAGCCTAGCTTTCACGAGGTGATCGACATGAATCTTACATCTAATCTATTTTCGAAATTCCTTTTGGATGAAGAGAACTATTTGGATAAGCATTGATTAAGTTTCATGTTGAAAATCCGAATTTTTAACAATCGCATCTTGGATGAATGTGATGTTGTTAAAAATCTTGTGATGTAATTATGGCCATGTGTTTCTGAGTATGATGTAGAGTTGAGTGTGAAATGTATGTCTACTATTAAGGTTGAGTATCTATAGACTTACTCTCTTGAGAGTTAATGAATTATTAATGAATTATGTTTTTCTGCTATCGGATGATGTATGTTACTTTTGGTTCATAGATCGGGTGTGAGGGAGAAGTGAGACATTTTAAATAAATTTAGTCACTCAGTAATTATGATTGATTGTTAAATGCATGGAATTGGATTAAATAAGGAAAAAATTTCAATGGTAGAATTTCGGGTCATTATAATATGGTATCAGAGCATAGTTAATCCTGTGACCTAGGATATGGCCTTGCATGCTTCTTTGTATCCTTATGTGTTGAAGTTGTTTGAATGATGCTAAATGTTAAGTGTTGTGTGCACTGTGTTTATGCAAATTCGCTTACTAACAATTAAGTGAGTACAGGTACTCATGGCAGGAAGAGGAAGAGGAAGAGGGACGAGTCAGAACGTCCCGAATGATTTATTAGCTCAAATGGTGGCGGTGCTACAGCAAGTCAACGAGAACTTGCAGAATTTGAACCAGAATCTGACACAAAGCACGAATCCACATCCACTAGTTCCACCTGGGCCGGCGGAATATCGGGGCTTAGATGGGTTCTGCAGGAGGAACCCCACTCAGTTCAAAGGGGGATTTTCTCCTGAAGCTACCATCGAGTGGATCCAAGGGGTAGAGCGGATCTTCAAAGCCATGAACTGCACTGAGGCTCAGAAACTAACCTATGCTACTTACATGTTGGTGACCGAGGCTAAGAATATGTGGGAGTATACTCGGCGACAGATGGAAGCCGAAGGACAACTGATCTCCTGGGGTACCTTCAAGGAGAAGTTCCTATACAAGTACTTTCCTGCTGATATGAAAAGGAAGAAGGAGATGGAATTTCTGAAGCTGGAACAGGGGAACATGTCAGTAGGAGACTATGCGGCCAAGTTTGAAGAGTTGGCCCGGTTTTGCCCCTACGCCGAGTTGGAAATGGACGGAAGGTCCAAATGCGCCAAGTTCGAATCGGGTTTGAAGCCCAAGTTGAAAAGTATGTTTGGGCACCAAGAGATTGCTGATTTCGCTACCCTGGTGAACAAGTGTAGGGTGTATGAAGATGATTTGGCGGCTGATGAAGCGGCAACATCTAGGGTGGTTCCTCCCAAACACTTTGGGCCTCAACGAAACTTCCCACACGGAAAAGGCAAAGGGAAGGCGTTCCATGAGGAAAGGAAGCCTTACTCCCCACCGACAAGTAATCGGAGTTATCCTTCACATGGGTCTAGGACTCATGTCCCTGCTGGAGGGTCATGGTTGAACACTCCCTCTCTGTGCAACAAATGTGGCCGAACTCATGTCGGTGACTCGAGCCCTGGAATGGCGCTTACTTGTTTTTATTGCAAGGAAGTTGGACATATTCGAAGGAATTGTCCTAAGCTACCGCAGAGCGTGAATGTTGTGAGGGTTGAACGACCTCGATCCACTGGCAGAGTGTTCACCATGAGTGGTGCAGAGGCATCGGGCGTAGATGGCCTGATTAAAGGTAATTGCATGGTGTCAGGTATTCCCCTTTTAATGTTGTTTGATTCGGGAGCGACACACTCCTTTGTATCTATTGACTGCGTGGACCGACTGAATTTACAAACTCAGTCGTTGCCTTTTGACTTGGTCGTATCCACCCCAACTGATGTGCCTGTGGTGGTGTCGACAGTTGTGTCTCAGTGTCCGGTGGTGGTAAATGGTAGGGATTTTACAGTGGATTTAACCTGCTTACCACTATCATAGTTAGATTTGATTCTGGGGATGGACTGGTTGTCAGCAAATCATGTGGTGCTTAATTGTGCTGATAAGACCGTGATGTTTGGAAATCCAGATGGGATTTCGAAGGAGGTCGGTTGTATGAAGCCGTTATCGGCAAAGGAAGTCAGAACTTCCTGTAAGGAGGGAGGGGTTGTGTTCATGTTGTTGGCATCCCTGGAAGGTATTGAGGAATCCAAGGTTGGGGACATTTCGATAGTTAGTGAGTTTCCGGAAGTCTTTCTTGGTGATATTCCGAAATTGCCTCCAGTGAGAGAAGTTGAATTCTCCATTGATTTAGTGTCGGGAACGGGACCCATCTATATAGCTCCTTATAGAATGGCACCGTTAGAGTTAATTGAGCTGAAAAAGCAGGTTGAGGAATTGTTGGCTAAGAAATTTATTCGCCCGAGTGTCTCGCCGTGGGGCGCACCTGTTTTGCTAGTTAAGAAGAAGGACGGTAGTATGCGATTGTGTACCGATTACAGGCAGTTGAACAAGGTTACGATTAAGAACAAATACCTATTGCCTCGGATTGATGACTTGATGGATCAGTTGAGAGTGGCGGTAGTGTTTTCTAAGATTGATCTTCGATCGGGCTACCATCAACTTCGGGTGAAAACAGATGACATTCCAAAGATTGCTTTTAGGACAAGGTATGGACATTTCGAATATTTGGTCATGCCTTTTGGCGTAACGAATGCTCCAGCAATATTCACCGACTACATGAATCGGGTTTTCCATCCATATTTGGATTCATTTGTAGTGGTATTTATTGATGACATTCTGGTTTACTCCAAAAGCCGAGAGGAACATGCAGAGCACCTAAGGATTGTTCTAGAACTCCGGAGTAAGAACCAGTTGTATGCGAAATTGTCTAAGTGTGATTTCTGGTTGGAGTCAGTGAACTTTCTCGGGCATGTGATAACCAAGGAAGGGGTAGCTGTGGATCCTTCAAAGGTGGAAGCGGTTACGGAATGGGCCGTGCCCAAGTCGGTTACTGAAATTCGGAGCTTCCTGGGCTTGGTAGGCTATTATCGGAAATTCATTGAGGGATTTTCGAAGTTGGCACTACCATTGACTAAGCTCACTAGGAAATGAGACACTGCGTTGTGAAGAAAGCTTTCAAGAGTTGAAACGAAGGTTGACTACGGCGCCCGTGTTGGTTCTTCCGTGTACGGATAAGGATTTTAGTGTGTAGTGTGATGCTTCCAAGCAAGGTTTGGGTTGTGTCCTGATGCAAGAGGGGAAAGTGGTTGCCTATGCTTCTTGTCAGTTAAGAACACACGAGCAGAACTACCCTACGCATGATTTAGAATTGGCAGCAGTGGTCTTCGCTTTGAAAATTTGGAGGCACCATCTCTATGGTATAAGGTTTGTGGTGTACAACGACCACAAGAGTTTGAAATATTTGTTTGATCAAAAAGAGCTGAATATGAGACAGAGGAGATGGATGGAATTTTTAAAGGACTACAATTTTGGATTGCAGAACCACCCAGGGAAGGCTAATGTAGTTGCCAATGCACTCAGTCGGAAATCTTTGCACATGTCAGCTTTAATGATTAGGGAAGGGAAGCTGATAGAGGAGTTCAGGAATATGAACCTAGACGTCCAGATGAGACCTCATAGTATGATATTGGGTATGTTGACGGTCACGAATGAACTATTTGATCAAATCCGAGTACTACAAGTTGGAGATATTGAGTTGATGGACAAACGGGATTTGATGATGGGTGGAAAGGAAACCGACTTTGTAACGAACTCTAGTGGGATGATGCGTTACAAGGGGAGAGTGTGTGTACCTCGTAATGAAGGGCTACGGAATAGTATTTTGGAGGAGACCCATAAGAGCAAGATGAGCTTTCACCCAGGGACAACGAAAATGTACCAAGACTTGAAGAAGTTGTTTTGGTGGTCTGGATTGAAGAGAGATGTGGCGTCATATGTTTCGAGTTGTTTAATATGCCAGAAAGCAAAAATTGATCATCAACGACCGGCTGGGGAGTTGCAATCCCTAGAAATTCCCGTTTTGAAGTGGGATAGTATCTCCATGGATTTTGTGTCTGGTTTTCCGAAGACTCGGAGAGGATATGATTCGATATGGGTGATCGTGGATCGGTTAACTAAATCTGCTCACTTTCTGCCTATGAACATGATGTACTCTTTGGAGAGGTTGGCAGAATTGTATATCCGGGAAATTGTTCGCTTGCATGGAATACCGTCAAGCATTGTGTCAGATAGGGACCCCCGTTTCACTTCAAAATTTTGGACGAGTTTGCAAACCGCTTTGGGAACTAAGTTGAAGCTGAGTTCAGCTTATCATCCCCAAACGGACGGTCAATTAGAAAGGACAATATAGTCATTAGAGGACCTTTTAAGAGTCTGTGTCTTACAACCAGGGAGTTGGGATAGCATGTTGCCGTTGATCGAGTTTACCTACAACAATAGCTTCCATTCGAATATTGGGATGGCACCTTATGAGGCGTTTTATGGTAGGAAGTGCCGAACTCCAGTGAGTTGGTTTGAGACTGGGGAGAACTTGATATTGGGGCCCGAAATGGTCCAGGAGACGACGGATAAGATCAAGAAAATCCAGGAACATATGAGAATCGCCCAAAGTCGACAGAAGAGCTATTATGATAAGAGACGGAAACCTCTTGAATTTAACGAGGGAGATCATGTTTTCATGAGAGTTGTCCCGACTACCGGTATCGGTAGGGTGTTGAAGTCCCGTAAGCTGACTCCTCGATTTATTGGGTCGTATCAGATATTGAAGAGAATTGTGCTGGTAGCTTATCGTATTGCTTTACCTCTGTTGTTGTCCAATCTCCATAATGTGTTTCATGTGTCTCAGTTGAGGAAATATGTTGGAGATCCATCTCATGTGGTTGAGTCTGATCAGATAGAGTTGAAGGATAATTTGACTTTTGCGACGTTGCCCGTGAGAATCATGCATACCAGTGTAAAGAGATTTAGAGGCAAGGAGATTGCCTTGGTAAAGGTGTTATGGAGCCAAGTGGATGAAGGAGACGCTACTTGGGAAGTTGAGCAAGAGATGAGGGAGGATTACCCTCATTTGTTTGAATCAAGGTATTTTTAATTTTCGGGGACGAAAATTCTTATAAGAGAGGGAGGATTGTAACACCCCAAATTTTAAGTCTTAAAAATTATAGTATCAGTCCTCGGATCCTCGCTTAAGCGAGAGATTCTCGCTTGGGAGAGAGAGGTTCACCTGGGAGGGTGAAATCCTGGGCTATACTAGAGGATTCTCGCTTGAGCGAGAGTTGTCTCGCCTGGGCGAGAAATGACATTTTGGGGCTGTTGACACTGTGAGATTCTCGCTTGAGCGAGAATCCCTCGCTTGAACGAGAGGGTCAGAGTTGAGTTTTTAAAATGGGCGGGATTTTCTCGCTTGAGCGAGAGAAAGCTCGCTTAAGCGAGAACTCGACGAGAACATTAAATGACCCAAACACATTTTTAGGTTAAGAATTGAAAGGAGGTGAGAGAAGAGAGCATTCCCAAGGTCTAGGAGCTTTGATTGTTGTTCAAGAGCATGAGAAGAGGTCAAACTCTCTATCCTAACTCTCTTCTTCTCTTGAGAACCCATTTTTGGTATTATGGATCTCTTCTCAAAGTGGGTAAAACCATGGAAACTCTCTCTTTTGAGTTATGGTTCGTTTTATGTCCCTTGTACCTTGTAAACTCTTGGTTTTGAGTTAGTATTCCAAGAATGGAAAGGGTTTGTGGGTTGACTCATGGAAACCCCAAAACCCTAGAGAGAGAAAATGTGGATATAGTGGGAAAATGGGTAAAATGCTAGAGGTAGAAGATGAGTTGCTTTACAATGTTAAAATATGAGATGATATGTATGTTTTAGATGGTTGAAAACTCTTAATGAAAGTAGTATAGAACCATTGAGAATATGATACATATCTTGTATGATTAAATGATGCAATATAAGTTATTTATTTGTTATTTGGAATGAATGACTAACATTGTGTTATATGGTGGGAATGAGGAAAGATCCTAAGTTTGGAGGTGGTGCCGGGGGAACTTACGAAGTCACCAAAAACCAAACCCAACACTCACCGAGGTAAGGATAAGTCTTTAATTTATGCATTGTGTTGGAAAATGCGTGGATTTTTTGTTATGGATGATGGATAAAATGTGAATCACTTAATCATTATGAACATATATGGGTATGTTGATAATGGTTAGAGGTGAATTTACGGTTTACTTATTGTGGGGTACCGATGGAAATAAGACTCGAAATGAAATCATGAAATGTAAATCACTTTGTAGTTATATGCATACGTGGATATGTTTGTAATGGTGTCGGGTGTATTTATCATTTTTGTATTGGTAGAGTGCCAATGGAAATAAAACTCAGAATAAAGCAATAAATTGTAAGTCACTTTGTAGTTACAAGCATATGTGTTATGTTGTAATGATGTCGGGTGCATTTATTGACTATTTATTGGTGGAGTGCCAATGGAAATAAAACTCAGATAAAACAATAAGTTGTAAGTCACTTTGTAGTTACAGGCATATACGCTATGCTGTAATGATGTCGGGTGCATGTATTGTCCATTTATTGGTGGAGTGCCAATGGAAATAAAACTCGGATAATACAATAAACTGTAAGTCACTTTGTAGTTACAGGCATATACGCTATGTTGTAATGATGTTGGGTGCGTTTATTGTCTATTTATTGGTGGAGTGCCAATGGAAATAAAACTCGGAAACAAAGTAATAAATGGTAAATCACTTAGTCACTACAAATATATATGGGTATGTTTGTAGTGATGACGGGTGGATTTATGGTTTATGTATTGGTGGAGTGCCAATGAAAATAATACTCATTTTAGCCGACCAGAATGGGTTAGCGACTCTAGCTCGAGTTATGTAGCATGGTTTTTCAAAAGTACAGATGACGAAAATGGTTTTAAGAGGATTTAATTTATATCATTGTTTAAACCTATTAAATGTGGATTAACTTACATTGAAGTTTTATTGAGTTAATGACTTATTCCTTTGTGTTGTTTGTGTATGGTAAATGTTAATCCCATTGCAGGTAGGTGGACGGAGAAGGATGATTTTTGAGTAGGGGATTAGAGACCTTTGTTTTTGACGTCTCTTTATCCATTCTTTTGTAACTTTAATTGATTGCAATTGAAGTAACTAATTGTACTATGAACACTATTTTTGTACATGATATTGATCATGGAGACTAGTAAACCGGGATATATGTAGCTATGGGTGTTTTGGAAACCCAAAGCTAATTGTATGCGGTGGTTACTAGGTTATATTAATGAATTATGTTTTTCTGCTATCGGATGATGTATGTTACTTTTGGTTCATAGATCGAGTGTGAGGGAGAAGTGAGACATTTTAAATAAATTTAGTCACTCAGTAATTATGATTGATTGTTAAATGCATGGAATTGGATTAAATAAGGAAAAAATTTCAAGGGTAGAATTTCGGGTCGTTATAGATATTGAAGAAGGTTGGGCCCGTAGAATATCGGATTGCTTTACCTCCATTTTTGTCGAATCTTCACAGTGTGGGGGACCTTTCTCATGTGGTTGAGTCGGACCAAATAGAATTGAAAGATAACTTGACTTTTGCTACCTTGCTAGTGAGAATTCTGGATACCAGTATCAAAAGGTTGAGGGGCAAAGAGATTGCCTTGGTGAAGGTACTATGGAGTCAAGTAGATGAAGGAGACGCTACATGGGAAGTGGAGCCTGATATGAGGAAGGATTACTCTCATTTGTTTGAAAAGAGGTATGTTTAATTTTCGGGGACGAAAATTTTTATAAGATGGGGATGATTGTGACACCCTGAATTTAAGGTTATAAATTATAGTATCAATCCTGAGAGTCTCGTTTGAGCGAGAAAGGAGTCCCCTGGGCGAGAGTGGCTCACCTGGGTGAGTGGAATACTGGGCAATACTGAAGGATTCTCGCCTGAGCGAGAATTGTCTCGCTTGAGCGAGAGTTTTCTCGCCTGAGCGAGAGTTGTCTCACCTGGGCGAGAAATGGCACTCTGAAGCTGTAGAGGCTGTAAGATCCTGGGTTGAGCGAGAGGACCCTCGCTTGAGCGAGAGGGTCAGATCTGAGTTTTAAATTGGGCGGGATTTTCTCGCTTGAGCGAGAATGGGCTCGCTTGAGCGAGAACCCAACCCTGTTACATTAAATAAGGAACCCCAAACACATTTTAGGGTTAGAACTTGAAGAGAAGTGAGAGAAAATAGCATTTTCAAGAGCAAGGAGTCTAGAGAATCATCTAGAAGCTTGAGAAGAGGTAAACCTCTTGGTTCTAACTCTCCTTCTCCCTTTCAAACTCGTTTTGGGGTATTATGGATCTCTTCTCTTAACATGAAAAACTATGGAAACTCTCTATTTTGAGTTGTGGTTCGTTTTATTTAGTTTCTCTCTTGAGAACTCTTGGTTTAGAGTTGGTATTCAAATAATGGAAAGGGTTTGTGGGTTGATTCATGAAAATCCAAAAACCCCCAAAATGAAAATGTGGTAAAAGAGGGAAATGGGTTAAATGTTAGATGTAGAAGATGAATATATGTTCTAATGTTGAATATGAGATGAATATGTATGTTATAGACGTTTGGAAACTCTTAGTAAAGGCAGTTTTGGAAATATTGAAAATTTATAAATCTCTTGTATGGTTAAAGGTGAAATATGAGTTGTTATGTGTTATTTTGAATAAATGACTAACATTGTTGTTATGTGGTGGGAATGAGGAAAGATCCTAAGGTTGGAGGCGGTGTTAGAAGAACTTGCAAAGTTACCAAGGACAAAACCCAACACTCACCAAGGTAAGGATAAGCATTTTATTTCGAGATATGCATTATGAGATATGATGTTCTATGTGGTTGACTCGAAAAGGATAAGATGTGGGATGTATCCAAGAAACTGAATGTCTTGCCCCAAGTGGTATTGAATTGAATGTCTTGCCTTAGTGGTATTGAGTTGTATGTCTTGCCCAAGTGGTATTGAGTTGTATGTCTTGCCCAAGTGGTAATGAATTGAATGTCTTGTCTCAAGTGGTAATGAATTGAATGTCTTACCCAAGTGGTATTGAGTTGTATGTCTTGCCCAAGTGGTAATGAATTGAATGTCTTGCCTTAGTGGTATTGAATTGAATGTCTTGCCCAAGTGATAGTGAATTGAATGTCTTGCCTTAGTGGTATTGAATTGAATGTCTTTCCCAAGTGGTATTGAATTGAATGCCTTTCCCAAGTGGTAGTAAATTGAATGTCTTGCCTTAGTGGTATTGAATTGAATGTCTTGCCCAAGTGGTATTGAGTTGAATGTATTGCCCATGTGGTAGTCAGTCGAATGTCTTGCCCTATGTGGTGTTGTGGAAGAATGTGTAAGTGGGAAATGGCTATGAAACATGGAAATGAAGAAGAGGTTAACAAGGGTCGACATGGAAGAATGTGAAAGTAAGAATGGTCGTATTATGTAGTAAGACATAAAATGAAACGTAATGACCTTATGTTGGAATGCTTAAATTGTTTATCTAACTCTGTTTAAATGTGGATTATATCAAATGATATTTATTGAATTAAATGACTTACTCCTTTGTACCTTTTGTGTGCTGCCATTTGATAATCCAATTGCAGGTAATTGGATGAATTAAGGACGCTTGATTTGGAGTTGTAGGAGCATTAAAATCCGGATTCCTTTATTTGTACCTTTTTGTATCATGATTGAATATTTGCGAATTTAAGTATTTTTAATCATGATTATTATACTTTTGGATAATTGTAACTCTGGTTATTTGTAGCTATGGGTTAATATGAATTATGATTTTCTGTTAAATGAATGCGTATGTAGATATTGCGTTATGGAATTAGTATGCACGGGAAAGGGGATTAAGATAAGGTTGTTGGATTTGTGATTCTAAGTTATAGGAAAAATGTATGTGAAAGGAATAAAATAAGTAAAAAGTTTCAAGTGTAGAATTTGGGTCCTTATATTTGTCGTATTGTGATAATCGGTGTGCAAGTAAAGCAAAGGAAACTGATTTCATAGCTTAGCTCCAATTTAACTTTTTTGTGTAATAGTAGGATGGTTGTGTTGATTTGCTATGTACCCTCATGTATGGGGAGATTAACTATTTGACAACTATTTTCTGCTACTAGTAAACTGATGTATGATTAATTTGATGTGAGAACATAATCCTCTTTTGATATTGCTATGTAAAATTTTGGGTTATGAATCCCAAATGATAAATTTAATTAGAAAGTTATTATGTGATTATCTAGGTTGAAGTGGAATAAATCTGTAAATGTTAAATTAAAATAAATAGTGCTAAATCGGATATAAGTATTTGTATGGTGTGAATTAGAAATTCATTATAAAAGGCTAACAGATAAATTGGGACGTTAGAGATATTGTGGTAAGTAACTAGTAAAGAAATGAATGTTATTTTGTTAAGGTCCAAAAGAAAGCCTTAAAGAAAGTACAGATGTTTTATGAAGCCGATTGAAGTTTTGCTGGTAGGTCATAGATAGGTTGAAGTAGTTCTCACGCCTGTTATAATGAACCAGGAATTTGTTGAGGTAGTTTCCGGGCTTGCCATGATGGACTAGGGATTTGTTGAGGCAGTTCCAGCGCTTGCCATGATGAACGACAGATTTGTTCAGACAATTTTAGCGCTTGCCATGATGAACCAGAGACTTTTTGAAGCATTTCTAGTGCTTGATATGATGAACGAGGATTTTTTGAGTCAGTTCCCGAGCTTGCCATGATGAAGTAGAGATTTGTTACGGCAGTTCCCGCGCTTGCCAGAGATTTTTTGAGGCAGTTCCCGCGCTTGCCATGATGAATCAGGGATTTGTTGAGACAGTTCACGCGCATGCCATTGTGAACCAGGGATTTGTACTGGTAGATTATGCTATTGCTTTGTTGAACCACATATTTGTTTAGGAAGTTCTCGCACTTGCCCTGACGAACCAAGGATTTGTTGAGGTAGCTTCCGTGTTTACCATGATGAACCAGGGATTTTTTGAGGCAGCTCCTACGCTTGCCATGATGAACCAAGGATTTTTTAGGCAGTTCTCGTGCTTTCCATGATGAACCATGGATTTGTTGAGGCAATTTATGCGCTTGCGTTAATGAACTAGGGATTTGTTGAGGCAGTTTTCGCATTTGTCATAATGAAACAGGGATTTGTTGAGGCAGTTTCCACGCTTTCCATGATGAACCGTGGATTTTTTGAGGTAGTTCACTCTCTTACTATGATGGACCATGGATTTTTTGAGGTAGTTCTCGCACTTGCCATTATGAATCAGGGATTTGTTGAGGTTGTTCTCGTGCTTGCCGTGATGAACCAGAGATTTGTGGAGGCTATAACATATTGGCGTATGAGTCTGACAATGTTAATTTTTTAAACTGAATTCTGGCGTCTGAGTCCAGCAACGTCATAACATTTTGGTGTTTGATTTCGACAATATTTATTGAAATGAATTTGAAACACATCAGGCATGCGGTCCTGGAATGTATGATTTTGAAATACGTCGGGCACGGGGACCTGGAAAATATGATTTTGAAATACATTGAGCACGGGGTCTTGGAAAGTATGATTATGAACACTTCAGGAACGAGGTCTTGGAAAGTATGATTAGAAGTATTTCAGGCACGGGGTCCTGGAAAATAAGATTTGAAACACTTTAGGAACTTGGTCTTGGAAAGTATGATTTTGAAACACGTCACGCACGAAGTCCTGGAAAGTATGATCTTGAAACACTTCAGGCATGGGGTCATGGAAAGTATGATTTTGAAACACATCAGACATGAGGTCATGGAAAGTATGATTCTGAAACACATCAGGCACGTGGTCCTGGAAGGTTTGATTTTAACAAACATCAAGCACAGGGTCCTGGAAAGTATAAACTGCAATAAAATTCTAATGCGTCTGTCGTGGTTTATTTCGTGGATGAAATTCATCAACTTTTATGAACTCATCGACTGAAGCGATCTTTGTTGTGTGTTGATGATTGGTACTATAACTTTTTACACATCAAAATCTGTCATAGTTTACTTGAAGATGCATTTCTCTTAAGGAGGTCCATACAATTGCCCCAGTATAATCTTGAGGACAATGATTAAACTCACCCATACTGCGAAAATGTAGGATGTGTGAGGAAAAATTTCCAAGTGTTGATGTTTTTGTGACAACAAAATTGCCCTAGTGTGCCTATTTTGAACTCTTGTCTTAATCCATATGGTTATTATTCATAAGGTTGCCCCAGTTTGGGCGATTGAGGATGTGGAGTAGTAAGACTTCACCTTGAGGGTGTTCATTTAATTTTCACTAATTTTTCCCATAATACCTTATGTAGGCATGTGTCGGGTATTCTCTCGTTTTATTATGATCTTATGTCACATTACGCCAGATACGTTGAGCAACAACGCTTTTTTTGGCTTTAGAACAGCGCATCCCGCCGTTGTCTGTTTGACCGAAGTCGTAGATGGTATACATTAATTACACTTTCTTATTTCGCTGTTGTATACCACATTTTACAACAGCACAGCCTAATTCATGTGATGTTATGAAACTGACAAATATAACAGTGTGAACTACAACTGGTGTTGTGTTATGATAAATATATAACAGCACACCTCATACATAGCTCTGTAAAAGACAATGTTGAAAAGCAGCGGCTGATATAAGTTGCGTTGTTGTAGTGTTTGTTTACCACAATACATTATTTTAGTAAGTAGTTGCATTGTTGTAATGTTTGTATACCACAACTACAGTTTATTCAATGCTCTCACATGCCTTGTTACAACAGTGTTTTATAGATTTCCTCTTAGAATGCATTGTTTATTAACTGCAACAGCCACTGTTTTTGTAGGGCACACATTACCAGCGCCTTATTACAAAATCGATTTATAGATTTCCTCTTAGAATGCGCTATTGATTATTCTCACTATCCAGTATCCACGGCACACACTCAACCAACACTCCAGGAGACTCTCAACAAACTTACTATATTGTATATATTCAAGCTAAAACAACACATTAACACAATGAAACAAACAAAATTATAAATACAATGAAAACCAATAATATTATTCCAAATAAACAAACAAAATTATAAACACAATGCTAATATAAGTAAAAGTGTTAATTACAAACAAATAAAATAATGCTATATTTATACAAAGATATGCATCTAATTTTTCCTCTTCTTTGATGGTTTCTGGCTTGTAATATTATTGTCTTCTCCGGTAAGAATTTCATTCACCCAAAGGCCCTCATCATGATCACCTCATGTATATAAATCATCATTCGTAGTTTTTGTTTCGCTCTCATGCGACAGTGATATCCCAAAAAATTATCATCTTCAACATCAATATTATTGATGATCATTTTATTGGTCAATAGAACAATGGACCATTTCTTATTTGTTGGGTCACTAACATAAAATACTTGTTGAGTCTAGGATGCTACAATAAATGTTTCATCTTTATATCATGTTCTATTAAGATCCACCTGCATGAACCCTAATACTTCTACTCGAAAGCCATTATTGTTATCAACCCACATACAACAAAAAACCGGCACCCGAAACATTGTGTAATCCAATTCCCATATTTGTTTAATGACCCCAAAGTATGACATGTTTGCATATATTGGGTTTCTATCTTTGGCACTTTACATATGTAGAGTTCGAGCAACAATAATCAGACCATTATTTTGCATTTTACTTTGATTGTCTAGTTTTTCAGTATAAAATGTAATCCCATTAATTAGGTAACCACTGTAGGATAAGACATGAATACTTGGACCATTGGCTAACCATTTCAATCTTTCGGAAATGGAATCCGCATTTATATTCAACTCTTCATCAATGTGATGTTTTACCACTTTATGAAACATCAGTTATGCTCTTTGGAAATCTAATTTTCATTCTTACTTGGGTTAGACTTCTTAAGCATCTCCATGTGTCTTTCAACATATGTCTCAACCTCGTCAGCATTATGTAAAACATACAAGTGTGCTTGCTCTAATTCGCTTCTTGATAAACTCAATGTTTGTAACACCTCAAATTTCGTTTTCATAATGATTAGAAAACTTAGAGTGTTGGGGTGTATACAGGACAATTCTCGCTTGAGCGAGAAGATCTCGCCCAAGCGAGAGACTCAGTGTTATAGTATGAGTTTTCTAGGAACCTCGCCCAAGCGAGGAAGTGGTCGCTTGAGCGAAAGAAAACTTTGGGCAAGCTGTGAGATTCTCCCTTGAGCGAGAGAATCTCGCCCAGGCGAGAGAGATCTGGACAAGCTGTGAGATTCTCGCTTGAGTGAGAGAATCTCGCCCAGGGGAGAGCGTCAGTGTCTGGAAATTTGAAAAGTCGAGGGCTTCTCGCCCAAGCGAGAAATTCTCGCTCGGGCGAGGCTACGCAACTATAAAAATGAAAAAGGGTTTCAGAAACCCGAATCCTCATTTTTCTTTCTCCCGCTTTCACTCCCAATGGCGGCTCCCCATGAAATTCGATTCTCTCCTCCACTACACCTCAAAAACTTATCGAACCCTCTTCCTCTTACTTCTTTGTGGCACACTGGTCGACTTTAGAGGTGAAAAGGGAACATGAAGGTTGAAGAAGATGATGGGAGATGTTGCTCTTTTGCAGAACTATGGAGCTTAGCAAACTCGGGTGAGGGAGAAGACCATTATGGTCATAGAGTATTTCATTAGAGTTATCTCTGATTTCCCTCAAGAATCGGAGAGAGTTTTGTTGGATAGAAACTCCTTTGGAAGTTTGTTCTTCCATATGAGAGTATTTATCTTCCATGAAGATGTATTAGTCATAAACTTTGAAATAAATATGTATGAAAATCGTTTTGTCAAACTAAATGCGAATATATTCGTTTATGGTAATACTCCGTCATGAAAGATTGTTCTATCGTTATATGTGTGTATGAATGATGATAGGGTTATAGAAATGAGATGATTGTGTTAGGTGATAATGATTATGTTGTGGGTTACGTTAGTGTGGTAAGTAATGAGATGTATTGTGATTATGTGGTATAGATTTGGTAGTCTGGGTTATGGTGAAGTCATGATGTAAAGAATAAGTATTGAAATTACTAGCGATGAAATATAATGGGTTACTTTCCGGTATTTGGGGAAGTGGTGAACCAAGTGTTGAGGATACCTATGGGGTATTGGCGTTTATAGTATTGTATGACTTGCCTAGGTGGTGTTGTGTACTTTGATATGACATTGGAAAAGTATTATATAAGATACTTAGAACGTTTAAGGGAAACATGGGATACCTAAATAATGAGATGTCCTTGTAGGAAGTGTGAAATCGGATATGAGATGTTGTGAGAAAGTAAAGTAGTAAAGATAATATGTGATACCGAGTGGTAATATAAGAGTTGTTTGATGGTATTAGTAGTTGTAATGTGATAAGGATTGAGGGAGATATAAACCTTGGTTGGTGTAATCCGATTAGATGTAGCACACTTTGGCTCAAGTTATGTAGCACATTTTGGCTCAAGTTATGTAGCACACTTTGGCTCAAGTTATGTAGCACACTTAGGCTCAAGTTATGTAGCACATTTTGGCTCAAGTTATATAGCAATGAATGTCTAGCCCTAAGTAGTATTGAAGTATTATATTGTTTTAGATGTGTTGTATTACTTTGAAAGTACTGTATTGCCTTTGGAATGTAGTTGTCGTTGTGTATTGAAAGTGAATATGGGATTATGATCTTGATGAAGATTGAATTGGATAAATCGTATAAGTAAGTTATAATAGATATAAATTGAAGATGTGAATATCCTACGATATGTTGTAATGATTATGTGAATTGTTTGTATATGTTGATATGGATGATTTTAGTTGCTGTATAGGTTGTAGCACTTTAATGTTATTACTCCATCTAAATCCATGATGCGGTCGTCGTAGTTGGTTCTTACTCTCTCTGTCTTTCTTTGTCTATGTGATGTATATGAGTTCAGGATGTTGTTGTTGCACCTTGGATGTCTGCTGACGAGAGTACAAACTGGAGTAATTGTTTATGTATTCCGAACTTGTATTTGTATAATGTATGTAATATGTGAAATATGTTGAAGTAACTCTTTAGTATAAATGATCTCTTTCGAAAGATGTAATAAGATTAGTATAAATACCTTAACCAGTGATGTAATTGAAAAATGGATAATTGTATGGATTAAAATGAAATGTGATGGCATGTTTTTGATGAAAATGTGTTATTGATTATTTTCGCATTCTGAATTGGGAAACTTAACTAATAATTGAATTCACTAAGATTTTCCAATCGGTTAAGTAATATCTCTCAATAAGCAATCACTTCACTTTCGTGAATAAAGTTTTAAAAATTTTGGGTTATAAAATCGGGTCGTTACAATGTTTATTTCCCAATAATACCTTCATCAGATGTTTCTTTTGCATACGAGGGCTTTGGAATGCCTATGAAATCACCATCTTCAAGGTATCCGGTACAAAAATCAAGAGCTTCTTCACATATATCCTTTTAATATATCGCGTAGCATCCATCGATTCTTCACATACCCTTTTAATATCTTTATATAACGTTCAAAAGGGTACATCCATCTCATGTAGGAAGGATCGCATAGTTGTATCTCTCGAACAAGATGAATGCTAAGATGGACCATTATGTCAAAAAAAAAATGTGTGAAATACATCTCAAGCTCATACAAAGTAAAATCAAGTAATTTCACAGGATCAATCACTTTGCTACAAATTGCCTTGAATAAGAAGCATAACATAGTTATGATTCCTCACAATTTTTTAGGTAGAATGGACCGTATGCCAATAGGCAAGAAATGTTCCATGAGTACATGACAAACATGAGACTTAAGACCTATTAACTTGAGGTCTTTCATTGATATGAGATTTCGTATGTTGGAAGAGTACCTCTATGGAACTTTGACACCATCAATAAATTTACAAAATTCTAATTTCTCCTTCCTCAACAAAGTATAAAGTGTTGGAGGTAGAAATGTACGTTTTCCCTTCATTATTGGCCCCAATTCCTTTCTTATTCTCATACTGACCATGTCCAATCTTGCATTCAAGCCATATTTGGACTTACCAGGGATATTGAGTAAAGTACCAAGAAGACTTTCAAATACATTTTTTTCAATATGCATAACATCGAGAAAATGTCTTACATATAATGAGCTCCAATACGACAATTCAAAAAAGATTGACCTTTTCTTCCACCCAGCAATTGTGACCATTTTTGCAGCAAAAGGTTTACCAAAGTTATTATTCAAACCCTTGAGCTCTTGAAATAATTGGTCACCCGTCAACGACAATGGAGAACGACTTTCCTCATTATTCCCATTGAATGTTTTTCTCCATTGATGATCTGCATGAAAAAATCTATGGTGACCAAGGTAGACATTCTTCTTATAGTATGGCAACCTCATTGAATGAGTATTGTCTTCACATACAGGACATGCAAGATTCCCTTTTGTAGTATATCCTGGAAGATTACCATATGCAGGGAAATCAATGATTGTGCCGAACAACAAAGCCCTCAAGTTGAACCTTTCTTCCCTATATGCATCATATACATCTATATTGGTTTCCCACATTTGATACAAGTCTTCAATTAATGGAGCCAAATATATGTCTATGTCATTTCCTGGTTGTTTAGGTCCATAAATTAATATAGATAACATCACATATTTGCGTTTCATGTGTAAGGACCCAAATTATACCCTAGAAAATTTTTGTTTATTTTTTATTCACATATATATCAATATGCTTAGAACATGCAATATATCCTGATTATCATAAAATCCACACCCATCTATCTTTCTTCAACATAGATGCAACCTAGTCATTCATTTTCGAGTTCATACATTCACTTCATTTGATAGCAAAAAATCATAATGCATGTTCATACTATTAATAAATCTCATCCTATGTTACGTTAGGGATTACATAGTTAGGGGTATCCTCAAATACAATTAAAGTCAATAATTCAGTCATTCAGTACATGAATGTCAGTCATAAAATTATAGACACTAAAGCTCATAAGTCATCTAGTCACTGCATTCCATAAATCATCACTTCACCTGCAATGGGATTATCATAGGCAATTCACAGAAAATACAAAGGGGTAAGACATTAAACTCAAGAAAGATCAATATAAGATAATCCACATTCTAAGTAAGGTTAGACAATTAACTAAACTATTACATATAAAGTAAATCAATATAAAGTACCATTCTTACCATTTTCACAACTATAATCCTTCCATAATCAATTTACCAAGCCCAAGCTTGGCTTCAATATGTTCGTTCATTTATTCACCTTTACCGAAACTTACCATAACTCAAATATTAACTATGCTACATCACGTAGGAGATCCAATATATACTTCATAAAGTCTGTAATAGTGCTACACCGCATAGGGGAGCCAAGATGTGCTACATTACTTGAGCCAAAGTATGCTACATAACTTGAGCCAAAGTATGCTACATAACTTGAGCCAAAGTATGCTACATAACTTGAGCCAAAGTATGCTACATAACTTGAGCCAAATTATGCTACATAACTTAAGTCAAAGGGTGCTACATAACTTGAGCCAAATGATGCTACATAACTTGAGCCAAAGTGTGCTACATAACTTTCTTTTCCCATTACTTCCCATATAATCAATAATCATCCAGACAATTCATCATTTTTCATTAACACAATATACAAGTAAAATGCTTCTCCCTTACCTTGGTGTGTGTTGGGGTTGGTGTTTGACAATTTTGCTAGTTTCTCATTCACCTCCTCCAACCTTAGAGTCTTTCCTCATTCAAACCACACAATAACAGCAATCAATAATTTGTTCATATTATCACATAAACAACTTCATACAACCGGACCGGATCAACTGGTTTGAGCGGTAAACTGATGAATCGGACCCATAACCAAAACGATACAGTTGTTGTATCCGAAAAGAATCAAAATCGATGCAAAGTAGAGGTGTCAAAATGGGCGGGCCCGTGCGGGCCAGCCCGCCACAACCCGGAATTTTGTAGGGTTTGGGTATTATATTTGACACTTTTTAGTGAATTCGGGCTTTTTAGCCCGGACCGACCAGGCTATATTAAAACCGAGGTCGGGCTGGGCTTATCCGGGTGGGTTCGGGTTTCCCGTTTTTTCTTATTTTATAATATTTTTTGGGACCTTTGGCATGGTTATAAACTTAAAGTGAACATTATTTTAGAAAATAACTTATAATAAAAAATAGATAATAGATGATAAATATTGTATTATGAACTTTGAATAAAAAATAGAATAATGTCTATAACATAAATATTAATAAATTACAATAATGTTATCAAGTTAAACATTATATTATTTTTCCTATTTTGCTTAATATCCTTTTAAGCACATTAGCAAAATAGTGCATCAAATTAAATGAGAATATTAAACCATATAGATTTCATTTTTCTTTTCTTAATTGTACATTTAATTAGATTTAACTTCTACAACAAAAACATAATAAAGAAAATAATTATTACAATGAAACTGAAAGACAACTTAATTGTTTACCATAGAGAACTCCACACAATCAAATTTAACATAACAGTTCACAATGAAAGTGTTGGTAAAGAGCATACGAAAGATATACATACACAAAGTAAAGAAATACTATGATGGTGATTAAACTTCGACATATAGAATTCATTCTGAATTTAAGTCTATATTGCCATTACTATAAACCAAAGTGATATTATTTTTTAATGTATCCATTTATTATATTGAAGTGGAGTGACAAATTATATTGTGTCAGAGATGGAGAGTCTAATAAAAATAAGATATTTAATAAATGAGTTACGTTAAGAATCATATACATGGATTTGACATCATGTCTTAACTCAAACACATGCTATTATATATATAAGTTTGGTTTCATTGGGCATAACAATTGTGTTAAAAAAATTATGCATTAATATCATTTATGCAATGGGATCCACTTACTCCAAAAAACACTTACTCTTCATCTTAGCCATCCAATCTTGAAAAATTCAATGGTTTAGATGTACTCACCAATTCAAACTATTGGGTTTCCCAAGAATGAATGGTCATGATGTGGAGTAAGTGTTTTTCCACTTACTCTTGGAGTAAGTGGATCCCTCCCCAATGATATATATATATATATATATATATATATATAAAATATTAAATGTTAAAATTTAAATATATTTTTTTAATAGTATGCGGGTTGGCCCGCCACAACCCTCAACCCACTTAGGGTGGGTTTGAGCTACATTTTGATATACATAAATTGTATTCGGGCTTTTTAGCCTGGTCCGGTTTAGCCCGAACCAGATGCGGGCTAGCCCGAACCCATCCGGGTAGCCCGTTTTAACACCTCTAGTGCAAAGTGGAGAAAAATCATTGAACCAGGGCAAAATCGGTGAATCGGCCGAAATTTGATTGACCCGACTGATTCATACATGTATTTTTTTTTTAAAAATTAAATCCACAAAATATCCCTTTCTAACTTTCTTCACAAACCCCTTGCTCCTCTAACATTTCATTTCCACACTTCCTTCCTCCACCATCTCGGTTCTAAGCTTCCTTCTTCTCCTCCAGACTCTAGCATCTCGGTTCTACTCCAGCACCCTTCATTCCACCGGAGCATCTGGTCTTCTACCACTGTCGCATCTGGTCCTCTACCACAGTTTTAAAACGATACCGTGATCATATAAGGTCCTTTTGATGTCTTCCCTCTTTTGGAATTTGAATCATATATCTTGTTGTCTCATCTAAGGTCCTCTACCCAAAATATTATGAGTTGGTATCAGATAGGTGAAGGTTACATAGTAAAATCAGAATTTTAATTGTAGAAATAAGAACTGCATTGTTAAAATTGTTGATAACTTCCAAACGTGTTATAACAACTTTGTTGAAATATCATTGTTGATGCCATATGTTTTCCCATATGTTTAACTTATAAATATAATAAAGCATCTAGGAATTTACTATATGCTTTCACTAATTTGCGGATATTTTAATTGTTGTGCTGATCTATATTTGATTTCACAATAATTATTTATATCATTGTTGTTTTAATATTTACGAAATTGATTTCTACTTAATATGGTTGTTTTTCTTTTCAAGCGTGTTATTACTTCAATTACTTACTACATTTTCTTTTTTTTCATGCAACAGATCAAAGGGGGTGGCATCAATCAGTTTAAGGCTTATTTGACTGGATAAAAAGGATAAGTTGAAAAGTGCAAGAAAAAGTCAGCAGATGTTCAACACCAAATAAAGAAATCAATTGATGAAATGAGGAGCATGAAAAGAAAAGTAGAAGATGAATATGACGAAAGTAATCATTGCGATGTAGTTAATGATTTATTGCACACTTAGCCGATTGAAGCACCTCGCATCTACATCTAAAAAGGGAAAGATCCCATAAGCTCTTACTTTATGCCTAAGACAACTCATGGTGCTCAACCCACTTTAAAAACCGTCTTGCAAACTAAAAAAGTGATTGAGAAATGTGACATCGCCATCTCCAAACAGATGATTGATGCTTCTATGCCGTTTAATACAACTAACTCAACATATTATCAGCTCATGATTGATGTCATTTGTAGCATGGTTTTGGGTTATAAAGGTCTCAACTATAATTGTGTTTGTGGTCATTTTCGATCTATTTGGAATAAAACAAGATACACTCTTATTGTATATGGTTGGACTGACCGTAGCAAACAAACTCTTATTAATTTTCTCGTCTATTGTCCTAAAGGAACTGTCTTCATAAAGTCTGTTGATGCTTCACATGCTTCAAAAACTGCAGATTTATTATTCAAGCTTTTCAAGAAGGTAGTGATGTATGCCGGTAATGAGAACATTGTTGATATTGTTACAAACAATGATGTTAATTATGTTGTTGCTGGTAGGTTATTGGAGAAATATTTCCCTCACCTATTTTGGTGTCCATGTGTTAACTTGAAGTTTCAAGACATTGGAAAGTTGCCAAAAGTAACCGACACAGTGTCACATGCTGCAAACATTACCAAGTACCTATATAATCATTGTCATCTGTTGCATCTAATGATGCAGTTCACTCATGGGAAAGAAATACTCCGCCCAACTCCAACTCGTTTTGCCACTAACTTCATTGCATTGCAAAGTATCTTGGCCCAAAAGGATGCACTTAGAGCTCTTGTAACATATAGAGAATGGATAAACTTGGTTTATTTCAAAGATGTTAAGGCAGAAAAATGCATGGAGCAAGTGTTGGATTCAAACATTTGGAAACAATGTGCTAACATTGTTAAAATTATTGAGTCACTTATTCACGTGTTACGCATTGTTGAGAGTGATGATAAGCTTGCGATGGATTTTCTTTATCAAGCATTCTTTAAAGCTAGACATGAGATGGAGAGGAGGTTTCAAAGAAACAAGACCAAAATAAAGTCTTATTTGGAAATTATGGATATTCGATGGAACTTGCAATTAAAAATAAATCTCCATGCTGCTGCGTATTAGCTGAACCCACAATGTTTCTTCAGTGTTGAAGAATTTGAAAAACATAAGTTCACAACATCCGACCTTTTGAATGTTTCTGAGAAGCATGCTCATTGTGATCCTGATTTGCTAGATAATTGTCTTTCATATTTGGTAATTGTCTTTAATGGAGATCTAAGAAGCATGCTCGTGAACGGAATAAAGTGATGGAAGGTATAATAGTCTTTCATATTTGGTAATTGTCTTTAATGTTTATTATTAATTGTCTTAATATTACACAAGATGTTGAGTTAAATTTCATGCAATGTTGTAGATCAATAGTGAGAAACTTATGGATGTCCTACACTAAATCTGCAAAGGCTATGAGCGGAATTGGAACATATGTAGTGCTTCCGGCTGTGAGCGGACTTGGAATGTATTTGAACACATCCATACCAATAAAAGAAATAGGTTGGAACATAAAAAACTTTAATGATCTTGTTTTTGTTCGTAATAACTTGAGACTACAATAAATGTATTATCATTTTATTCAAAAGATGACATTAATTGTCTTTCTTTATATATTTATATGTAGCATGTATTTATGTTTATATATGACGAAATCAATAAATGTATAAGCCACTTGAGTAATCAAAATTATGACCCAAAAAATTTAGATACATTTTAGGATCATTCTCATTTTGTATTGGAGGAATCACCATCATTCCTAACTGTTGAAGAAATTGAAGATTTATGAAATGACATTGCAAATATTTCTATCCAACTATCACTTGATGACAAAGGTATGTTTTTTATTTTCTGGTAATTAAATATTCATTTTAAATAATTGCTAACCAGTATGAAAAATGATATTATTGTACAGCAATTAAACTTAGAAGATAATGATGATGCACAACTCAATCACATGGAGAATGTGAACCTGAATGAAAACAATATGGGTCAAGCTTCAGACTCAAATGATGAGCAAAAATTGAACATCGATATGAGACAACTTTGATTTATTGGTGTTAAATGTTAAAACTCCAAATTTATATGTTTTTTAAACTAAGTTGGAAGTTACTTGTGATCACTGGACTAATTGCATATATTAAAGGTTTACAATGTATGTAGTCAACAAAGTTTGTGTTCATTTTTTTCACATCTAGAGTCAAAGTTTGGGGGGCGAATTAGTCCCAAATTTATATGTTTTGTAGACATTGTACACCTTTAATATATTAAATTAGTTCAGCGATCACAAGTAACTTCCAACTCAGTCTACAAAACATAAATTTAGAGTTTTAACATTTAACACCAATGAGTCAAAGTTGGCTCATATCGAAGTCGAAGTTTCATTTCTTTATCATTTGAGTCTGACGCGTGACCCACATTGTCTTCATCCAGGTTCACATTCTCCATGGGGTTTAGTTGTGCATCATCATTATCTTCAAAGTTTAATTGATCTATAACAATGACATTTTTTATACAGATTAGCAATTATTTAAAATGAACACTCAATCACCAGAAAATAAAAAACATATCATTGTCATGAAGTGATGGTTGGATAGAAATATTTGCAAGGTCGTTCCCGAAATCCAAAATCCAAACTCGAACCTGAACCCGAATTAAACGGGGTTATAAACAATAATATCATCCCCGAACCCGTCGGGTTTCGGGTATCCCGAACCCGAAAAAACCCGAACGTAACGTATAATTATATATATATATATATATATATATGAAATTATAACTTATATATATTTGAAATGTATATATATATATACATTTTATATATGTATTTATGTGTAATTTTATAATTTTATATATATTAATTGGGTTCGTGGTATGATATTAACAATATCAAACCCGAACCTGAATTTTGAACTCGGGTAAAACCCAAACCCAAACCTAATTACATCGGGTTTTCCCTGTTAAATTCGGGTTGGGTTCGGGCGGGTACCCGCAGGTTCGGTTTTCATTGTCATCCCTAAAAACAACTACGGTCATCTTTTGAATAAAATGGTAATACATTTGTTGTAGTCTCAAGTTGTAACGAACAAAAACAATATCGTTAAGTTTTTTGTGCTCCAACGTATTTCTTTTATTAATATGGATGTGTACACACTCCAATTATGCTCACAGCCGGAAGCACTACATGTTTGACTTAGAACGCGGACTGCCAACCTTTGTAGATTTGGCATACGACATCCATAAGTTTCTCACCATTGATCTACAACATCACATGAAATCTAACTTAGCATCTTATTTAATATTTAGACAATTAATAATAAACATTAAAGACAATTACTCCATTCACGTATAGCAGTCGGTCTTCCAAAATCTAACTCAACATATTTATATATCATCATATCACTAGTTAGCTTATCTAGCAAATTAGGATCTCATTGCTTCTAAAAAACATCCAAAAAGCCGAATGTTGTGAACTCATGTTTTTCAAATTCTTCAACATTGAAAAAACATTGTGGGTTGAGCCAATACCCAACAGTATGGAGATTTCTTTTTAAGTGCAAGTCTCACCGACTATCCATAATTTCCAAATAAGACTTTATTTTGGTCTTTGTTTCTTTGAAACCTCCTCTCCATCTCATGTCTAGCTTTAAAGAATGTTTGATAAAGAAAACTCATCACGAGCTTATCCTCACTGTCAACAATGCAAACAAGTTGCTCAGTAATTTTAACAATGTCATCACGTTGTTTCCAAAAGTTTGAATTCAACACTTGTTCCACACATTTTTTTGCCTTAGCATCTTTGGAATAAGCTTGTCCTTTCTCTAGATGTTACAAGAGCTCTAAGCGCATCCTTTTGGGCCAAGATACTTTGCAATGCAATGAAGTTAGTGGCAAAATGAGTTGGAGTTTGACGAAGTATTTCTTTCCCGCGAGTGAACTGCCCCATTTAGATATAACGAATGACAATGATTATAAAGGTACTTAGTAATGTTGGCAGCATGTGATATTGTGTCGGTTATTTCTGGTAACATTCCAACATCTTGAAACATCAAGTTAACACAATGAGCCGCACATGGAAACCAAAATAGGTGAAAGAATTCTTTCCTCAATAACCTACCAGCAACAACATAATTAGAAACATTATCTGTAACAATATGAACAATATTCTCAGGACCGACAGACATCACTACCTCCTTGAAAAACTTGAACAACAAATATGGAGTTTTGAAAGCATGTGAAGCATCAACTGACTTTATGAAAACAGTTCCTTTTAGGACAATAAATGAGAAAATTAATAAGAGTTCATCTGCTATAATCAGTCCAACCATCTGCCATAAGAGATCCAATTTTCCACCAAATAGATCGAAAATCATTTACAAGTTTTTTCACGTCTTCAACCCACTTGTTTAGCAAATGACCACGAACACGATAATAGTTGGGACCTTTATAACCCAAACCCATGCTACAAATGGCATCAATCATGGGATGAAAATATGTTGAGTTAGTTGCATTAAACGACAGGGAAGCATCAATCGTCCATTTTGAGATGGTGATGTCACATTTCTCAATCATGGGTTGATAATATGTTGAGTTAGTTTGCAAGACGCTTTTTAAAGTGGGTTGAGCACCAGAAGTTGTTCTAAACATAAAGTAAGAGCTATGGAACCTTTCCCTTTTTGAGATTTAGATGTGTGAGGTGCTTCAATCGGTTTATTGTACAATAAATCATTAATTATATCAGAAAGATTACTTATATCATATTTTTTTTATTCATCATTTCATCAATTGATTTCTTTATTTGGTGTTGAACATCTGCTAGCACTTTCTTGCACTTTTCAACTTGTCATTTTAAGCCAGGCAAATGAGCCTTAAACCGACTAATGTCCCTTTGATCTGTTGCATGCAAAAAGAAGAAAAAGTAGTAAGTAATTGAAGTAACAATACGCTTGAAAAGAAAAACAACGGTATTAAGAAAAAGTAACAGCATGTTTTATGCAAAAAAAGATACAATAGAATCATTCTTCCATTATCGACAATAACTTGTTTGCAATGCGCCCAAGCTAGATCTGATTTCCCCCTATAACTCCGCATACAAGTATTTTATGTTGATGCTTCTTGTGATGTTGGTGATTCGGGTTCATTAGATGTCATCTATTTCTATAACATAAGAAATTTAAAACAAATTTATTTCTACCATATGACCAATAAAGAACAATGTTCTGTATACCAATTTTAAAAATCAATTTGGTAAACAGTAAAACAACAATGATATAAATAATTATTAGTGAAATCAAATATAGATCAACACAACAATTTAAATATCAACAAATTAGTGAAAGCATATGATGAATTCGTAGATGCTTTATTATATTTAAAAGTGAAACATATTGGAATGCATATGGTATCAACAATGCAATTTCAACAATGTTATATATGCTTTTTTCTGTTATATACACTTTCTTATATGTTGTTATCAACAATTTCAACAATGTTCTTATTTCAATTAAAATTATGCTTCTACTATGTAACCTTCATTTGTCTGATACCAACTCACAGTATTTTGGGTAGAGGACCCTAGATGAGACAACAAGATATTTGATTCAAAGTCCGAAAGAGTGAAGGCATCATAAGGACCTTATATGATCACGATATTGTTTTAAAAACTCTCAAAATCACAATGATATTATGCAATTGTGATTTGTGGTGCAATTTAAACATTATAGGAACATATATAATTCTGATGACTGAATCTGCAAACTGCAGAATGCAGATACTCGTTAACACAAAGATTAAATCCGATAGCAGTGAACTTTAATGTAGGAACAAAAAATACATGTTTGTACCGATTATGGGTCCGGTTCACCAGTTTACCAGTCAAATCGGCTGGTCCGGTCCGGTTTTTGCATCTTATAGCAGAGTACCACCGGATTTTACTTCTAATCATTCATCATGTAATGAAACAGACAAGCTTTTACTATGCCTTAGCCAAATGTAAAATATCCAAGCATCCTGCAAAGCAATATGTTAATTTGCATCAAGTGATTTTAAAAAATCTTCTTAATGTAATTATTCAACACAGGTATTCCAGTAGCCAATTAATACTAATTCATCACTTAATGTTTTCAGAGCTGGACTTTCTGCTTTATTCAGCTGTAAGTAGATAATTTCAATATAAAACTTACCAAGACTTTTGCTTCTGTTTATCATAATTGCTAAAAGAAAACAGAACCTTTGATAGTTCTATCTATCTTAAAGCTTAAGATATATATATATATATGAAAATAGTGACTCAAGTTACAACAATTCTCATATATAAAAAGTACAAGAACAATTAATTTGGGTCTTGCAACCATACCTAAATGGTTAAGATTAAAAGTTAGTTATTGGTTACATGATCACTTCTTTTAATCTTGACTTTTTCAAATAAGATCCAATGGTTCATATTAACATTATCATTTCTCACAATAGTAATTGTTCTCACCTGAGTCACTCCCTATATATATACTCAGGTAAGAACCATTATTATTGTGAGAAATGAGAATAATTAATATGGATCATTGGATCTTATTTGAATGGTTAAGATTAAAATATACATGCACGTGACTATCATGCGACTATCTATGATTGGTTGCAAGGCCAAAATTTATTGTTCTCACAGTTTTTATGAGATAATTGTTCTTACTTGAGTCATCATCATATGTTTATGTATATGTATATGTAGCCTCTAACATAATTATGGCTATATTCACAGTAAGGGCTAAGGTATTCATCATATTTTGATATTTAATTCAGTCATGCAAGATCAAAGTGCAAACGGTGAAAGGATTATCCAATCATTTTACCTAATTAGACAGTATATGATTATGAAGCCAACTATGAAATAACCCACAAGTGAGTATGTTTTCCTTGACGACTTGTTCTCAAAAACCTAGGAAGTCCAGTTTATTAATCATTTTTCAAAAATGAGCAAATTACGATATAATTGAGGCAAATAAATTGGGAAAACTTATACCTTCTTCAATGGATCCATGGTTCCAAACATCATATCCCTTGATCAAATGTTATTAAAATCATATCGGTTATCATTCTGGTCATGGTACTAGTATAGTGATACACTGATTCAACCGGTGGTTCAGTAATTAAATTATATGTCAGTTAAACCGGACATACCTGCTTATATTTATATATATATATATATATATATATATAAATCTACGACAAAAAAAAATTCAAATAGGTAAATACTCAAATTTATAATCCATATTCATAATCTACTCAAAATTCACATAAACAAATAACAGTCTTTAACAAATTCAATTTAAATAGTAAGCATTTCATCAAAACATGAAATTCCTAAGCATTTCATCAAAACATGAAATTCCTAAGCATTTCATCAAAACATGAAATTCCTAAGCATTTCATCAAAACATGAAATTCCTAAGCATTTCAGAATCTGAGAGTAAAACAACAAATACAATTAGATAAGTGAAAGAAATAACATGTTAAAAATAACCTAACTGAATGTGCGATTAAATAATAAATATAATACATTAACAGTAAATCAATTCAATGCTATCACAATTAAGAGTAAATCAATTCAAAAAGCAATTCAATATTTCCAATATTAACAGTAATACAGAGTGAAGAGACCCTGCTTAGGTAGATTACAACATGATATATGAGTAAATCACAATTCTATGAGCAAATTAACTTCTATTAGAACATAACTCAATTAGAAGATGTTTTGTTATGGTGTTACTGAATTAGTAAATTAGGTTTTCTTCCATAAATGAGTAAGAGTACAATGTTACCTCAAATTCAAAAGACTGGAACGAAGAAGACACGACTGGAATGAATGGAACCCGTGGAAGGGATTGGAACCGAGATGGTGCGCCGATGGAAGGGACTGGATGGAGATGTGTCGTTAATGGTCTGGAATTGGAACTAATCACTGTTTGGAGATGAACAGAACCGTGAAAGCCTGCTTGGAGATGAAGCGCTTGTTTGCAATCCATTGGATTCTCAAAGCTTGAAGCTGGAATGTGGAAGTTTGAAAGGAGAAGAATTGAAGAAGGGTTGAAATGTTGAAGTGAGGAACCATGTAATGAAGGGTTGAAACTTGAAAAGCCTAAAACGACGCCATTTAGGGGCGGTTTTTATTATGATAAAAAATGTTTATAAACAAGCCGGTTTAGTCAAGTTTCGACCCGGTTTTACCCAATCCAGCCGGTTTTCAGCAGTTTTGATATTTGGCTAGTACAACACCCGTGCCGTATCGACTAGGGATTCGGTTTTCTGTTTTTACGGTTGAACCGGCCAGTACGATATGATTTTTATATCATTGCCTTGATTCATTCATCTTATTACCCTAATTTACAATAGAATCCAATTAGAAGAAAAGGAAGACAATTTTCCACAGAAACAGGCAAATGATATTGTTTACATACCACGGGATCAAGTAAACTGTAACTCATAGATCGCAATAAATCTCAGATCTTGTTTGGGTACTGAGAAACGGTGAGAACTTATGTCTTTGGGGTCCGAGAGAATGATGTGATGGCTGAGGAATGTGTAGTTAATAAAATTGGTATACCAAAAGAGTGGGCCTCTAGGTCCATTAAATCATCACCAAAAGGTCGAACACACCTTTGGAGGGTGAAAGGGATTACTCACTTCATATTATCAAAAAGAGTGACATGTGTCACTTGTAAATTAATCACTAATAAATAAAGTATCACTTTGTGAGATATGTCACTTTTTTGTGGGTATGAGGATTTAGTATAAGGATATATCATTTTCCTATCAAAAAATATTGGGTGGGTTAAAATCTAAAACCTCATTGTGTCCTTTCTTTTCCATCCCACGAAGTCAAGTACATATGATATACATACACGAAGTGATACCTGATGTCATGTAATTTATTTGTATGTTATATTATTTTTTAATATTAGTAATAATTTTTATATTTTATTTAATATATTTTTTAGCCTTTGTTAAGCAATATTAAAAATTTATAGTAAAAATATATATGATGGTTGTAACACCTCAATTTTTGTTTTCGGATTGATTGGAAAACTTAGGGTGTTGAGGTGCATGCTTGATCATTCTCTCTTGGACGAGAGGGTCTAGCATAAGCGAGGGACTCAACGTTTTAAGTTTGAGAAGTATAGGAATCTCGCCCAAGCTAAGAAGTGGTCGTTTGAGCGAAAGTGAAATCTGGAAAAGCTGTCAAATTCTAGCTCGAGCTAGGATTTTCGCCCAGGCTAGAGGGGGGCCTTAGCATACTGCCTGATTCTCGCCCTAGCGAGAAATCCGCGCCCGAGCGAGAGCTTTCCAGTGTTAAATGTGAAAAAGTCGCGAAATTCTCGCCCAAGCGAGCCGTTCTCGCCTGGGCGAGAGCGTCAAAGCTATAAAAGTGAAAAAGGGGATCTAGAAACCCTAATCTTCATTTTCTTTCTCCCCCTTTCTCTCCCAACGGTGGCTGCACCCAAATGGACCATTTTTTCCCTCCACTAAGCCTCAAAACTCATCAAAACCTTCCTCTTGCTTCATGGTGACACATTTGGAAAAGCTTGGAGGTGAAAAAGCAACAATGGAGGTTGGAGGAGATGAAGGGAGATGTGGCTCTTTTGCAGAGCAACGGAGCTTACTCAACCTAAGGTGAGGGAGAAGACCATTGTGGTCTTAGAGTATTTCATTAGAGTCATCTTCTCTGATTTCCCTCAAGAATCGAAGCACATTAACAGATAGAAACTCATTTGAGTGTTTGTGGTCCATGTGAGAGTCTTTATTTTACATGAGGTTGTATTAGCCATAAAAGTGGAGATATATGTGTGAGAAAACCGTTTATTTAATTAAAACGCCATATGCTAATTTATGGTAATACACCGTCATGAAAGATGGTTCTAACGTTAATGTGTTATATGATGAAGAATATGTTGTGTGTAGTTTGTTTATGATAATGGTGTGTTATGGATGTTTGATTTGTTATGAACATACATGGGTATGTTTGTAACAAGGATTGTGAGATGTGTTGTTTAATGGCAAAAAGTAGAAATGGTTATGTTGTGTGATAATGAGTATGTTGTGAGTGGCTGATTGTTATAAACATGTATGGTTGTGTTGTAACAATGAATGTGTGATGAGTTGTGAATGTGTTAAAATGGATATAAGTATGTTGTGAGTGGTTGATTGTTATAAACATGTATGGGTGTATTGTAACAATGAATGTGTGATGAGCTGTGAATGTGTTAAAATGGATAAAGGTATGTTTGTGACAATGAAGGTGTTGTATGTTATTTATGGTGATAAAATAATGAGATGCCTTGTGTTGATTGTGTATGACATGGATGTGAGTGTAATGTGGAAACTCGACCTGCCCGATGTGGTATGGGGATTACTCGACCTGCCCGATATGATACGGGGATTATTTGTACGGTGCAGAATTGTTGAACGAGATCAAGGGTAAATTACTACGGAATGTGAAGGATGTGAAAAGTGTATACTCGGAATGAAAATCATATGCATGTCATAGGATATATATTATGGGATATATATCGTATAGAGTGAATATGAATGATGAGAAATGAATATATTTGGACGAATAAAATATGCACACTATAGCACATATATAGTATGGGATGTATATGTACTATAGGGTGAATATGGATAATATGTGATAAATAAATATGCACACTATAGAACACATATAGTATGTGATGTATGTGTACTATAGGGTGAATATGGATAATATGTGATGAATAAGTATGCACACTATAGAACACATATAGTATGGGATGTATGTGTACTATAGGGTGAATATGGATAATATGTGATGAATAAGTATGCACACTATAGAACACATATAGTATGGGATGTATGTGTACTATAGGGTGAATATGGATAATATGTGATAAATAAATATGCACACCATAGAACACATATAGTATGGGATGTATGTGTACTATAGGGTGAATATGGATAATATGTGATGAATAAGTATGCACACTATAGAACACATATAGTATGGGATGTATGTATACTATAGGGTGAATATGGATAATATGTGATGAATAAGTATGCACACTATAGAACACATATAGTATGGGATATATGTGTACTATAAGGTGAATATGGATAATATGTGTTGATTGATATATGCTTATCATGATTGATGTTAGATGTGTGTGGTTTTAATACTTTAATGTTATTACTCCATGTAAATCCACGCTACGGTCGCCGTAGTTGGTTTTTACTCCCTCTGTCTTTTCTTGTATGTGTTGTATATTTGGGTTCAGGTTGTGGAAGTAGCGCATTGGACGCTTGCGGAGAAGAGTACATGATAGAGTAGTGGATAATATCTAATTGATATGTTATATGATAAATATTTATAATATGAAGAACATGTTAAAGTGAATTCATATATAAACAACTTTCTTGTAAGTGTATAATGAAGTGGGTCTAATGTTTGTATTCAAGGTAATTTTGAGAAAGTGTAATTGTATATAGGATGTATTTGAACGGAAGTGTAATGACATGCTTTTGAAATGAAAGGTGTTTGGAATATTTCCGCCTTGTAAATTTATAAACGTATTGACTCAAGTTTCCAAACTGTTCGAGTAATGTCTTTCAAAAGTAATCACTTCACTTTCACGAATAAGGATTTTAAAAGAGAATTTTCGAGTTATGAAAATCGGGTTCTTACAATGGTAAATATTTAAAAAAATAGTGTAAAAACAACTAAAATAATTATAACATAAACAGTTAACATTTTTCAAAAACAATTTTATACCTTACTCAAACAAAACATATTACTTTATATTCAGTTTTCAGTTAAGATACTCATATATAAATATTATAATATCAACAAATTATAATTTCACAATTTTTAAACTAAAAACATAATTCATATCATATAAACGATAAACTTTCATGTTACTTAAAGTGTCATATGTTAAGTACGTCTCACTGAAATATATTTTAAAAAAATAGTGTAACCTATTATAAGTCACTTGTATGTTCTATCCTATGTATTTCAAATCTTCTATATGTATTCTGGTGTTTATTAAGGCATTAATTCATATTTTTATTTAATAAAAAGAGATGTTAAATTTAGAATTTAATAATTATACATTCATAGTATAAAGTTTTCTTTAGGATGCATTATATATCATTCATGTATTAATCATTCATTACTCTTAAATAAAATAATATTATTAAGCCATTAATGGCTTACTAACTCTTGAACAATTTTACCAATGTTATTAATACAGGTACATGTATGTACTGGTACCAGTGGTTCAACCAGTCGTTCATTAATTAAACTACATATCGGTGAAGTTAGATATACATATATTTTATAATAACATTAAGGTTGAGAAATCAATAAAGAATATAATAATTTTTTTTATTTATACTACTTGTTAAAAAATATATAGGGTGTATCATATTTTAGATGTATAAATTAGTGGTGTGTTTGATCCTCCATACCAACATTTTGGTAAAAATAAATTACTTTTATTAAAAAAATAATTTTAAATGAAATCGGCCAGTATAACCGGTATGGTTCAATTGAAAATTGGCGCATATGACATGTTTTAGCAGGTTTTTACCGATATACTTCCAAGGCTGTTATAATTGTTATATTGTATCGATATTAAGACTGATTTATCGATTGAACTAACTAGTACGAACCGATTTTAATAATAGTAAACTTTACCCACATCTCTAAGTTTAGTAGGGAATATAATGATAAATTTAAAATCCATTGAAAAAACACAAAAATATCTTTAGATAAATACATAGAAACTTTCCATTTATATATCGGCATACACATACTAATTCTTTTAAAATATAATTATATAAAATCTATTACTAGTGATAATCTATTCAATTTCAGTCACAAACAACTTAAACATATTAAGTGCTTCACTTTTATTTTTTATCAGATATACATAAGTAAAATCAGAGTAGTCATTTATAAAAGTTATAAAATATCGTTTACCATTTCTGATTAACGTTTCATCTAATTCATATATATCAGTACGAGACTTAACAAACTTGCCCATAAGATTTTGTGACTTAAAGTGTTATAAAGGATTAAAAAAACTGCTCTTATACAAATTATCAATACTTCCCAAACAAGATTTACCCAAGTACAAATTATCAATGCTCTTAATTGCTAATATACAAGTACAATAAATAATCATATTCATTTGAGAAAATAAGAAATTACCTTATGTAGACTTAATTATCCCACTGGCACATGCCCAACTATCTTGCTTCCAAATATTCTTCTTTTTCAAACTAAGACATCCCTGCAATCAACAAAAATGAGACTTCTAAAATTGATAATATACAAATAGTAGGACTAAAAAAAACAAGAACAAGTATTCACAAAACCAACAGCAAGATCAACATTTATTCCTTTGGTACGCATTTGATTAAATAAATAAAATGCTTCATCAACACTGCCCATTTGTGAATAGCACCCCATAATGGTCAAAGAAGAACCAACGTATGGGTCAAGAGAAAATTCTTAAGCCACAACATGTTGATGGAAGGAACGACTAATAGAGAAGGAACATGGGTGTTAAGCATAGAGACATAGTTACGAAGAACTTGACGATGAGCACCTGGTGAAGAAAGATGGTTGATTTTGGCATTGGATGAGTATGAATATGAAAACGGGTGTTGATTTAGCAGTAGCAGCAACTTTGGCTTTGACAATAATAGTACTAAGGTTAATTATGGAGGCATCTCAACATCATCAAACCCTAAATTATTGAAATAGGAATGAGAATGCAAACATTGGAACCTAAAACAAATTTGGATCCAAATCTCTTAGAGTAATCAATTACAAACCCTAAATTATTGAAATCGGAAATATTTTTGAATTATCAATTATAAACCTTAAGTTATTGAAATAGGAAATCAATACATTAAGTACAAGGAAGATGAAATTATAAAGTGAAAGAGGAAAACAATACCTTAAGTAAAGGGAAAATGGCACAAATAAGATGAATGATAGGGAAAATCATACAATGGAGGAGATAATGGCTCAACGGAGAAGATGATGGCTCGATGGAGAAGATGATGGCTCGATGGAGGGAGAAATAAATTTCGCACATAAAAGAATTTTGGTGGGAGAAACAATTTTATTCATTTTATTTTGGCATAGGATTAAAATTGACTTAAGGGAACAATTTTTTTTCATTTGTGTTGTAAACTATAGGGCCACTTCCTTAAAACCATGTTGTTTTATAAAAAATTCTTCGGCAACGATTTTAAAACTGTGTTGCAAAGAGTATAAAAACAAAATCGTAGCCTATTCTTTTAAGAGTACGGTTTGTAAAAAAAACCGTGGTAGTGAGGCAACGGTTTTGAAACCGTTGTCTTAAAGTACAAAAGGCCACAATTGTAAGAATAATTCCAAAAATCGTGGTCTAATACAATGAATAGGCAACGGTTTTGAAACCGTTGCCTAATATACTCTAAGACCACAGTTTTAAAACCGTTGAAGATGGAGGCGTTGCCATAGGCCAAAAATGTAGTAGTGATATTGCAAATAATAATATTTATTTTCATAATTGTATTATATTTATTATAATATATATAATTTAAGAGGTATATGGTTTAATTAGTAAATCCCTAGTTGGATCATTGTACTGTAACACCCCAAATTTATCCCCTTTGAAATTAGGTAACAATCCTGAGGAATAGGACATACTGTCAGATTCTCGCTTGAGCGAGAGGACCTCGCCTAAGCGAGAGGATCAGTGTTTTGAAATTGGAAAAATTCTGGGAGTCTCGCCCAAGCGAGGAATGGGTCGCTTGAGCGAGAGGAAGCCTGTTGGGACTGTGAGATTCTCGCCTGAGCAAGAGCGTCAAATCTGAAATTTTAAAAAGGCGGGATTTTCTCGCCTGAGCGAGAATGGGCTCGCTTGAGCGAGAACCAGACGACTCCTCTTTAAAATAGAAACCCCAAACACATTTTAGGGTTAGAACTTTGAAGATAAGAGAGAGGGGAGAGCTTTTCAAGAGCAAAGAGCCTTAGGACTCATCTTAGAGCTTGAGAAGAGGTAAACCTCTTGTTTCTAACTCTTCTTCTTCCTCTCTAACTTGTTTTGGGTAGGTTGGATCTCTTTTCAAAACATGAGAAACCATGGAAACTCATCCTTTAGAGTTATGGTTCATTTTATGTTGTTTTTCTCTTGTAAACTCTTGGTTTAGAGTTGGTATTTGATGAATGGAAAGGTTTTGTGGGTTATTCATGAAAACCCGAAAAACCTCCAAAATGAGAATATGAGTAAAAAGAGAAATAGATAAAATATTAGATGTAGATGATGAGTTTGTGCTTTAATGTTGATATATGAGATGAACATGTATGTTTAGATGTTTTGAAACTTGTGTTGAAGTAGTTTTGGGAATCTTGAAAATATGTGAATCCCTTGTATGTTTGATGATGAAATACGAGTTGTTTATGTGTTATTTTGAATAAATGACTGACATTGTTGTTATTGGTGGAAATGAGGAAAGATCCTAAGGTTGGAGGAAATCGCGGAGGAGACTTTTAAAGTTATTTGGAACCGATCCCCAACACTCACCAAGGTAAGGGATAAGTGTCTCTAAATCATACTCGCTGATGTGAATGAGGTATGTGAAAGAGGTAATGTTTTTATAAGAATATTGTTGATACCCTATCCGAAGAGGTAGTGGTTTATTGTTGATACCCTACCCGAAGTGGTAGCGGATTATTGTTGATACCCTACCCGAAGTGGTAGCGGATTATTGTTGTTATCCTACCCGGAGTGGTAGCGGATTATTGTTGTTATCCTACCCGGAGTGGTAGTGCATTATTGTGGTTATCCTAGCCGGAGTGGTAGTGGATTATTGTGGTTATCCTACCCGGAGTGGTAGTGGATTATTGTGGTTATCCTACCCGGAGTGGTAGTGGATTATTGTGGCTGTTCTACCCGTAGAGGTAGTGGATTATTGTGAACTCGACCTGCCTGATGTGGTATGGGGATAACTCGACCTTCCCGACGTGGTATTGATAATAACTCGACCTGCCCGATGTGGTATGGGGATAACTCGACCTGCCCGATGTGGTATGGATAATAACTCGACCTACCCGATGTGGTATGGGGATAACTCGACCTGCCCGATGTGGTATGGATAATAACTCGACCTGCCCGATTTGGTATGGGGGCTAACTCGTCCTGCCCGATGTGGTATGGGGGATAACTCGACTTGTCTGATGTGGTATGGGGATAACTCGACCTGCCCGATGTGGTATGGGAATAAACTCGACCTGTCCGATGTGGTATGGGAAATGAAATCGATGAATACTATTAAGGGTGAATATGAAGGATGAAAATGAGGATGTGAATGATAAAAGTAATATTCATGCTATAGAATATATATTTTGGGATATATATACTATAGGGTGAATATGAAGGATGAAAATGAGGATGTGAATAATAAAAGTAATATGCATGCTATAGGATATATATTATGGGATATATATACTATAGGGTGAATATGAATGATGAGAAATTAGAATGTCAGAATAAAAGTAATATGCATGTTATAGGATATATATTATGGGATATATATACTATAGGGTGAATATGAATGATGAAAAGGAAGATGTCAAGAATGAAAGTAATATACATGCTATAGGAGATATATTATGGGATATATGTTCTATAGGGTGGATATGAATAATGAGAAGTACGATGTTTCGAAAGAACGAAATATGCATGCTATAGAATATATATTATGGGATATATATACTATAGGATGAATATGAATAACATGAAAGTGAAAGGAGTAAGATGTGAATACTTACATTTACGTATTTGTGGTTATGAATTATATTAAAGCTTAATCGTATTTGAATGTGGATTATCATGTAATGTTAGTTTTTGAACTAATGACTTACTACTCCCTTGTTTTGTGTGTTGTTTATGATAATCCCCTTGTAGGTAAATGAAGGATTTGAGGAGGAAGCTCACTTAGGAAGCTTATGTGTTTATTATCTTGATTGTCTTTATCGCTGCTTGACATTGTAGTTGATTTGATAACATTTTGGGATGAATGTAAATCTGAATAGGACAATACTGAGTTATGTAGTTATGGAGATTATAACTCTTAGAAACCCATACTGGTCGTATGTGGTAATTACTAAATGCATGAATTATGTTTTTCCGCAACATGAATTGCATGATAACGTAATAGGTTAAAAAATTAGTGTCAATGAATTATTCATGAAGGTTTTTCAGTAAAATAATGAATGTATGTAAGGAAAGATTTGAAATAAACAAAAAAATTTCAAGGGTAGAATTTGGGTCCTTACAATATGGTATCAGAGCATAGTTAATTCTGCGGCCTAGGGTATGGCCTTACTTGCTTCTTTGTAACATGTTTATGATTTAACTAGTTGAGATTGTGTGAATTGAATGTTTAAAGCATGTAGCTTTGGTATAGTGATATGTAATGTGCTATGGGACTATGTGATAATTTGACTTGTGTGAACTAAATTGGTATACTGACTATCCATGAGCGCAGGTTAAAACATGGCTGGGAGAGGAACGAGTCAGAACGTTCCAGATGATTTGTTGGTTCAGATGGTGGCTACACTGCAACAAATGAACGAGAACTTGCGTAGTCTGAATCAGAACCCCGCACCGAGTCCGAGTTCGCAAAACCTAGTCCCACCTGGATCGACGGAGTACCGAGGTCTAGATGAGTTTTGCAAAAGGAACCCCAGTCAGTTCCACGAGGGATTTGCTCCTAATGCTGCCCTTGAGTGGATTCATGGAATGGAGCGGATCTTCCAGGCCATGAACTGTTTGGTGGCTCAGAAATTGGCCTATGCCACTTACATGCTAATGACGGAGGCCGAGAACTAGTGGGAGTTCACTAGACGCCAAATGGAGATGGAGGGACAATAGATTTCCTGGAGTACTTTCAAGGCGAAAGTCTTTCACAAATACGTCCCTGCTGATCTGAAAAGGAAGAAGGAAATGAAGTTCTTGAAGTTGGAATAGGGAAACATGTCGGTTGGGGAGTATGCGGCAAAATTCAAGGATTTGGCCCGGTTTTGTCCCTACTTTGAGTTGGAAGTGGACAGACGATCCAAGTGCTCTAAGTTCGAATCGGATTTAAGACCCAAGCTAAAAAGGATGTTCAGACATCAGGAGATTGCTGACTTTGCTACTTTGGTCAACAAGTGCAGGATGTACGAGGATGATCTGAAGGCGGATGAGTGGGCGACCCCCGAAACAAATTTCCCCCGGGACTATGGACCCCAACGCAACCATAGGCAAGGAAGGGGTAAGGAGAGAGTGGGGGATGACCTGCCCGATGTGGTATGGGGATAACTCGACCTGCCCGATGTGGTATGGATAATAACTCGACATGCCCGATGTGGTATGGATAATAACTCGACCTGCCCGATGTGGTATGGGGATAACTCGACCTGCCCGATGTGGTATGGATAATAACTCGACCTACCCGATGTGGTATGGGGATAACTCGACCTGCCCGATATGGTATGGGTAATAACTCGACCTGCCCGATGTGGTATGGGGGATAACTCGACCTGCCCGATGTGGTATGGGGATAACTCGACCTGCCCGATGTGGTATGGGAATAACTCGACCTGCCCGATGTGGTATTGGAATAAACTCGACCTGTCCGATGTGGTATGGGAAATGAAATCGATGAATACGATTAAGGGTGAATATGAAGGATGAAAATGAGGATGTGAATGATAAAAGTAATATTCATGCTATAGAATATATATTATGGGATATATATACTATAGGTGAATATGAAGGATGAAAATGAGGATGTGAATAATAAAAGTAATATGCATGCTATAGGATATATATTATGGGATATATATTGTAAAGACTCAAATTCTACCTTTGAAATTTTTTCATTATTTAATTCAATTCCATGCATTTAACGATAAATTATAATTACCAAATGTATACACTTATTTAAAAGATCCCACTTCTTCCTCACACCCGCTTATAAACCAAAAGTAACATACAAAATCCAATAGCAGAAAACATAATTCATATTAATATAACCTAGTAACTGCCGCATACAATTAGCTATGGGTTTCCAAAACACTCATAGCTACATATATCCCGAGTTACTAGTTCCCATGATTAATACCATGTACGAAATGAGGTATATAATTACAAAATAATTAGTTCAAGTACAACCAATGAGGTTACAAAAGAATGGATAAGAGACATCAAAATAAAAGTCTCTAATGCTCCTAATCAAAAACACTCATGCTCCTTCCACCTACCTGTAATAGGATTAACATTGACAATACACCAAGAAAACACAAAGGAATAAGTCGTTAACTCATTAAATATCAATGTAAGTTAATCCACATTTAATAAGGTTAAATAGACGGTTTAAAAATCGAGTTTTCTTAAAAGCCAATTTCAACGTTCATACTTTTGAAAAACCATGCTACATAACTTGAGCCAAAGTTTGCTACATTGCTTGAGCCAAAGCTTGCTACATTACTTGAGCCAAAGTTTGCTACATCGCTTGAGCCAAAGCTTGCTACATTACTTGAGCCAAAGTTTTCTACATCGCTTGAGCCAAAGCTTGCTACATTACTTGAGCCAAAGTTGCTAACCAATCATGGTCGGCTCAAAACGAGTTTTATTTCCATTGGCACTCCACCAATACACTTTTACAAGTTTTATTTTCATTGGCACCCCACCAATACAAAAACAGTAAATGCACCCGACATCATTACAAACATATACCTATATGCTTATAACTACAAAGTGATTTACAAATAATTTTATCATTCCGAGTTTTATTTCCATTGGCACTCCACCAATACATATACGGTAAATCCACTCCTCGTTGTTACAAACATACCCATATATGTTTATAACAACTAAGTGATTTACGCTTCACTGCATTATTCTGAGTATTATTTCCATTGGTACTCCACCAATATATAAACGGTAAATCAACTCCTCGTTATTACAAACATACCCATATATGTTTATAACAACTAAGTGATTTACACTTCAGTTCGTCATCCATATCAGAAAATCCACACATTTTCTATCACAGTGCATAAGTTAAAGACTTATCCTTACCTCGGGGAGTGTTGAGATTGGGTTCTTGGCAACTTCTCAAGTTCTACCGACACCGCCTCCAACTTTAGGATCTTTCCTCATCCCACCACATAACACAATGTTAGTCATTTACTCCAAATATCACATAAACAACTTATATTGCATTATTTAACCATACAAGATATTCTTCATATTTTTAACGTTGCTAAACTATTTTCATCATAAGCTTACAACCATCCAAAACATTCATATTCATTTCATATTTCAACATTAGAAAGTAAACTCATCTTCTACCTCTAGCATTTTACCCATTTTCCATCTTAACCCCATTTGCACTTTAGGGTTTGGGGGTTTTCATGAACCAACCAAGAATCATTCTTGAAATACTAACTCTAAACCAAGAAATTACAAGATAAAAACAACATAAAACGAACCATAACTCAAAAGGATGAGTTTTCATGGTTTCTCTCATTTTGAGAAGAGATCCATAATACCAACAATGAGTTTTCAAGAGAAGAAGAGAGTTAGAATAGAGAGTTTTACCTCTTCTCAAGCTCTTGAACAAGAATCAAAGCTCCTAGAACTTGGGAATGCTCTCTTCTCTCACCTCTCTTCAATTCTTAACCTAAAAATGTATTTGGGGTTTCTCTCATTTAATGCTCTCGTCGGGTTCTCGCTTAAGCGAGCTTATTCTCGCTCAAGCGAGAAAACCCCGCCCATTTTAAAAACTCATATCTGAACCTCTCGCTCAAGCGAGGGATTCTCGCTCAAGCGAGGGATTCTCGCTCAAGCGAGGGATTCTCGCTCAAGCGATAATCTCACAGTGTCCATAGCCCAAAATGCTATTTCTCGCCCAGGCGAGAATCTCACAATATACTCCAGGATTTCACCCTCCCAGGTGAGCCTCTCTCGCCCAGGCAAGAATCTCTTGCTCAAGCAAGAATCCTCCAGTATCTCAGGACTGATAATACAATTTTAAAGACTTAAAATTTAGGGTGTTACATATATACTATAGGGTGAATATGAATGATGAGAAATGAGAATGTCAGAATAAAAGTAATATGCATGCTATAGGATATGTATTATGAGATATATATACTATAGGGTGAATATGAATGATGAAAAGGAAGATGTCAAGAATGAAAGTAATATACATGCTATAGGAGATATATTATGGGATATATGTTCTATAGGGTGGATATGAATAATGAGAAGTACGACTTTTCGAAAGAACGTAATATGCATGCTATAGAATATATATTATGGGATATATATACTATAGGATGAATATGAATAATATGGAAGTGAAGGGAGTAAGATGTGAATACTTACATTTACGTATTTGTGGTTATAAATTTTATTAAAGCTTAATCGTATTTGAAATGTGGATTATCATGTAATGTTAGTTTTTGAACTAATGACTTACTCCCTTGTTTTGTGTGTTGTTTATGATAATCCCATTGTAGGTAAATGAAGGATTTGAGGAGGAAGCTCACTTAGGAAGCTTATGTGTTTATTATCTTGATTGTCTTTATCGCTGCTTGACATTGTAGTTGATTTGATAACATTTTGGGATGAATGTAAATCTGAATAGGACAATATTGAGTTAAATAGTTATGGAGATTATAACTCTTAGAAACCCATACTGGTCGTATGTGGTAATTACTAAATGCATGAATTATGTTTTTCCGCAACATGAATTGCATGATAACGTAATAGGTTAAAAGATTAGTGTCAATGAATTATTCATGAAGGTTTTTCGGTAAAATAATGAATGTATGTAAGGAAAGATTTTAAATAAACAAAAAAATTTCAAGGGTAGAATTTGGGTCCTTACATGTACCACTATATCAATGTCATCACCTATTTGGTAACTAGTATAATATTAGTAACACTGAACACTTATCTTTCGTCGAGTTTGTCTCTAAACATGATAACTCGATAAAATGAATTTAGTGAAAAGAGGCATCTAACTTAACATAAAAACATATATATTATTCAACATACATATCGGACACATTAATTACACATATGTCATGTAACTTTTAATCATGGTAAAAAATCAATTTTAAGCATAAGCTAATAACAATATATTGAATTTGTCAAAAAATACTTCTTTATTTATGCTTTCCAAATTTAACTTTTTTTGTTATTCACCAAAATATCATGAAAAACATAATATTGGTCCAACTGAAATATTTTTCACTTAAAAATACAACACCATTATGGTTTCAACAATCTCTCCATTTTTAATGAAGACAATGTTGGAACTTGAAGGACTTTTGGGTGTGAAATTGAAAAAATATCACTAAGTCCCACATAGGAAGATTTTGAAAAAAAATCATCACAAGTCCCACATAGGAGGATGCATGAATTTTTACAAAATATCATGCTATAAATAGAAGTTTCTTCCCTTCATATTTTCTTGCACCAAGTTGAGTACGCTTTTACTTAACTTTTTCTTTCTATCTAATATTTTCCACCGACGCATTTCCGGAAAACTTCTTCCCCTTTATTTCCGTGACACTAAGAATTGTCACAGACAATCATATTGTGTGAAGTTCAGAAACTGACACTGGTAGTCAGATTGTGAGAAGAGAATTGGCACAAGTAACCAAATTGCGGGAATTTCGAGAACTAACACTGATAGTCAGATTGTGGGAAAAGAATTGGCATTGGTAGCCACACTGTGGGAATTTCGAGAATTGGCACTGGTAGCCATATTGTGGTAGGTGTATTCAAGATTGGTTCTTACAGTGCAGTAAGAGTTCGATAACAGAAAACTGAGCTATTTTATCTTGGGGACGACGCGGTTGATAGTCTTCTTGCACATTTTGGGCAGTACCACGAAATGTCTAAAAGAGAGCGACGTGGTCGTGACTCAACTAGTAAGTATTATTTTGTGCCATTTAGAATTGATGCAAGTTACGATAACAACAATTTTAAGACGTTTCCTTCTTCAATGACATTCGTAGATAATATTACTGGTCCGAACAACTTCGACTTGAACAAACCATTTCAGTTTGATGGGACTAATTTCAAACGCTGGCAAACCAAGATGAATTTTTTCCTCACTGTGAAAAAGGTTGTCCACGTTTTGCAAATTGATGTCTTAGTGTTGCCTGAACAAGCTGAAAATGAGGAAAAGGATAAAATTGCTATTGATATAGCTCTCTAGAAAGAAAATGATTACTTATATAAGAATTTCATTCTGAATGGGTTGTCTGATGATCTTTATGATTACAACAACCCATACAAGTCTTCCAAATTAGTTTGGTATGCACTTCAGAAAAAATATGATATTGAGGAAGCTAGGACTAAAACGTATGCTATCAGCCATTACCTCAAGTATCAGATGACTAATGTTAAATCAGTAGAGTCTCAGTCCCACGAGATATAGAAAATTTCTCATGAGATCATTTCTGAGGGTATGCCTCTAGATGAGCAATTTCAAGTGGTTGTCATTATTGACAAACTGCCACCTAGCTGGAATGACTTTAAAAATGTCTTGAGGCACAAGACCAAAAAAATTTCTTTGGAATCTCTGATCACTCGTTTTCGCATTGAAGAAGAGACTCGTAGACAAGATCAGAAAGATGAGGTGTTGTTTGTCTCAAACAAAAGCACTAAAAATAAATTATCAGGTGTGGTTCTGAAGCCTACGGGCAACAACTTTAAGAATTAGAACCGCAATGAGAATAAGGCTAAGAATACCGGCCGGAACAAGAATTGGGACCCCTAAAATGTCCAATATGTTAATTCACCCGATAAGAATGACTCTGATAACCTGTTTATATTCTTCAAATGTGGGAAGCCATGTATATGGCATGCAAGTGCAGAAACCAACCAGTGGATCATACTCCACAAGCCAACATGATTGAGGAGCCACCGCTAGAGAAACTGATGGATGGTGGGTAGATATTGGTGCCTCATGCCATGTTGTAAGGACCCGATTTTCATAACTCGAAAATTCTCTTTTAAAATCCTTATTCGTGAAGGTGAAGTGATTACTTTTGAAAGACATTACTCGAATAGTTTGAAAACTTGAGTGAATACGCTTATAAATTTACAAGGCGGAAATATTCCAAACACCTTTCATTTCAAAAGCATGTCATTACACTTCCGTTCAAATACATCCTTTATACAATTACACTTTCTCGAAAGCATCTTGAATACAAACATTAGATCCACTTCATTATGCACTTACAAGAAAGTTGTTTATACATTAATTCACTTTAACATGTTCTTCATATTACAAATATTTATCATATAACATATCAATTACATATTATCCACTACTCTATCATGTACTCTTCTCCGCAAGCGTCCAATACGCTACCTCCACAACCTGAACCCAAATATACAACACATACAAGGAAAGACAGAGGGAGTAAGAACCAACTACGGCGATCGTAGCGTGGATTTACATGGAGTAATGACATTAAAGTATTAAAACCACACACATCTAACATCAATCATGATATGCATATATTAATCAACACATATTATCCATATTCACCCTATAGTACACATATATCCCATACTATATGTGTTCTATAGTGTGCATACTTATTCATCGCATTTTATCCATATTCACCCTATAGTACACATACATCTCATACTATATGTGTTCTATAGTGTGCATATTTATTTATCACGTATTATCCATATTCACCCTATAGTACACATATATCCCATACTATATGTGTTCTATAGTGGGCATATTTTATTCGTCCAAATATACTCATTTCTCATCATTCATATTCACCCTATAGGATATACACCCCATAATATATATCCTATGGCATGCATATGATTTTCATTCCGAGTATACACTTTTCACATCCTTCACATTCCATAATAATTTACCCTTGATCTCATTCAACAATTCTGCATCGTACAAATAATCCCCATACGACATCGGGCAGGTCGAGTAATCCCCATACCACATCGGGTAGGTCGAGTTTCCACATTACACTCACATCCATGTCATACACAATCAACACAAGGCATCTCATTATTTTATCACCATAAATAACATACAACACCTTCATTGTTACAAACATACCTTTATCCATTTTAACACATTCACGGCTCATCACACATTCATTGTTACAATACACTTATACATGTTTATAACAATCAACCACTCACAACATACTCATACCCATTTTAACACATTCACAACTCATCACACATTCATTGTTACAACATACCCATACATGTATATAAAAATCAACCACTCACAACATACTCATTTTGATAAACATACTCATATCCATTTTAACACATTCACAACTCATCACACAACATAACCATTATCATAACAAACCACGCATAGCATATTCTTCATCATAAACACATTAACGTTAGAACCATCTTTAATGACGGTATATTACCATAAATGAGCACATAGCGATTTACTTAAATAGACGGTTTTCCCCCACACATATATCTCCACTTTTATGGCTAATACATCCTCATGTAAAATAAAGACTCTCATATGGACCACAAACTCCCAAGAGAGTTTCTATCCGTTAATATGCTCCGATTCTTAAGGGAAATCGGAGATGATGACTCTAATGAAATACTCTAAGATTACAATGGTCTTCTCCCTCACCTTAGGTTGCGTAAGCTTCGTTGCTCCTCAAAAGAGCCACATCTCCCTTCATCTCCTCCAACCTCCATTGTTGCTTTTTCACCTTCAAGCTTTTCCAAATGTGTCGGAAAATGGTCCATTTGGGTGGAGCCACCGTTGGGAGAGAAAGGGGGGAAAATAAAATGAAGATTAGGGTTTCTAGATCCCTTTTTCACTTTTAGAGCTCTGACGCTCTCGCCCGGGCGAGAACGGCTCGCTTGGGCGAGAATTTCGTGACTTTTTCACATTTCACACTGGAAAGCTCTCGCCCGGGCGCGGATTTCTCGCTCGGGGGAGAATCGGGCAGTATGCTAAGGCCCCCTCTAGCCTGGGCGAAAATCCTAGCTCGAGCTAGAATTTGACAGCTTTTCCAAATTTCACTTTCATTCAAACGACCACTTCTTCGCTTGGGCGAGGTTCCTATACTTCTCAAACTTAAAACGTTGAGTCCCTCGCTTAGGCGAGACCCTCTCGTCCAAGAGAGAATGGTCAAGCATGCACCTCAACACCCTAAGTTTTCCAATCAATCCGAAAACAAAAATTGAGGTGTTACATATGTCTGCTATGATCGTGATATGCTCAAAACATACACGAATGTTGATAACAAGAAAGTGTTGTTGGAAGATTCTCACACAACTATTGTTGCTGGAACTAGTGATGTGGAGCTGAAGTTTACATCTGGGAAGACTCTGATTCTCAAATATGTGATGCACACTCCAGAGATGAGGAAGAATTTAGTTTCTGATTTTCTTCTTAATAAGGCTGGTTTTACCGAAAGCATAGGATAAGACATGTATACTGTTACTAGGAATGATTTATTTGTAGGGAAGAGATACGCCACTGATGACATGTTTAAATTAAATGTTAATGTTTTGATGAATAAAATTTCTGATTCAGTTTAGATGTTCTATGATTTTAATATTTGACATTCTAGGCTTTGTCATATTAATAAAGGTGCTATTTCGAATTTAAGTAAGTTATGATTAAATCCTATGTTATCTAAAAATGATTTTGAAAATTATGAATCATGCAGTCAAACTAAAATAACTAAAAAACCACATAAATCAGTAGTGCAATAATCTGAGCCTTTAGATTTGATACACTCTAAGGTGGATTTGTTAAGAAACCATCATTTTACATGGTAACAAATGATTTGTTAGTAAAACATGGTTCTTCTATCTGTGTGGTTTTATTTCTGACTAAGTCTGGTGTTTGTTCTTCTGATTTAGATGAACAAATAATCAGGATTGGCAAGAGAGAGGTAAACCATGTTACTGAATTCTAAACTTTTAATACTTCAATCAATTTTCATTACACACACATTTCTAACTTAAACTTGTTTTGCTTTTCTTTTTTGCAGCGTCTTAGCCTTCTTAAAGCTTCTTTGATCTCATCTTTAGCTCTAACAGATGTTCTAGGTCAATAAATATTTCCCATTAACAATGAGAAAATTACTAAGTGAAATTGGCATTTTCTACATTTTTATTGTTTTTATTTTGAATATTCCTACTGATTTTGTGTTGGTTATTGCTAGTGTTACGTTTTGAACTTATGTACTTATGTACTTGTGTATTAGTTAAAACATTAGCACTAATTAGCATTGACTAGATGTGGAGGAATTAGCACGGACTAGTTTGTTTGTACTTGTGTATTAGTAGTTTTGTAGATACTACTAGTATATGTTGGACTAAATGTTTTTAATTTATATTGATGCAGCAAAATCCCTTAGAAGACAAATTGCCGCATATAGTACACGAGGACGAATATGTAGATTGGTCTTCATAATTGAAACATCAAGATTTCCTTTTTAGATTAGAATTATATTTTGTTAAACAATAATGAAAACATAATTGTATGTCTTTTGTAGTATCTTTTTGACAAATAGATGCATAATTGTATGACTTATTAATTTATATATATTAAGTACTTTTGTCATATTCGCTATATGTTAAATGTGATGTTTGACAAAAATTTATGTGTGATATAATGACAAAATTGTTTTTAAACATATGAATAAATCAATATTGTATAAAATGAGCAAAGAAAAACAGTTTTAAAGTCATACTACTATAGGCAACGGTTTGTAACCATTTGTGTTTATGATGGAGAAAAAATATTGCCTATTTGAAATGAACAAAGACAACGGTTTTTTAGCCGTTGTAAATGACCAAAGGCAATGTGTAACGACCCAAATTCTATAACGACCCGATTTTGTACCATTGAAATTTTTTCATTTATTTTGATTCTTTCTTACATAAAGTCGTCACCTTCATTAAAACTCTCAAGTATCACTCTTGGAAAATACTCTTTACTCTATTATATTATCGTACAAATTCATGTTGCGGAAAAACATAATTCATTCAAATAACATTTACCACATACAACCAGTTATGGGTCTCCCAGAGTTATAAGTCCATAACTACACACATCCGTATTAATCTAAACGGATTTACAGTCATCCCATAATATTATCATATTAACTACAACATCAAGTAGCAATTAAAAACAAATAGGTTAATAGACACAAGAAGCTTCCTAAGTGAGCTTCATCCTCAAAATCCTTCATTTACCTACAATGAGATTATCATAACAACACACCAAAACAAAAGGGAGTAAGTCATTAGTTCAAACTAACATCACATGATAATCTACATTTCAAATACGATTAAGCTTTAATATAATTTATAAACACAATTACGTAATGCAGAATTTCATATCTTCCTTCGTTTATCTCCATGTTTTCCATATTCATCCTATAGAATATATATATCTCATAATATATATTCTATAGTATGCATATTACGTTCATTCGAAGCATCGTTCTTCTCATTTTTCATATCCACACTATAGTATATATATCCCATACTATATAACCTATAGCATGCATATTACTTTTATACTTAACATCTTCCTTTCTATCACTCATATTCACCCTATAGAATATATATCCTATACTATATATTCTATAGCATGCATATAACTTTCATTGCAACCTTCTCATTTCTCATCATTCATATTCCAATTGCACGTTTACCTTTTCATTACCACTTGGGGCAAGTCATATACAATACCACATAGGGTAGGTCGTACACAGTACCACATAGGGCAAGTCATACACAATACCACATAGGGCAAGTCATACACAATACCACATAGGGCAATTCATACACAATACCACATAGGGCAAGTCATACACAATACCACATAGGGCAAGTCATACACAATACCACATAGGGCAAGTCATACACAATACCACATAGGGCAAGTCATACAATACCACATAGGGAAAGTCATACACAATACCACATAGGGCAAGTCATACACAATACCACATAGGGCAAGTCATACACAATACCACATAGGGCAAGTCATACACAATACCACATAGGGCAAGTCATATACAATACCACATAGGGCAAGTCATACACAATACCACATAGGGCAAGTCATACACAATACCACATAGGGCAAGTCATACGCAATACCACCTAGGGCAAGTCAACGCCATGAAAGCTATACAATACCACATAGGGCAAGTCAACGCCACGAAGGCTATCCAATACCACATAGGGCAAGTCAACGCCACGAAGGCTATCCAATACCACATAGGGCAAGTCAATGCCACGAAGGCTATACAATACCACATAGGGCAAGTCAATTCCACGAAGGCTATCCAATACCACATAGGGCAAGTCAACACCACGACGGCTATACAATACCACATAGGGCAAGTCAATGCCACGAAGGCTATACAATACCACATATCAAATGATAACCAGTTTACTCTATTATCATAACAATAATGCCAATACATTTACCTTTTCCATCAAATCATTAACTATGGAAACACGTCTCCCTTACAAACCTTTTACCTCTTTCACATACCTCATTCATATCAGTGAGTATGAATTAGAGCCACTTATCCCTTACCTTGGTGAGCGTTGGGGATCGGTTCCGAGTAACTTTAAAAGTCTCCTCCACGATTCCTCCAACCTTAGGATCTTTCCTCATTATCACCAATAACAACGATGTCAGTCATTTATTCAAAATAACACATAAATAACTCGTATTTCATCATCAAATACACAAGGGATTCATGTATTTTCAATATTTCCAAAACTACTTCAATACAAGTTTCCAAATATCAAAACATACATGTTTATCTAATATATCAACATCAAAACACAAACTCATCATCCACATCTAACATTTAATCTCTTTCTCTTTATACCCATATCCTCATTTTGGGGGTTTTTGGGGTTTTTCATTAATAACCCACAAAAACTTTCCATTCATCAAATACCAACTCTAAACCAAGAGTTTACAAGATAAAAAAACAACATAAAACGAACCATAACTCTAAAGGATGAGTTTCCATGGTTTATCATGTTTTGAAAATAGATCCAACATACCCAAAACAAGTTAGAGAGGAAGAAGAAGAGTTAGAAGCAAGAGGTTTACCTCTTCTCAAGCTCTAAGATGAGTCCTAAGGCTCCTTGCTCTTGAAAATCTCTCTTCTCTCTCTTCTCTTCAAAGTTCTAACCCTAAAATGTGTTTGGGGTTTCTATTTTAAAGAGCATCGTCGTAAGTGTAATCGATTACATCAGTTAAAAATTTAAAATACAAACTCAACGACTTGATGTAATCGATTACCAAAAATGTTGTAATCGATTACAATGTGAAAAATGCACATATCTGATGCTTTTAATATGATGTAATCGATTACGAGTATTGTGTAATCGATTACATCATGTAAAATACACATGTCTGATTAGTTTATCAGCATGTAATCGATTACCAGGATTGTGTAATCGATTACACTGTGAAAAATGCACATATTTGATGCTTTTAATATATTGTAATCGATTACGAGTATAGTGTAATCGATTACATCATGTAAAATACACAGGTCTGATTAGTTTATCAGCATGTAATCGATTACCAGGATTGTGTAATCGATTACACTGTTTTTTTAAAAAATCAGAATCTCACAGTGTCAACAGCCCGAAATTGCCATTTCTCGCCCATGCGAGACAACTCTCGCTCAGGCGAGAATCCTCCAGTATAGCCCAGGATTTCACCCTCCCAGGTGATCCTTTCTCGCTCAGGCGAGAATCTCTCGCTCAAGCGAGGCTTCCAGGACTGTTACTATAATTTTGAAGACTCAAATTTAGGGTGTTACACAACGATTTTTACCTTTTTCTATAGGCAACGGTTTTTAACTGTTGCTGTTAACGATGAAAAAAATTGTTGCCTATTTAAAACATTAGACAACGATTTTTAAAAAGTATTGCCACAGTCAGAAAACCGTGATCTTAGCCAAAGTCAACGCCTCAGAATACCAAAGTTAAAAAACCGTTGTCTTTGACAAAGACAACAGTTTTTTTACTTTTGGCCACGGTTTTTAGCCATTGCCGTAAGTCAAAAATGTTGTAGTGTATATAACTGAATTATTGAAATGATTCAATAGCTAACTATGTTACAAACAACTACTAAGTTCAATGTTTAAATCCTTATTGTGTCACTTTAAAAATATTAATTTTTCATTCACAAATCGAGTTTTGGGCACTACAGTATGATATAGTTTTACCAGTATTTTCATGTATTGACGTGTTTTAATCAATTTAATTGCATATCTAGTATAATTGTCATATCGTATTGGTATAGAGGTTGGTTCACTGCTTTTCCGTTTGAATCGTTGGTACATTCATACTATTTTAATAATTGTGCCAATGACAATCACATCTAGTGACTATTATGTCCAATGAAATGCACTAAGAAAATCAAGTCAAGTGTTTAAGACAAAATGCATCCAAGTTGTAACTGTATCCAATGACCACCACATCCAATAACTTTAACTAGACTTTTTTATTTTGAGTACATAACCACTTGCCCAATCATTTGAACCTAAATATTCATCATATACATTGATTATTATTGATTCAATTATTAGATAGTTTGTTTATCGGTAAGAGAAGCTTATTACTCTATGATGTATTCTCTAACTAACTTATAGATGAAAAAGACAAATAAACACACATAGAGGAATAATCAGAATGATATAAGCAATGTCAATATATTCCCTTTTAAAATGAGCTCATTAAAGCTTGAAAAATGTAGTGCTGCATTTTAATTTATAGAATAAAATTAAACCTTTCCGAAAACATATAAGATCAACAAAAGTGAACTTAAAACAAAAAAGCCTCGTTCAATTGTTTGAATCAACATCATTAAAATATAATACTATCATACTCAATACTCAAGTCTCCATAATTTTGCCCAAACACCAAGCCCTAGTGTGAAAGTAATCAATAGTATAAATTATCCTAACACCAACAAGTAATAATGTTCATTGTTTACAAGCACCATTATTTGAGGTGCTTACGCCCTAAGTACAGTTCGTGTCAGGTATCCCTCTATCTACCATGTAAAGTGCAAGCGAGTGTTAGACATTATTTAGTTTGCATATAAGACTATCTTGGTCTTACGATTTATAAGATTGGACCCTCACTGGACTGTTCCCTATGCAATCTCTCAAGACTTATTGACAAATCAATGTCATTGACGCATGTATCCAAATTGACAAAGATATTTCTATCAACATATCTTTTCATTTTTACATCTATACGAATGCAAAATGCATGACGCTAGCTATAGTTAGCCCATTAAGTCTATTGACAAGGCTACTCAATTTCTCTTTCCATAAATATCCACCTATGTTAGTCATCTCAGCCCCAAATAACTTTTAGTATGTCATATCCAACCGATGAGTTCAAGACGATCACTTACTAATCCATATCGAAGACAAAATCCCAATCACTACATCATCCATCTTAAAAACAAAGAGACCTAAGGATGTCTATCTTCTAAAAATGTAGTCTTTAAAAGGTTTTATCTCCAATTACTCATAAACTCAATTTTATTCTTCATCGGGCCTTTAGTAACAAATTCACTACATCTAACGGTGGCAAATGGATGGATTTGGATGAAAATGGATGGATGAAAAGACATCCATCAATCCATATAAATTCATTTAAACCATATTTTAAGTTATCCAATCCATCCATATCCAATGGATTGTAATCCATCCAATCAATCCATGACTTCATTTTTATGGATTTGGATGGATGAATATTCAATCTGTGACTTCACATTTTTAAAAAGTGATTTTAAAAAATATTTTTTAAAAATGCTTTTAAAAAATATTTTTAAAAAGTGTTTTTTTAAAAACACTTCTAAAATGGTGAACTTTTAAAATTTTTATCCAAAAACTTAAAAGAGTAATAAACTTAAAAATTAACTTTTAAGTTTTTAATAGTAAATCACGTGGTTAAGCTTAAATTTATAGTCTTAAAACTTCAAGTGAGGTCCAGGTTAGTGTTGTTAGAAAAATTTGACGTATATCATGAAATTCATAGATTCGTTTTGCTATTTCTCTCATTCTTCATGTTTTTTTGGTTGGTTACAAACATAAATTATATTTACCAAAATTAAATTACATGATTGATAGATTGTTGAAATATCTAATTGAAAGGAATAAAAGAGAAATGAAATTGGTAAGAAATGTTAAACACTCAATAAAATTATGTGAAGTCTAAGTAAAATGAATGAATATATTGGAAAAATAAATCTCCATAGATGAAGAAAACTAGCTTTTGTTGAAGGAATGCTTTTGTTAGAAATGATAATCCAACTTTTGAAAGAATCTTTTTGTTAAAAAAGAGTTTGCACGTGTGTTTTGAGAAAAAAATGTTTTTTTTGGATGGATTGAGCACCCATCCAAATGGATATATCCATTGGATATAATGGATGAATTTGAATCTATCTATTATCAACACTATCTATTGGATTATATCCATTTAAATCCATTAGGTCTAACGGATGAATTTGGATGGATTATAAATTGTGGATAATTTTGCTACCCCTAACTACTCCCTCTTGATTTACTCTCAATTAACTAAATTTTTACTTTTAAACGTTATAGTTCTTCACTAATGTGCTAAAAAGTTTTTTTATTAAACCTTCTCACAAATTCACTTACCTCCTACACTAATTAATCATTTTTCTAACCCTAAATTAATTTTTAATTTTTAAGTTCATGTTTTTTTATGAATTTTACATGAAAAAGTGTGTTTTAAGTTAGAGAAAGCACAAAATTACCTCACTTTAAGTCATAAATAAATTTGGTCAAACATAATCTACATCATCTTGTTATTATAAGGAACTTATAAGCATGAAAAACCTAAACAAACAATCTGGAATGTGATCAAAATAAGATAGAATAAAATTGAAAAATCATAGTAAATAAAGAGTGTAAAATGTATGTATGGTAATTGTAATTTTTTTACATAATTAAATATTATCTATCATTTATATTTATTAGTTTTATTTAAGAGTTAATAAAAATTAAAAAGTACGGGTGATCAGTAATTCACTACGAATAATAGTGAATAATTTAGTTTGAACATTTAATATTGCAATTGTTTTTTTTTTCTTTTTAATTTTTGTTGTTGCCTGTCACTTAAAGACACACGCTCTGTTCGTGTCGAATTCCCAAACACGCTCGACTTCGCACACACGACACGAGCGAGAAACCATCGCGTGCTTCACTCGCTCGAATGCTTATCCTTCGCCGGCCGGACCTCCTCCGTTAACGCGCCGTAGACTCGCCGGTGCTGAGGTTACTTCTTCCGATCTCGTTATTCTTGGATTCCTCCCCTTCGCCGTCAATCAGCCGGTCCTCCACGTCTGCGGCAGAATTGCGTAGTATTTGTCGCTTAGAAGCCGGATCGGCTGGAGATCTTGTTAAACGAACAATGATTTCGACATGGAAGGTGATCTTGTGCTTGAAATTCATCAATTAACGTGATTGTTTTTTCAGATTTTTGAATTTTCTGTAGGTATAGTGTTGTATGACAATTTTGGACTGTTGAGGAACGGAATTTGGTGAATTGTGTGGAGCTATGAGATTTTGGACACTATCTGAACCTTTGTTGTTGATAATATTAATATAATATTTTAGTGCCAATAGTTGCACTCAATTTATAATTAGTTCTGTGTAGTTTAGAAGCTTTTAATCAAGTCTTTGTACTTTTAAATAGAACCTTTTTATCTTGTTGAGTATATGGAAACAATTCAGGTTTTTTTACTGTACGAGTAGGACCTATTTAAAAATCGAAACCAAATGATTAATTTACCTTTTATTTTGTATTTATTATTGAAAGGAGAAGGCTTAGAATGATTAAGTGGAAGAGAAAATAGTCAGATGGTGTTGTTGTTTATGGTACTAATGGGTTCTAATAGTGAAGTGCCAATTGTTTGCTTTTGGTTTTGTGCAGCCCTTTGAATTCCTAATGACATGCCTTTCCTTGATTTGAAACGGAGGTCATTTGTAGACATTAATGGCATTAGCGATCGACAAACCAGTGGGATAATTTCTAATTGAATTGACCTATAAAAGGTTTCAGAGTCGGGATTATGGCAACTGATATGCAGAGGCTTGTTGGAACAAGTGAGGATGATGAAGAGGAAATGGAAATGGATGTAAAAGAAGTGGATGATGATGATTATGAGGAAGAAGAAAATAGAGGTGAGCATGGAATTGTATTGGGGATGGTTGAGATGGATGGTAGGAATGGGATAGTAAGTGTTGATGGCGACAACAGATTTCAACAGCACCAGCTTTTTGAAGATCAAGTGGGCACCCCAGGTGGAGGTACTCGAAGATGTAGGCCACTAGAAGAAAAAGAGAGAACGAAGCTTAGAGAGAGGCGTCGGAGGGCAATCACTGCAAGGATCTTGGCTGGGCTCCGCAGGCATGGCAACTACAATCTTAGAGTTAGAGCTGATATAAATGATGTTATTGCTGCTCTAGCAAGGGAAGCTGGCTGGGTAGTTCTTCCAGATGGCACTACTTTCCCTTCAAGCTCTCAGGTACTTTTTTGTCATAGTTTAAGTTAGACTTTTCTGGATTTTGTGACCTTTTGTGTGCATATGCAGGTATCATGAGGGGTTTTTGCCGCAAGTTATAGTCTGATCATTTTGTTTCCATTCTTTTGTTTTCGTGGGTTAAGAAAAATTTAATTTTTACTATAGGCATTTACTAATGGTATTTGTTAAATAGTTCTTGGCTTCCTGAAATGAAAAGTATTTGATATTTTAAATATTCCATTACTGTTATTTATCTGCAAATTCCAGTTCTGACAAATCTCCGAAAAACACCCAAATTGGAACCTTTTTCTTCTCAACTTTACAGGGTCAAAGGCCGACTGCTGGTAATTCTACAACTATTACTTCATCATCTTCTCATGGGCCTTCACAACAAACTCCATCTACTTCCCTCGGGGGAGTTGCTTCTGGTTATAGGAGCTCAACAAAGTATAATACATGTCAAATGAAAGGTGTTTTTATACCTGCTCGATCTCTTGATAATCCATCCATGGCGGGGGATGGAGAAGAGCAAAGAGAGAATCGTCCTCTAATTGGTTGTTCAATGCATAATGTTGATGCAAAGCAGGTATTATGATGAAACCATTTGGTAATTATGTGGTCAGTTATATTGATTTCTTTTTGAAGTAGGTTTCGTCTAGTAGCTGTGATAGGCTGATGGCGTGAAATGGTTACATGTTAAATCATTGCTGAGTGTCAAATTTGTCATTTCTGCATATTTAGAAGCAGTGAATGTTTAATAAGATTGGTATTCAATTTAATGAATTCATCACTGAGTATTGTAAGCATAATATTTTACTTGCTTGTGAATTTTATCTGAGTTGTTACCCTTCTTGGCCTTTTTTATTATTTTGTTGACTTATTCCATTTGTTTTGAAAGCTTAAAATGATACCCCAAGATGAATGACTATCCTGAAGCTGGAAATATTCTTCCTTTTATTTTGCGTATAATTTCAATGACACCTTTAGCAGGCAAGTCTCTACCCACTGTACTATACCTTCTTCTCCTTTTGCAGATTGTTAACATACCACCCAGATTAACAGAGCGTGATTTGGCTGGTACCCCTTATATTCCAGTTTACATGATGCTACCAGTAAGCAGTTATTTTATTTAGGCACAATGAGTTTTTTGTCTGTTATATTAATTGTTTTTTCAATTTGGTCCCCTAACTTTTTTGTGTCAAATTGGTTCCTCAAGTGGTAAATGGTAATGGAGTTAGCCCAACTGTTAAATTCCTTTCAGTCAAAATTTCTGTTACAACCTAATAAAATAGTGTTATTTCTGTATTGAATTGCTGGAAAAAATTGATGGAAAAAATGGTTTAAGTGATGAAAAACAAACTGGTGGCCTTAAAAAAATGATGCCAGTTTACAGAGAAATAGTGAAGAGGGAGAATGGAGAGAATAGTGAAAAATATTATTTTATTAGGTTATAACGGAAGTTCCGACGGTGTTAGTAGGAAATGAATGGTTGGTCTAACATTAACATTTGCCAATTAGGGGACCTATTTAACAGAAATAAAAGTTAAGGGACCAATTTGAACAAAACAATTAAGATGAGACCTAATTTTGCTTTTTCTTTACCCTTCTGCTTTTGGCTTTTGAATATGCTTGTAGTGACTAGTGAGTTGTTCTAATTAATATATTGGTATTCTAAATATAGTGATCCTGAGCAGTAAATTTCAATTTTATATTTCAGTTGGGGGTTATCAACTTGAAGTGCGAGCTTGTAGATCCAGATGGCCTACTAAAGCAGTTGAATGTGTTAAAATCAATAGATGTTGATGGTATTATGGTAGACTGTTGGTGGGGAATAGTGGAGGCGCATGCTCCACAAGAGTATTATTGGAATGGTTACAAGAGACTCTTCGAAATTGTGCATGAGCTTAAGTTTAAGCTGCAGGTTAGTTTCATCAGCTACTTTAATCATTATGGGTTGCTCTCTTTATAATTCAATGTGGTTTTGGTAGTGACTTGTACTGTTGACACTTGGTCAGGTTGTGATGTCTTTCCATGAATGTGGAGGCAATTTTGGTGATGATGTTTGTATTCCACTACCCCATTGGGTTGTTGAAATTGGAAGGACCAATCCTGACATTTTTTTCACAGATAGATCGGGAAGACATAACCCTGAATGTCTATCTTGGGGGATAGATAAGGAGCGGGTGTTAAGAGGTCGAACTGCTTTGGAGGTAATGATGACATGATTATTATTGATATTATTATTATTTAATGAAATTAGTAAGACTTGGGTTTAGATGCGTGATTCTTGACAGCCATATCTCGGGGGTCATGTTTCAACTGCTTAAGGTGTACATTGTTAGTTCTAAACAATCTTTCTTTGAAATTTAGTTTCAACTGTTCGAGTATTAGTTTTCTCTTGGATGTTGGGGTGGTCAAGAGCCATAGTGGCCTAAAACTGAAATTTAGTGCATCCTCAGTAATGCTTAAATTTTGAGAATTAATGGCACTTTTGAGAAATCAAGAGCCGTAGTGGCCAAATCTGTTTGAGTATTAGTTTTTTCTAATGCTCTCTCATGGAGCTTTGGAACATAATAAAGTAATTGAAAAACACACTTTAGTGAGGGTTCCATTGGGGCACATGGGTATGCCAGACTCAACCGAACTTTACTACCTTTTTTTAGTAGCAGTTCTCATTGAACTTTACTACCATTTTTTGTAGTTAATACCAATAGTGGTGCACATGGGTATGCCAGACTAAACTGAATCAACCCAACCCACATTTTTTTGGTTTGGTTCGGTCCATCAGTTTGGTTCAATCATTTTCTTTTAGGTAAATTGGGGTTGGTTCGGTTCCTGGGTTTAACTTTGGTTGAAATCGAACCAACCAATAGACGACCAAATAAAAACACTAAAACGATGTATTTTTCTAGTAATTTGTTAAAATATCATTTAGTCTTCACTTTTCATTTCATTCAGATGCATCTCTTGACACTCGTCACACTTTTCCTCTTTACCCAAGTGTCACCACCGCCACTTTCCCTCTCCTGTTTTCCTTAGTTCATTGACAACTTGTACTTAACTTCCAGTGATGATTGTGCTGTGCTTGCTTCACTGTCACATTCATGCCATATTCATTTTTCATGGAAAAACTATTACATTGGTCCTCTAAGTTATTTTTTGTTTTAACTAGGCTCATAAGTTTTTTTTTGTTTCAAATAAGTCCTGTAAGTTTTTAACGTCTAATGGATAAATCCTTTCCGTCAATGGAATGATAGCACTGGTAAAAGAGTGAACAAATGTATCTTACTAATTATCCCCCCCTCCCTCAAATTGTGGTTTCTCTTCCTCTCCCTAAAACAACAAACATAATGCAATAACAATGGTAAGAATGATATGCAGTTACACTTTCTCCCCCACCCTTAATTCGTAGGGTTTTCTCAAATCAACAATCAAACATCATTGAACTTTTCTTTTCACCTTTAATTTCCAATTTTTCTTAATTTTTACACTAATCACCGAAGCGATTTAAATAGTAGAGCAACTAATCGAACTCGGCTTTGTGATGGCGCCTTTGTAATCAAATTAGCCATTGAAAGGTCCGTTGAAGGGGATTGAGGAAGCAGTGGAGAATTTCAAGGACGAGAAAGATTATGATGAGATATTTTAAGTGTTGCAAATTAAAGTGATGGAGGGACATGGAGGGACGATGTTGATAATTTGGTGAAGCAGGAATCGCAGGATTTATTATGCATTCCCTAGTGAGGAAGAAAGGCAAAGCTGATAAATTTGAATTTGAAGGTAAAATGGAAATTAGGGGAAGAAGAAACAAAGAGAGGAGATAGAGGAAGAGGGATGAACACCGAAGAAGATTTTTTTAATTTTCGTGTGCCATGTGTACTTTTTAATGATGTTATCATGCCATTTCGGATTTATCCATTGGACATTGAGAACTTACAAGACTTATTTGAATTGAGAAGAACATATAAAACCAATGTAGTAGTTTTGCCCTTTTCGTCTTTAGCTTACACAGACTCTTCCCTCCTTAGACAAATACTTATATCCTTTGTGTTTAGTAGAATATCCTAGAAATACACACTCTGAACTTCTGAATTCAAGTTTATGCTTATGGTCTTAGAAAGGGAACTTCTGAATTCAAGTTTATGCTTATGGTCTTAGAAAGGGAAAACAAGCAGAACCAAACATTTTAATGAGTGTGTAATCCTGGACAGTGCCATGTAGAGTTTGGTAAGGAGATGTGTTATGCAGAATAGGTGTTGGAATCCTACTAATAATATAGACTACAGTAGTAAAGGCATACTCCCAATAAACCATAGGAAGATTAGCATGATCTAAGAGAGCAAGGCCAATTTCAACAATATACATATGTTCCCTCTCAACTGTCCCTTGTTGATGATAAGTGTGAGGACTAGAGAGTCTATGTAGGATGCCCAGGGATTTGAGGTAAGTAGTAAATGGTATGAACTCTCCTTCAATGTCACTCTGCACTACTTTAATAACCTTACCAAATTGAGTTTTCACCAATTTTACGAAGTGTTGAAACATCGACAGATTTTCAAACTTCTGTTTTAAAAGAAAAATCCATGTTTGTCTAGTGTAAGCATCAACGCTAAATAGGTAATAGTGAAAACCTGATATCGAATAGACTGTAGTAGGGCCGTGATAGAATTAAAAGGAGGCCTAGACCTCCTATCTCAAAAGTGTATGTTAACAAGGTAGTCAAAATCGCAATCCAACTCGTGAGATCACATGATGTTACGATCCTTGACCCTCACTCCGTGCTCGATCTTAGTCTTGGGCACGCTTTTGTGGGATCGAGTGGGATCGCCATGTGGGTGCATAAAAACGGTGGAATCTACGAGACCACCGACCCTAAACCTCTTTCACTCTCTATCTCTGCTTCACTTTCTCTCTCTCTCTCTCTCTCATCATACAAGTTCTGCAACATTCTTCACTTTCTCTCTCTGTCTCTATGATTTTGCGGTCCGGGTGGTAGAGAAGAAGCTAATCGGGTCATTTGTGACTCGGTTTGTTAAAACCCCTAATTTTTTTACTTACAGAAAAACACATGATGGGCTTTTTGGGAGGAATAGATGGCCAACTAAGAGGGGGGTGAATTAGTTGTTTTTTAGAAAACAAAAATCACTAGGAACTTTTCAGCTTTTTCTACTTAAGAACAAATTAACAGAGTTGTAGCGGAAGAAAGTTTAGTAGAAGAAGAAGAAGTGCATAAAACAAAAAGTGTAAGGATGAGAAAAATCACACCAGAAAATTATACTGGTTCACCTTCTACCACCGAAGGCTACGTCCAGTCCTCTTGAAAAACCACAAGAGATTTCCACTATTAAATGAGTTTAACTTACAAGCAAAGTCACACCTAGACTCCCCCTAAGTTGTATCACTCACTCACTTCAACAAGATAGTACACCACTATCCTTGTTTTACAATGCCTCACCAATCCCTATGGTGATTACTTGAGTACAAGTATGAAGATAATAAATGCCTTAATTACAAACTCACAATGTATCTTAATGCCTTATGAAGTTTTCAGAATTCCAAAGAATTTGAAAGTTTTTCTAAAAAACTTCAAAGTATTCTTGATTAAAAACTAAGAAATTTATATCAAGAACTTGGATTTTTGAGTATAAAAGTTATAATGTAATTCTGAGATCCTACAAGGTTTATATAGAGTTCCAAAAGGTGTTTAGAATCACTTTCAAAAGGTATAAGTCGTTTGGGAAAAGTTGAACCAAGTTGGAACACAATGGTTCAATTTAAAAATCAGATTTTCGCAGTAACAGTACGTGGTAATCGATTACTTATCCGTGGTAATCGATTACCAGTTGAAAAACAACTGATACTGACGATTTTTGCTTGTGGTAATCGATTACCAATATGAGGTAATCGATTACCTCAGTTGAAATTTCAAATCCAAAGTTGCTCAACGGCTAGTGGTAATCGATTACATCCATAGGGTAATCGATTACCCTAGTTGAAATTTCATTTCCCAGAAATGCCGAGAGTTATGGTAATCGATTACTTACCCTGGTAATCGATTACTGAAATTAAATTTTGGATTTAACTTTCAACAGTAAGTGATAATCGATTACTACTACAGGGTAATCGATTACCCTAGTTATTTTTGCCTTTTTCCAACTTTTCAAAAATAACTTGGTTTTTCTTAGGAACTCTTATATTAACCTATACTAAGATCTTTATTCTTAAGGCATTGTGATTTCTTATGAGTTTGAAATATATGCTACTAAAAGACTAAGACTCTTATAGAAATAAAATATACTTCAAGTTCTTTAAGTCTTTGATCTTCAATAGCTTTTCTTCTTTCTTTTGGTGATGTGCATTTGTCTTCATCAAAACCCAGCCTCTATCTCTGCTTCACTTTCTCTCTCTCTCTCTCATCATACAAGTTCTGCAACATTCTTCACTTTCTCTCTCTGTCTCTATGATTTTGCGGTCCGGGTGGTAGAGAAGAAGCTAATCGGGTCATTTGTGACTTGGTTTGTTAAAAACCCCAATTTTTTTACTTACAGAAAAACACATGATGGGCTTTTAACCCATAAGTCTAATGTCTTTTTAACCCATGAACTGAATTAAAACGGAAACAATCTGAGTGGCTGAAATCCTACTTTTTTTACTTCGAACTTGTGTAGTTGAGATATTTTGCTATTGTGATTTATAGGTCTGTTGAAATCCCTAATTTTTTATTTATAAAAAACCATATGATGGGTTGTTGTTAACCTAGTCTATTAAGCCCAAAGTCTTTTTTAACACATGAATTTGAATAAAACGTGAACAATGTAAATAAATGGGAAACCCTATTTTTTTTACTTGGAATTCGTATAGTTGGTTATTTTGCTATTATGACTTATGATATATATTACCTTATCACTTGAATTTATGTAATTCATATACTATGTTTATTATTATGAATATCTTTAATATTATAACTTATGAATTGCTTGGTATTCATATATATATATATATATATATATTTATTTGTAGATCTTACGAGCCATGCTACGTCCTATGTTTACGATCTTTGGTTGTCTTCCCGATCCTAAGTAAAATCTCGATTCTAACTACCTTGTATGTAAAGCGCCAACGTGCCCCCAATAGAAAATAACTAACCTTCTAAAAAGTAGTCAAATTAAATGGAGGCCTGGACCCACCTTTTTTTAATCAAATTTAATCCTCAAGATTTCTGGGTCTCACGGAAAGTGCTAATGCTTGAGCTGCCCATGAATTTCCATTTTAAGCTTTCATATAAATTAAGGCCCATAATTTGTATGCTCAACTTTGCAGGTTTATTTTGATTTCATGAGAAGTTTCCGGGTAGAGTTTGATGAGTATTTTGAGGAGGGTTTCATCTCCATGATTGAAGTTGGACTAGGTCCATGTGGAGAGCTACGATACCCATCTTGTCCTGTAAAGCATGGTTGGAGATACCCTGGTATTGGTGAATTCCAGGTAATGATTTTCTTGATAGTAATTATTACTATAGCTTTTAGTTATCCAACTCCGAATTTATGTGGATGCAGATGTTCATCACAAAGACTTTCCTTGCTTAAACATTTTTGTCATTATAAATTATTTCAACTAAGCAAATCCATATTAATATGTGGAAAAGCCACTCCATATGCATAGACATTTCTTAGTTCAAAAGCAAATGGTTTTGGCCATTTGCCATCCTTAATTATTCTATTTTTGCCACATGTTTTTCAACAATTTATCCATAAACTGGGGTCTTAATCAACCTCTGTTAATATATAGGGAGAACTTTTAGTTTCTTGTTGCTAGCGATTGAAAAATATCAGCAAGTTAAACTGAGAAAATGTAAATGCTAACTGTTTGCTGCCAGTGTTTCCCCCACCCATATGCCTTAGATATATTTGTCATCACTTTTCTCATCATTTCTCACTTTGTGGTCAGTGCTATGATCAGTATTTGTCAAAGAGTCTCAGGAAAGCAGCGGAAGCAAGGGGGCACTCTTTTTGGGCTAGAGGACCAGATAATGTGGGTACCTATAATTCTCAGCCACACGAAACTGGTTTCTTTTGTGATGGGGGTGATTATGATGGCTTCTATGGCAGGTTTTTTCTTAGCTGGTACTCTCAAGTTTTAGTTGATCATGGAAACCGTGTACTTTCTTTGGCAAAATTAGCTTTCCAGGGATCTCGAGTTGCTGCAAAGGTAAGTTGATGAAAACGAAACTTGTAATTTGAGGGAAAATTTATAGTAAAAGTGTCAAATGAATGTTCTTTTGGTTCTTTTCTTTTTTGCATCAGAAATGGAGTTTTCTTACTACATACGGAATTGCATAGTTGATTCAATCCTTGTTATATTCATGGAACAAGCAATGTCTTCTTAATTCCTAGTCTTATAGTTAATTTTTTATGCTGCATAGCATCAATTATTGCACAGGAAAAATAAATATTTATAAAATAATTACTGAGATTACAATTTTCTGGTTTTATTTTTCTGTTGAAAATATGAATTTCTCGCCAAAGTTTTCACAAAAAGAAACACTTAACTTATCTAATGTGTGATTTGTTCTTAAAATTTACTTACCCTTAAATCTTAATATGAAGGTTTGACTCGAGTTCTTCAAAATGATTTGTTTACCCCTTACCAAGAAAATATACCTAATAGACATTCCAAAGTAATACATTTTCATCCACAGCCCCCATAAAACAAAAGCATTTTGTGCACGAAGCGCTGAAAAGTGAGAAGAAAATTTTTTTTGGTATGAAATTGAAGGAACAAATGGTTGCCTTATTTGACTATAGAATTTATCCATTTGCAGGTTTGTTTTTGTGTGTGTGCATGTGCTGTGTGCAGTCTGGCTGATATATTTTAATTCCTGCACAGCTATCAGGTATCTACTGGTGGTACAAAACTGCCAGTCATGCTGCTGAATTAACTGCTGGGTATTATAACCCATGCAATCGTGATGGTTATACTGCTATTATGGCAATGTTGAAGAGAAACGAAGTTAGCTTAACCATTGCTTGTACTGACTTGCACACATTGAACCAGCATAAGGTCTTTCCAGAGACATATGCAGATCCAGAGGGACTAGTTTGGCAAGTATGTATCTAATTGTTGACTAAGCTTTAGTATCTGGTTATCTGGTTGATTTCCTATGTAAGCAAATTCTTCAGAAGATGATCGGTACCAGAAATTTTCTACAGGAAAAATATAGTCTTGCTCCATACAGTGGCGATATTCTTTCTAAGATTAAGCTGACAATTAGAAAGAAAAGATAGAAAACACCTGCAGACTTAGAGGGTCTGCCCCTGCTAGCCAAATGGCCCTAAATCCACTTACGAATCCTTTTCTCCCCATCCCCCTCATCATCTCTCCTTGTATTCTCACTCTAACTGATCTGCCATGTTGGCTGGTTTATTACAAATTCTGCCCGCCATCCTCTCACCATTCCCGCGTGGTTTGGCATAGGGGTTCTATCATAAAAACATGTGATCTTTGTTATTTTATTATAGACAAATTTGAGGTAGGCAAAATATTGTTTTAGAGTTAAAGCTGTACACTCTAAAGTGTTACATCTTGATTTTGCATTGCAGGTGTTGAATGCTGGGTGGGATGTTGGCCTACCGGTTGCTGGTGAGAATGCACTTCCTTGCTTAGATAGAGTTAGCTATAACAAGGTTTTGGATAATGCCAAACCCATGAGGGATCCAGATGAAAGGCACTTTTCATCCTTTACTCACCTGAGGCTTAGCCCACTTCTTATGGAACAACAAAACTTCATAGAGTTTGAAAGATTTGTCAAGAGAATGCATGGTAAGTGTGGACTGTAAGTAGCTAAAAAAGTTCCCGTCTTGGCATTTTTATGGCACTTAGAATATAGCAAAGCTTTTCGGTTGATGGTCTCTTGTTACTGCAGGGGAAACTGTTCATGATCTCCAACAGTAGCATGCGAGGAAGAGAATCTGCAAGAATTTGTATTATTTACAGTTCCCAATGATAGTGGCTGCAACAGATACTAGTCACTAATCAGCTAGTTGATTAAGCCTTTTTTTCCAATCAAAAGTAACAACTGTGATTTGTCCATACAAAATGATGCAACTCGTTGTGCTTCTGTATTAACCACTAGTGTAGGTACATGCCACTTTACATCAGTTTACATTAGTATGATTTGCTATGTTGCCACTGTCATAGATGAACTGGATAGAGCACATAGCATTGTGACCGTACAATTTTAAGCAGCCCACACTTCTTGTAAGGGCTTAGTGTACTTGCATTCGACTCATGCATTCAATGGGCAACATGGAGAGTTATGAGATGTGAAATTGATGTTGTAACTTTTTCACAGAGCATGGTAGTTCCTAATTTAATGGCAAGATGCCATATCCAGAATGCTGCTTCTGTTATAGGCTAAAACATTATTCATTTGACCATCTAATGAAATGAGAAATATAGGATCAATAATAATAACAAAAACCCTATTTTGGTTTGTAGAATTAATAACCAAATAAAGTTATCATGTCATGTAGTAAAAACTAAGGCTTCAGAAAGATTACGTAGAGTTAAATCTTTGTTAGTGATTCGAGAAAAGGCTCGCTTAATCTTAATTTTTGAGGCTAATTGATACTTTAGTTTATAAAGATTGGATGTGTTTGATGAGCTTCAAAAAGTGATTTTATAAGAGCAAAACATACTTATTTTTAATCATATTTGGTTAATCATAGCCTCTTAGATTTCTTTATGTGATACAAAACGAATATATCATGGAGAAAGAAGGTTGAATAATATCTTAGGTGATTTGGACATTTGTGGAGGTTATCGTTAAAATCACAATAACGAATAGGTGTGATATATTGGAATCATATCATCATGAACAATAAAAACTTGTCATCTTATTGAGACTAGAACTCATGAAAGAAATAGTTTTATAAATGGAATAAAATATGCAGTATTTATACATCAAAAGTAGTCGCTTGTTGGTCAAGAAAATAAGAAGAGCCTATAGGCAAAACAATTAGGAAATATTTGTGAAGAAGAGCCTTCTACTTGAACTTGGCTAGATTTTGATGAAGACACTAACATCAACAAAAAGAAGAAAAATGTTAAAGACCTTGGAGTATGGAAAGCGGACACAAGAAAATAGATAAGATTTAAATTGCTTTATAGTATAGGTCTAACCTTTGTAAAGTCATTCTTACTTACTGAGCAAACAATGCTCCTAAAAATGTTTTTACAAATGTTTACAAGAACAAAGTGTGTAACCCTGGGTATTATGATTTTGGGAACCCATAACTATTTGTATGTCTTAAGTATTGGGGGACATTAATATGAATTATGTTGTTCTACATAGTGAATGTATGTATGAACATTGCTTGTTAAAAGGATCATGAATTATAAAGGACGACTAATGTAAAGTCATTGGGTTATAATTATAAGTCATAAGGAAAAATATATGTGTGAAAGAATTAAAATAAGGGAAAAATTTTCAAAGGTATAATTTGGGTCCTTACACCAATTGTGTGCCTAGGTCATGGACAGTCAGCCAGCTAGAAAACTTCACCATGAAGAATTCCGAAGCCATGCCAAAGCAACTAGGCAAGTCTTGACTTGAAGACCAAACATTTGACCTCATGCATGACACAAGCACTAAAACGCCAAGTAGGAGGTGTGACTTTGCATGGAGCCTAGCTCACAATAGGCTGGCCAGCTAGGGGTGCAGCTACTGACCCAACAGCTTTGGCCAAGCCAAAGTCTGTCAGGTCAGGCGCCAGGACACTGGGCACACCAAACTTGACCTATAGAAGGTGCACACTTCTTCGCACTTCAACATGCATTGTAAATCATTTTTGCATCATTTTTGGTTCCTCTCTTAATTTGGGCTTTCTTTTTAGTTTATTTCATAGAAATCCATAAGGAATGAAGTTGGCTAATGTTGTGCAAAAACATAATTTTGTAACATCATTTGGAACCAAAAGCATCTAATCTTTGGATGGATGGCTAATTCTCCAAACATGTTTGGACTATGGTGTAATTTGTTTTACTCTTTTGTATCTTCTTCTTCATTTATACAAGTTATTACTTTGGTTATATTGATTCTTTAAGAAGTTCTTAATGCAGTTTTAGCTTGATCACCTAAAACTTGATTTAAAGATCCAAAATGCTTCTTCTTAAAGTGTTGACAAGTGAACTAAAAAGTAGAGCATGCACCTTAGTTCACTTTCCACACCAAGCTCTATTTTAAGCAACTTTTATTCAAGGTTAATCAATGTTAATGGAGCCCGAAGTAGGGTGTGACAACCTTCTACGTGGAAGTTAACTATTGATTAGTGTTTTAAACAAGGTTTGAAAATCATCTTTTCCAGTCCGGGACATTGAGGGGGCCGGAGGGGGGAAGTTAAGACATGATGTGTGGTATAAGCATGGTAGAACACATAACTTGAATGAATTTTTCAAGTTGATATTGTTCAAGAAATTATTCCATCATTCTAACCATATTCTCCTCTTGAATTTGTAAAAATTTAGTTTCTTTACTTTTTCATGTTTATAACTTTTATTCAATCACAAAAACACTTATTTGTTACTTTTTTCTATTGATAAAAGATACAAAGTTGGACTACATTTCTGTTAGGCAATTCTATGTGATTCGACATAACCCTATACTATACTACAATTGAATCTTAAAAAAAATTAAGAGTTAATATAGTAAAGAGTTACTTATAAATTTTATTTGTTGAAATTAAAGTTTAATCCAATCCATGGGTTGTAACTTTGTAAAAGGAGTGACATACATAAGTGCAATTTAATTCATGAATTGTTACTGTATAAACAGTGATGAACATGACTAACTACTAACAACTAACACTATTTCTTTTTTTTCTTTATTTACTTTATGTCATTTAATTTATGCATATACTAACTTACTAACAATTCATTTATTGCTTTTATTGTTTTATTCTATATTGATACCAACCTTTGGCAAGAAATGGTATAGTTAACTTAACAATTAATACCAACCTTTCATAAGAAATGGTATGGTTAACTCAATCTGCAAAAGGGAGCAATAAAATAAAATAAGTTACTCATCACTCAATCACTCTCTTTTACTCTTAAACCACATATTTATCTTTCAACGAATTTGCACCTTAAAAGGAGACTTTTTGTTGAGAGATAAAAAACCTCTTAAATTTCTTATAAAAAATTGGGTATCTAGAATTTCATTTTAATTTGTTTTGTAGGAGTGCCTGAAAGCCAAAAGCAAAAATGTGTAATCATGATAGGGGCTGTTCAAGGCATATAACACGAGGCGATTCAAAATTTTCATTTTTTATGAAATAAAGGCCCCTGTTACATATGGAGAGAACAACAACAAAAATCCTCGGTATAGGCACACTTATTGTTGTCTTTAAATTTAGAGCATGGTACGACCGTCTAACGAGTTTTTTTTACTTGATAAAGGCTTTACCAAAGACAAGGTTGACACTATATTATTTATTAAGAAAATAGATCATCATACTCCACACGTTCAAATATACACTAATGCCATTATTTTGTGTAGTGACTTGAGTAAAATGATGCAAGGGGAGTTTGAGATGTCCATGATGTCAAGGTTGTTAATTTTGTGAGTAAATCTAAATATTATAGGGATTTGCTGAAACGCTTTGAAATGGATGACAACAAACCAATTGCCACTCCTACGGGTTTTGGAACATACATTGATACTATTGAAGTAGAAAAATGTAGTGATATCTCAAAGTATCGAGGTATGATTGATTTCCTACTTTGTCTTACTGCAATTAGACCTGACATGATGTTCAGTTTTTGTCTTTGTGCACGTTATCAATCAAAACCCAAAGAATTACATCTTACTATCTTCAAAGAATAATGAAAAACTTAAAAGGCATACCTGATGTGGGACTATGGTATCCAAATGGATGTCTATGTGACTTGGTGGGATACTTGGATTCAAATACCATAAATGACAGGTGGCTCCCAAGTGTTCCTGCAAAACAGGTTAAGTAATATTAGGTACCCAATCCAGTTTGGGTGCTAGAGGGTTAACACCTTTATCTATCCATTTGAAATATCCTAGGGGTACACCATATTTTGTAATCATGCAAGTGTTAGGTGTATTCCCACGAGTTTTACAATATGTGCAAATGGATGGATACCTTTGTATCCTAGTTTATGAAATAATTTTTTTATTATTTAGGATACTTTGGTCTTTTGAATATCTCTGTATTTTCAATATGTTCTATGGTCTTCTGAGTGTCTTTGTATTTTCAATATGTTCTATGATCTTAAGAAACCAAGACCTCTATTGTCTTTTGAGTTCTCTATATTATCAATATGTTATCCAAATTTTTACCACTCTTATTTAGTTTCTTGAGTTCTAGACTCCAGGTAGAAATTTTGTTTTCAAGTGCAATGCAATTTGGACAAGAAGAAGAAGAAAGTTTATTTCTGAAAATGTCTATCTCATTTTTATTGTTTCAAAACGAGTTTAGTGAGTTTGACATATTCATTATGTAATTCATTAAAGGCATTTTGTAAATTAGAATGAGATGACTTATTTAACAGTTCAATTTCACTTACCTCCTCATCATCGAAATGATGAGATGCCATTAGAGAGAGATGAATTTGCTCTTCAATTTTTGGTTCTAAAGTGGAACTAGTGTAGTTGTCCTCTCATGCGATGTAGGCCCATCTTTCGGTCCTCTTTTATGATTTCTCTTTGAAGGGATTCTTCTATAATGTAGGACAATCAATCTTCATGTGACCAGGTTTTTCACATTCGAAATAATTGCAATTGAGTTAAAGTGGAAGCTTCATTGTTCTTGGTGAATCTATTTGCTTGTCCAACCTTTATTCCTTTGTATCTTTTGAGAAATTTGTTGAACTTCTTCACCAACAGACTTATATCTTCCATGTTCTTATTTTCGGATTCATCTTCTGAAGATTCAACGTTTTCTACTTTAGCCTTAAGAGAGATATTTCTCTTCTTCTTTTACTGTTCTTCATGCTGATCAAGTTGGCTAAATTTTAACCCATGTTCCTGTAACTTTCCAAAGAGAGTAGCCAATGACATTTTTGAAAGACTTTTATTTTCATAAATGGATGTTACTTTGGGTTGTCATTTCCTTGTTAGTGATCTTAGAACTTTAAGTTCAAATCACTATTTGATAGAACTATTCCTAATGAGATTAAATGGTTTGTGAGGTGGGTGAACCTATTCTAGAGATCTAGAATTTTCTCTCCTGGTTTCATGGGAAATGTAAGGACCCAAATTCTACCTTTGAATTTTTTTCCTTATTTTAATTCAATTTCATGCATTTAACTATAAATTATATTTACCGATTGAGTGAACTTATTTAAAAGGTCTCACTTCCCTCATTACACCCAATCTATAAACCTAAAGTGACATTCCAAATCAGATGACAGAAAAACATAATTCGTATTAATGCAACTTAGTAACTACCGCATACAATCAGCTATGGGTTTCCAAAACACCCATAGCTACATATATCCCGAGTTACTAGTTTCCATGATTAATATCATGTACAACAATCATGTTCATAGTTACAAATAGTTAGTTCAAGTACAACCAATGAGGTTACAAAAGAATGGTTAAGAGACTTCAAAATAAAAGTTTCTAAGCTCCTAATCAGAAATACCCATACTCCTTCCACTACCTGCAATGAGATTAACATTGACAATTCACCAAAGAAACACAAAGGAGTAAGTCGTTAACTCAATAAACATCAATGTAAGTTAATCCACATTTAATAAGATTAAATAAACGCTTTAAAATCAAATATACTTAAAACCATTTTCATCGTTCATACTTTTGAAAACCATGCTACATAACTTGAGCCAAAGTTTGCTACATTGCTTGAGCCAAAGCTTGCTACATTACTTGAGCCAAAGCTTGCTACATTACTTGAGCCAAAGCTTGCTACATTACTTGAGCCAAAGTTTGCTACATTACTTGAGCCAAAGTCGCTAACCCATCATGGTTGGCTAAAAACGAGTTTTATTTCCATTGGCACTCCACCAATACATAAACGGTAAATCCACTCCTCGTTGTTACAAACATACCCATATATGTTTATAACAACTAAGTGATTTACGATTCATCTCATTATTCCGAGTTTTATTTCCATTGGCACTCCACCAATACATAAACGGTAAATTCACTCCTCGTTGTTATAAACATACACATATATGCTTATAACAATTAAGTGATTTACGATTCATTTCGTTATTCCGAGTTTTATTTCCATTGGCACTCCACCAATACATAAACGGTAAATCCACTCCTCATTGTTATAAACATACCCATATATACTTATAACAATTAAGTGATTTACAATTCATTTAATTATTCACATCAGAAAATCCACACATTTTCTATCACAGTCCATAAGTTAAAGACTTATCCTTACCTCGGTGAGTGTTGAGTTTGGTTCTTGGTAACTTCTCAAGTTTCACTGATACCGCCTCCAACTTTAGGATCTTTCCTCATCCCACCATATAACACAATGTTAGTCATTTATTCCAAATATCACATAAACAACTTATATTGCATTATTTAACCATACAAGATATTCATCATATTTTCAATGTTGCTAAACTACTTTCATCATAAGTTTACAACTATCCAAAACATACATAATCATCTCATATTTCAACATTAGAAGGTAAACTCATCTTCTAACTCTAACATTTTACCCATTTTCCATCTTAACCCCATTTTCACTTTAGGGTTTTGAGGTTTTCAAGAACCAACCCACAAACTCTTTCTATTTTCGAAATACTAACTCTAAACCAATAGTTTACAAGAGAAAAACCACATAAAACGAACCATAACTAAAAGGGTGAGTTTCCATGGTTTCTCATACTTTGAGAAGAGATCCAACATACCAAAAATGGGTTTCAAAGAGAAGAAAAGAGTTGGAATAGAGAGTTTTACCTCTTCTCAAACTCTTGGACGAGAATGAAAGCTCCTAGACCTTGGGAATGCTCTCTTCTCTCACCTCTCTTCAATTCTTAACCTAAAAATGTATTTGGGGTTTCTCTCATTTAATGCCTTCGTCGGGCTCTCGCTTAAGCGAGCTTATTCTCGCTCAAGCGAGAAAATCCCGCCCATTTTAAAAACTCAGATCTGGCCATCTTGCCCAGGCGAAGCATCTCTCGCTCAAGCGAGGATCTTACAGCCTCGACAAGTCCAAAACATCATTTTTATCGCCCAGGCGAGACCACTCTCGCTCAAGCGAGCCAACTCTCGCTCAGGCGAGAATCTTCCAGTATAGCCCAAGATTTCACCCTCCCAGGTGAGCCTTTCTGTAACACCCCAAATTTTAAGTCTTTAAAATTTTAGTATCAGTCCTGGGATCCTCGCTTGAGCGAGAGATTCTCGCTTGGGCGAGAGAGGTTCACCTGGGAGGGTGAAATCCTGGGCTATACTAGAGAATTCTCGTCTGAGCGAAAGTTGTCTCGCCTGGGCGAGAAATGGCATTTTGGGGCTGTTGACACTGTGAGATTCTCGCTTGAGCGAGAGGGTCAGAGTTGAGTTTTTTAAAATGGGCGGGATTTTCTCGTTTGAGCGAGAGAAAGCTCGCTTAAGCGAGAACCCGACGAGAACATTAAATGAGGGAAACCCCAAATACATTTTTAGGTTAAGAATTGAAAAGAGGTGAGAGAAGAGAGCATTCCCAAGGTATAGGAGCTTTGATTCTTTTCAAGAGCTTGAGAAGAGATCCTAAGTTTGGAGGTGGTGCCGGTGGAACTTACGAAGTCGCCAAAAACCCAACCCCACACTCACCGAGGTAAGGATAAGTCTTTAATTTAAGCATTGTGTTGGAAAATGCGTGGATCTTCTGTTATGGATAATGAATAAAATGTGAATCACTTAATCATTATGAACATATATGGGTATGTTGATAATGGTTAGAAGTGAATTTACGGTTTACTTATTGGGGGAGTACCAATGGAAATAAGACTCGAAATGAAATCATGAAATGAAAATCACTTGTAGTTATAAGCATACGTGGATATGTTTGTAATGATGTCGGGTGCATTTATAGACTATTTATTGGTGGAGTGCCAATGGAAATAAAACTCGGATAAAACAATAAACTGTAAGTCACTTTGTAGTTACAGGCATATACGCTATGCTGTAATGATGTCGGGTGCATGTATTGTCCATTTATTGGTGGAGTGCCAATGGAAATAAAACTCGGATAAAACAATAAACTGTAAGTCACTTTGTAGTTACAGGCATATACGCTATGCTGTAATGATGTCGGGTGCGTTTATTGTCTATTTATTGGTGGAGTGCCAATGGAAATAAAACTCAGAAACAAAGTAATAAATGGTAAATCACTTAGTCACTACAAATATATATGGGTAGTTTGTAGCGATGACGGGTGGATTTATGGTTTATGTATTGGTGGAGTGCCAATGAAAATAAAACTCGCTTTAGCCGACCAGAATGGGTTAGCGACTCTAGCTCGAGTTATGTAGCATGGTTTTTCAAAAGTATAGATGACGAAAATGGTTTTAAGTGGATTTGACTTATATCGTTGTTTAACTCTATTAAGTGTGGATTAACTTACATTGAAATTTTATTGAGTTAAGGACTTATTCCTTTGTGTTGTTTGTGTATGGTAAATGTTAATCCCATTGCCGGTAGGTGGACGGAGAAAGGATGATTTTTGAGTAGGAGATTAGAGACCTTTATTTTGATGTCTCTTTATCCATTCTTTTGTAACTTCAATTGATTGTAATTGAATCAACTAATTCTACTATGAATACTATTTTGTACATGATTTTGATCATGGAGACTAGTAACTCGGGATATATGTAGCTGTGGGTGTTTTGGAAACCAATAGCTAATTGTATGCGGTAGTTACTAGGTTATATTAATATGAATTATGTTTTTCTGCTATCGGATTGTGTATGTACTTTTGGTTCATAGATCGGGTGTGAGGATGAAGAGAAAGATCTTTTAAATAAATTTATTCTCTTGGTAATTATGACTTATCGTTAAATGCATGGAATTGGATTAAATAAGGAAAAAATTTCAAGGGTAGAAAATCGGGTCGTTATACTTTCTCGCCCAGGCGAGAATCCCTCGCTCAAGCGAGAATCCCTCGCTCAAGCGAGAATCCCAAGACTGCTACTATAATTTTAAAGACTCAAAATTAGGGTGTTACAATTCTCCCCCTCTTATAAGAATTTTCGTCCCCGAAAATTTAACATACCTCGATTCAAACAAATGAGGGTAATCCTCCCTCATCTCCCGCTCCACTTCCCAAGTAGCGTCTCCTTCATCCACTTGGCTCCACGACACCTTCACCAAGGCAATCTCATTGCCTTCAACTCTATATGATCAGACTCAACCACATGAGATGGATCCCCAACATATTTCCTCAATTGAGACACACGAAACACATTGTGGAGATTCGACAATAGTGGAGGTAAGGCAATCCGATATGCTACCGGCCCAACCCTCTTCAATACTTGATACGGCCCAATAAATCTCGGAGTCAGCTTGCGAGACTTCAACACTCTACCAATTCCGGTAGTCGGGACCACTCTCATGAAAACATGATCTCTCTCATTAAATTCAAGCGGTTTCCGCCTCTTATCGTAATAGCTTTTCTGCCGACTCTGGGCGATCCTCATATTCTCCCGGATTTTCTTGATCTTCTCAGTCGTCTCTTGGACCAGCTCGGGTCCCAATAGAAAATTCTCCCCAGTTTCAAACCAATTCACTGGAGTTCGGCACTTCCTACCATACAACGCCTCATAAGGTGCCATCCCAATCTCGAATGGAAGCTATTGTTGTAGGTAAATTCAATCAAGGGCAACATGCTGTCCCAACTCCCCGGTTGTTCTAAGACACATGTATAACGACCCGATTTTCATAACTCAAAATTCTCTTTTAAAATCCTTATTCGTGAAAGTGAAGTGATTACTTTTGAAAGACATTACTCGAACAGTTTGGAAACTTGAGTGAATACGTTTATAAATTTACAAGGCGGAAATATTCCAAACACCTTTCGTTTCAAAAGCATGTCATTACACTTCCGTTCAAATACATCCTTTATACATTTACACTTTCTCAACAGTACCTCGAATACAAACATTAGATTCACTTCATTATACACTTACAATAAAGTTGTTTATACATTAATTCACTTTAACATGTTCTTCATATTACAAATATATATCATATAACATATCAATTACATATTATCCACTACTCTATCATGTACTCTTCTCCGCAAGCGTCCAATGTGCTACCTCCACAACCTTAGGTTGCGTAAGCTCCGTTGCTCCGCAAAAGAGCAACATCTCCCTTCATCTCCTCCAACTTCCATTGTTGCTTTTTCACCTCCAAGCTTTTCCAAATGTGTCACCATGAAGCAAGAGGAAGGTTTGATGAGTTTTGAGGCTTAGTGGAGGGAAAAATGGTCCATTTGGGTGGAGCCACCGTTGGGAGAGAAAGGGGGAGAAAGAAAATGAAGATTAGGGTTTCTAGATCCCCCTTTTCACTTTTATAGCTCTAACGCTCTCGCCCGGGCGAGAACGGCTCGCTTGGGCGAGAATTTCGCGACTTTTTCACATTTCACACTAGAAAGCTCTCACCCGGACGCGGATTTCTCGCTCTGGCGAGAATCGGGCTGTATGCTAAGGCCCCCCTCTAGCCTGCGCGAAAATCCTAGCTCGAGGTAGAATTTGACAACTTTTCCAGATTTCACTTTCGCTCAAACGACCACTTCTTAGCTTGGGCGAGGTTCCTATACTTCTCAAACTTAAAACATTGAGTCCCTCGCTTAGGCGAGACCCTCTCGTCCAAGAGAGAATGGTCATGCATGCACCTCAACACCCTAAGTTTTCCAATCAATCCGAAAACAAAAATTGAGGTGTTACAATCCTCCCCCCCAACAAGAAATTTTGTCCCCGAAATTTTGTTAGGTTACTCTCGGGAAGATATTATCATTGCCTACCCTTTAGGCATAATATATACTCGACCACACTTAGAATCAATCGTCTAAACCATTAAGATCGCTTATATGACAAGCAAGGGTATATATCACGCAAAAGTGATACCACAAAGTCTCAATCATGGGCTACTCTTCTAGAGCCCAAATACCCAAGTAAACATTAGGACAACCAAGAGAAAATTATTATAACCGAACTAAAGATTCTCGAGTATTTCCTCCCTCACAATAGACCTCCCTGATCTATTACCACAACAATCGTTTAAAACGATCAACCTATACGGTCAGATTCGTCACAACATTCTCGAACCCAGTTCGAAGTGAGACTCCATACTCATCGTTTACCAAGATGTACTAGCTCGCTGATGAGTCAAATATTACACACTATTAATAACCTTATTTTACCATTGTTAATGATTCTTGGTGTCTAATTGACTTTATTTGGCATTGTTTAGTGTTTTAGGCTTTATTGGACTATTATTCCTAAAATGAGTTAATTTGGGATTATTTAGCCTAATTAAATCTAATTCCATTTTCAGGACATATTTGGTACCAAGGACATTTTGGGCATTACAAGTGGAAGATGTGTGCTAAAGTGAAGATTGTATTTAATTATAGGATTTTTAATTCCGTTTTAGGTTTTGGGCCCATTGTTTAGGGCCCATTTCGGTTTTACACTTTAATACCTTAGAATTTCGTTTTTCACTCATAACTTGACATTAAAACAAAAAAAAAAAACAACTTTACATTACATTTTCGTTTTCTCCCTTTTGGGTTCCTTTAGGTTTTCGTTTTCCATCTTCTTCCTCCTCCAAATTCGGTTTTGCTTCTTCCTCCATGGAAGGCTAGAAATTTAGTGCTAAATTCCTTTGGTAATGTATCACACTCTTGAGGTTTAGTGCTTAATGCATTTTCGGTTTCTATGTTGTTATTAATGCAATTTCGGTTTTATGTTGTTGAAGCTTCTATCCTATTTCATGTTATGGTTTGCTTAATTCCATGGTGTTGTTTTAGGTTTGTGAACTGATTTTCGCTTAGTTAATTAGTTCTCTAGCACATAATCGCTTAGTTTATGTGAATCTGTAAATGCTCTATGTTTATGTTGAATTCGCTTAGTTGAAGCTTAAACATTAGAGTTTTGAAAAGATTAGGAATTCAATGTGTAGAATCTGAAATTGATGCTTTGATTCGTGTGACATTGTTAACTGTTTGTTGCTTATGCCAATTTCGCTTAGTTAGAGGTTTAGCAATTTAACTGTGAGTTGATCATCGCTTAGTTAATCGACTCTCAACAAAGGAACACTGAGAATCTGATTTTGATATATTGAAACCGAGGATTGAGTTGTGAACAAGGAAACCAAAGGGATTTAGCCTCTTTACTATTCTGTTTTCTGTTTGTGTTCTGTTTTAGCTTAATTTCATAGCATAACAACCACTAAAACCCCCCATTGTGTGTGTGCGTGTAAGGTGTTTGAACCATTGTGTGAAAGATAATCTTTGGGAAACAACCTAGGAGTCACTTCCTAGTACTATACTTTATTGTTATATTATTTGTATCGAGTACGGCCTCGATCACTCGCACCCAGAGATGCAATAGCTAGATCGACATCCGCTTGATGGAAACAACATCATTTCGTTGCATACGTGCAAATAACCACGGTTTACTCAAAAAAAAATATCCACTAGAATTTCAATCTATACTTGCTACAATCACAGAAACATGATATTCATCCAAGTAGCATTTTGACAAACAAGATTCTTGGAGTCTTCCACATACCAATCAAAATCACTAAGTCAATATCCAACTCAACCAAACACTCCTACTACAACGAATGCGGTTTAAGAAGATTTGCTAGTTCATAAATTTCAGCTAGGCATACGAGGTCGTAGACCCACTCAAATCGCATACGTTGATACCATTGATTTTTGCCATTCACGAACATCCAATCCAAAAACATGAGTTTTATATGGATACCCAAAATACAATGATGGAAATGCACCCCGTGCTCAAGTCTACATCATATCTAGAAACACATGGTCATATTTACCTCACATGATATTTAACACATCACATTCATCCAAGATGAGGTTGTCAAAGATTCAGATTTCAACATGAAACTTAATCAATGCTTAGCCGAATAGTACACTTCATTCGAAAAACGATTTTCGAAAACAGATTAGATGTAAGTTTCATGGAAGTCCTCTTGTGGAAGCAAGAGTTTTCCTAATCATTTCAAAATAACTTAAAATCCCTTTTTCTCATGCGACACCGACTGCCCAAATCAAAATTTTCAAAAGCTATTTATTTCTGAAGTTACATTTCATCCAGAACATGAGAGTCCCTACAGTACACTCACAGAAACAAGCTTACACCATAACACCGCAATCACGTATAACAATTACTGACGCACATGAAATAGAAACAAGTTTTGAAAGCACAATATCAAAGTAGTTAATTTGAGTTCATTACTGCTATATCGTGCACTGCAAATATTCCACTGCAAACGGTCAATCATCACAAACCAGAAGTTTCATGTACAAAAGATAATCCACTACCTCTTCGGGTAGGCAATATAACGATAATCCACTACCACTCCGGGTAGGCAATTCCACAATGAAACAAGGTTATTAAACCATTTTGAAATTCATTTTCTTTGCTGCATAACTTGAGCCAAAGCCGCTACACCACTTAAGGTTAGCTAAAATAGGTTCCCTTTTTCCTTTGAAAACTTGCTACATATACTCGAGCCGGAGTTTCGCTTATATACCCAAGCCAGGGTTTCGCTTATATACTCAAGCCAGAGTGTTCGCTTATATACTCAAGCCAGAGTGTTCGCTTATATACTCAAGCCAGAGTGTTCGCTTATATACTCAAGCCAGAGTTTTCGCTTATATACTCAAGCCAGAGTGTTCGCTTATATACTCAAGCCAGAGTTTTGCTTATATACTCAAGCCAAAGTTTTGCTTATATACTCAAGCCAGAGTTTTACTTATATACTCAAGCCAGAGTTTTGCTTATATACTCAAGCCAGAGTTTTGCTTAAATACACAAGCCAGAGTTTTGCTTATATACTCAAGCCAGAGTTTTTCTTATATACTCAAGCCAGAGTTTTGCTTATATACTCAAGCCAAAGTTTTGCTTATATACTCAAGCCAGAGTTTGCTACATCCAACGATAAATTGACAACCAAACACTTACCGCAAGGAATTCAACAATCTTCTTTCACATCAACAGTTACCACATAGTCAACAAAAATACCCATAAGTCAAGTAGTTAACTCACACAAATTTCACAAAGAAGCATGTAAGGTCATACCCTAGGCCGCAGAGTTGACATATGCTCTGATACCATATTATAACGACCCGATTTTCATAACTCGAAAATTCTCTTTTAAAATCCTTATTCGTGAAAGTGAAGTGATTACTTTTGAAAGACATTACTCGAACAGTTTGGAAACTTAAGTGAATACGTTTATAAATTTACAAGGCGGAAATATTCCAAACACCTTTCGTTTCAAAAGCATGTCATTACACTTCCGTTCAAATACATCCTTTATACATTTACACTTTCTCAAAAGTACCTCGAATACAAACATTAGATCCACTTCATTATACACTTACAAGAAAGTTGTTTATACATTAATTCACTTTAACATGTTCTTCATATTACAAATATTTATCATATAACATATCAATTACATATTATCCACTACTCTATCATGTACTCTTCTCCGCAAGCGTCCAATGTGCTACCTCCACAACCTTAGGTTGCGTAAGCTACGTTGCTCCGCAAAAGAGCCACATCTCCCTTCATCTCCTCCAACCTCCATTGTTGCCTTTTCACCTCCAAGCTTTTCCAAATGTGTCACCATGAAGCAAGAGGAAGGTTTGATGAGTTTTGAGGCTTAGTGGAGGGAAAAATGGTCCATTTGGGTGGAGCCACCGTTGGGAGAGAAAGGGGGAGGAAGAAAATGAAGATTAGGGTTTCTAGATCCCCTTTTTCACTTTTATAGCTCTAACGCTCTCGGCGAGAACGGCTCGCTTGGGCGAGAATTTCGCGACTTTTTCACATTTCACACTGGAAAACTCTCACCCGGACGCGGATTTCTCGCTCGGGCGAGAATCGGGCAGTATGCTAAGGCCCCCCTCTAGCCTGGGCGAAAATCCTAGCTCGAGCTAGAATTTAACAGCTTTTCCATATTTCACTTTCGCTCAAACGACCACTTCTTAGCTTGGGCGAGGTTCCTATACTTCTCAAACTTAAAACATTGAGTCCCTCGCTTAGGCGAGACCCTCTCGTCCAAGAGAGAATGGTTAAGCATTCACCTCAACACCTTTAGTTTTCCAATCAATCCGAAAACAAAAATTGAGGTGTTACAATAGGCCCTCAAAAGATCCTCCAATGACTGTATAGTTCTTTCCGACTGACCGTCCGTTTGTGGATGATAAGATGAACTCAATTTCAACTTAGTTCCCAAAGCGGACTGCAAACTAGTCCAAAAGTTTGAAGTGAAACGGGGGTCCCTTTCCGATATAATGCTCGACGGTATCCCATGCAAACGAACTATTTCTCGGACATACAATTCTGTCAATCACTCCAAAGAATATCTCATGTTAATAGGCAGAAAGTGCGCGAATTTAGTTAACCGATCTACGATCACCCATATCGAATCATACCCTTTCTAGGTCTTCGGAAAACCCGATACAAAATCCATGGAGATGCAATCCCACTTCCAAACAGGAATTTCTAAGGATTGTAGTTCTTCCGCTAGCCGCTGATGCTCAATCTTGGCTTTCTGAGAGACCAGACAATTCGAGACTTACAAAGCCACATCTTTTTTCAACCCAGACCACCAAAACAGCTTTTTCAAATCTTGATACATCTTGGTAGTCCCCGGGTGAAAACTCATTTTACTTTTGTGTGACTCCTCTGAAATACTCTTGCGCAATTCCGCGTCACGAGGCAAACACACTCTCCCTTTGTAACGCAACAGTCCACTAGGGTCCGATGCGAAATCAGTTTCCCTACCACTCAGCATCAAATCTCGTTTAGCCATTAGCCCATCATCCTCCACTTGCATTACCCGGATTTGATCGAATAGTTCATTTGTGACTTTAAGCATTCCTAGAATCATACTTTGAGGCTTTATCTGAACTTCCAAGTTCATATCCCTGAATTATTCAATCAGTTTCCCCCCTCTAACCATCAGAGCCGACATGTGCAAAGACTTCCGACTTAGGGCATCGACCACCACATTGGCCTTTCCCGGATGATACTACAACCCAAAATCATAATCCTTAAGGAATTCCATCCACCTTCGCTGTCTCATGTTCAATTCCTTTTGATAAAACAGGTACATTAAACTTTTGTGGTCGCTGTATACCTCAAACCTCACGCCATAAAGATGGTGCCTCCAGATTTTTAAGGCAAAGACCACTGCCGCTAATTCCAAGTCATGGGTAGGGTAGTTTTGTTCATGTGTCCTCAGCTGTCGAGAAGCATACGCAACAACCTTCCCTTCTTGCATCAACCAACCCAAAACTTACTTGGACGCATCACAGTATACACTGAAGTCCCGATCAGTACAAGGAAGAACTAACACTAGCGCTGTAGTCAACCTTCGTTTCAACTCTTGAAAACTTTCTTCACAACGAAGCGTCCACACATACGGTTCTCCTTTCCTAGTGAGTTTTGTCAATGGGAGTGCCAACTTCGAAAACCCCTCAATGAATTTCCGATAATAACTAGCTAAACCCAGAAAACTCCTGATCTTAGTGACTAACTTGGGCACCGCCCATTCCATAACCGCTTCAACCTTAGAGGGATCAACTGCCACTCCTTCCTTGGATATTACATGTCCAAGAAAGTTTACCGATTCCAACCAGAAATCACATTTTGACAGCTTCGCATACAACCGATTCTTACTAAGAGTTTCTAGAACTCTCCTCAGGTGCTCAGCATGTTCCTCTCGGCTATTGGAGTAAACCAAAATGTCATCAATAAATACCACTACGAATGAATCCAAATACGGATGAAAAATGCGATTCATGTAGTCGGTAAATATTGTTGGGGCATTAGTTACACCAAAAGGCATGACCAAATACTCGAAATGCCCATACCTTGTCCTAAAAGCAGTTTTAGGAATATCCTCTGACTTCACCCATAGTTGGTGGTAACCCGACCGAAGATCAATCTTTGAGAACACCACCTCTCCTCTCAACTGATCCATCAAGTCATCAATCCGAGGCAACAGATACTTGTTCTTTATAGTAACTTTGTTCAACTGTCTGTAGTCGGTACATAACCGCATGCTACCATCTTTCTTCTTAACCAAAAAAACAGGCGCACCCCACAGTGACACACTAGGACGAATAAACTTCTTTGCCAACAAGTCCTCAACCTGCTTTTTCAACTCAGCCAACTCTAACGGTGCCATTCTATAAGGAGCTATAGAGATGGGTCCCGTTCTAGGCACCAAATCAATAGAGAATTCAACTTCTCTCACTGGAGGCAATTCCAGAATATCACCAGGAAATACCTCAGGAAACTCACGAACTATCAGAATGTCCTCAATCTTGGGTTTCTCAATACCCTCCGGGGATGCCAACAACATAAACATGGCTCCTCCCTCCTTAAAGGAAGTCCTGACTTCCTTTGCCAATAACGGCTTCATGTTATTAACCTCATCAGAAACCTCATCTAGATTCCCGAATACCACGGTCTTATCGGCACAGTTAAGCATTACATGATTCGCCGACAACTAGTCCATCCCCAGAATTTGATCCAACTGGGTTAGTGGTAAGCAGATTAAATCAACGGTAAAAGTCCTACCATTTACCACTACCGGACATCTAGACACCACTGTCGACACCACCACAGGTACATCAGTTGGGGTGGATACGACCAAGTCGAAAGGCAACGACTCAGTTTGCAATTTTAGTCTATCCACGCATTAAATAGATACAAAGGAATGTGTCGCTCCCGAATCAAACAACACGAAAAGGGGAATACCTGCCACCATGCAATTACCTTTAATCAGGCCATCTGCACCCGATGCCTCTGCACCACTCATGGTGAACACTTTGCCGGTGGAACGAAGACGTTCAACCCTCACCGCATTCACACTCTGCGGTAGCTTAGGACAGTGTCTTCGGATATGCCCAACCTCCCTGCAATGAAAACAGGTTAGTGCCATTCCGGGACACGAGTCACCAACATGAGTTCGACCACATTTGCTACACATAGAAGGAGAGTTCAACCGTGATTCTCTGGCATTGGCATGAGTCCTCGGCCCATGCAAAGTGTAACCCCGACTACCCGTCAGACGAGAGTAAGGTTTTCGTTCCTCTTGAAACACCTTGTTCTTCCCTTTCTCATGCGAGAAATTTCTTTGAGGTCCAGAGTGTTTGGGAGGAAATGGTTTTGGCATCGTCACTTCATCCGCCTTCATGTCATCCTCAACCATTCTACACTTGTTGACCAAGGTAGCAAAGTCAGAGATCTCTTGATGCCTAAGCATCGTCTTCAGTTTGGGCTTCAAAACCGATTCAAATTTCGAGCACTTGGACCTTCCGTCCACCTCTAACTCAGAGTAAGGGCAAAATCGGGTCAATTCCTCAAACATGGCCACATATTCTCCCACCGACAGGTCACCCTGCTCCAATCTCAGAAACTCCTTCTCTTTCTGCCTCCTCAAATCAGCAGGAAAATATTTATGGAGGAATTTCACCTTAAATGTATACCAGGAAATCAGTTGTCCCTCTGCCTCCATTTGGCGTCGAGTGAATTCCCACCAATTCTCGGCCTCTATCACTAACATGTAAGTGGCATAAGCCAACTTTTGAGCCTCCGAACAGTTCATGGCTCTGAAGATCCGCTCCACCCCTTGGATCCACTCGATGGCAGCATCCCCCATGGAACTGACTGGGATTCCTCCTACAGAACTCATTTAACCCTCGGTATTCTGCTGGCCCAAGTGGAACTAGTGGGTGTGAACTCGGACTTGGCGCCGGATTCTGGTTCAGGTTGTGCAAGTTCTCATTGACTTGCTGCAATACCGCCACCATTTGTGCCAATAAATCGTTCGGGATATTCTGACTTGTCCCTCTTCCTCTTCCTGCCATGGGTACCTGTACTCACTCACTTTTCAGTAATCAAATTTGTATAAAAACAGTGCACATAACCACTTAACAATTAGCACAATTCAAACAATTTCAACACATAAAGATTTCAAAGAAGCATGTAAGGCCATATCCTAGGTCGCAAGATTAACTATGCTCTGATACCATATTGTAAGGACCCAAATTCTACCCTTGAAATTTTTTCCTTATTTTAATTCAATTTCATGCATTTAACTATAAATTATATTTACCGATTGAGTGAACTTATTTAAAAGGTCTCATTTCCCTCATTACACCCAATCTATAAACCAAAAGTGACATTGATGAGTCATATATTACACACTATTCACAACCTTAATTTACCATTGTTAATGATTCTTGGTGTCTAATTGACTTTGGTTGGCATGGTTTAGTGTTTTGGGCTTTATTGGACTATTATTCCTAAAATGAGTTAATTTGGGATTATTTAGTCTAATTAAATCTAATTCCATTTTCAGGTCATATTTGGAACCAAAGACATTTTGGACATTAAAAGTGGAAGATGTGTGCAAAAGTGAAGATTGTATATTGTATTAGGATTTTTATTTCAGTTTGTGTTTTGGGCCCATTGTTTAGGGCTCATTTCCGTTTTACACCATTTAAACACATGATTTTCGGTTTTGAAGGGCACACTTTAACATTACATTACTTTTTGCCTTAAAACATTGTTATTCCCGTTTTCCCTCTTTTGCTCTCCTAGGGTTTATGCATTTTCGTTTTTGCTCTTCTCCATTTTCGGTTTTGCTTAATCCTTCCATGGAAGGCTAAATTTTTGGACTAAACTCCTTTGGTAATGTATCACAACTCTTGAGGTTTGGTTATTAATGCAATTCCGGTTTCTTATTTGTTAATTTCTTTTATTCAATTTTTGGATGTGGTTTTCTTAATTCCATGCCTTAGAAATAGATTGGTGAACTGATTTTCGCTTAGTCAATCATTTCTCTAGTCCATGAATGCTTAGTTCGTGTGAATTTGTTTATGAGTTGATTATCGCTTAGTTAATTGATTATGAACAAATTAGAGATTTAACAATTAGAATATGATTTTGATACTGTGAAACCGAAGATTGAGTTGTGATTAAGGAAACCAAAGGGGTTTAGCCATTTCGCTTTTCTGTTAATTACTGTTTTTGTTTTAGTTTTAGATTCATACCATAAAAACAACAAAACCCCCCTTTGTGTGTGTGAGTACAAGGTGTTTGAACTATTGCCTGAAAGATAATCCTTGAGAAACGACCTAGGAGTCACTTCCTAGTACTATACTTTATTGTTATATTATTTGTATCGAGTACGGCCTCGATCAAATTTGGCGCCGCTGCCGGGGATTATCGGTTCATACACAGGTTCTCTGTAGTTTCATAAAGCTTATTTTAGTGTAGTGTAGTTTAGTTAGTCATTTATGTAGTGCATTTATGTAGTGCATTTTTGGTGAAAATTCTGATATTGGTGCAAAAAACTGTTAATGTGCACTGTTCACTGTTCACTATTTTGCCATTTTTCATGATTTATGTGATTCTGTTTTGCTCGTTTATATAGTTGTGGGTGAAATTTTTGCATGAAATTTTGTTTCCACACTTCTTTCATCCCACATTGAACACCAGATAAAGCAGAACCACTTTCCGAGCTGTAGTTTGTGAGATACAACTTTACGGTGAATAGTGAATAGTTGAAAATTTGTTTTTAGCATAACTTTGTCTCCGTATATCAGAATTGGACATATGACATATGCATTTGGGGTAGAAAAATAAGTTATACCCACTGCCACACACGAAGTCTGTTAGCTCCGAACCAAAAATCCGAAAAAACCCTTTTTACTTTCTTTTTTATTTTTTAAGGTTTATTTTTTATTTTTTTAAGGTTTATAGTGAAACTGTTTTGCATTTTTAACATAGTTAGGCTTTGAATTATTTCTTGAAATTTTTTTACATGTTCTATATGATTTTAGGATGTTATTGATGCAAATACTTGGTTGATTCTACAATTATAACATGCATTTCCATTACTTTTGTCTTATTTTCTTCCTACTGTTGATTGTATTGCATGACTAGGGGAAATATAGGCCATTTGCATCCAATAAATCCTGAAATTGATAGAACATATCATAGGTTAGTTAGACAGAGTAGAAATTTACCTTTCCATAGTGTACCTGATTCTGATTCTATTCATGTTTCTGTGCATTCTTTGCAATATACTGATTTTGTGCATTCTTTGCAATATACTGATTTTGTGCAATCTATTGCATTGTCTGATTCTGAGCATTCTGAAAATTCAGTGCACTCTGAAAATATGGCTCAACCACCTACTCCTCCTAGTCCTCGTGAGAGGACATTAAGGGAGCTGGCTGCACCTGATTTCACTTATGATAGCTTGTGCATCCAATATCCCAATGAGGATGTGCCATATGTGCTTAAAACTGGACTAATCCATTTGTTGCCAAAGTTTAATGGACTTGCAGGCGAGGATCCTCATAAGCATCTTAAGGAGTTCCATATTGTCTGTTCAACCATGAAACCTCATGATGCCCAAGAGGATCACATCTGTTTGAAGGCATTCCCTCATTCACTTGAAGGCCCTGCAAAAGACTGGTTGTACTACTTGGCTCCTGGATCCATCACAAGTTGGGGTGACCTGAAGAGGACATTCCTTGGTAAATTCTTCCCTGCCTCCAGGACCACTACAATTAGAAAAGATATTTCTGGGATTAGGCAACAACATGGAGAAAGTTTATATGAGTATTGGGAGAGATTCAAGAGGTTATGTGCAAGCTGCCCCCATCATCAGATTTCAGAGCAACTCCTACTCCAATATTTTTATGAAGGTTTGAACAACATGGACAGGAGTATTATTGATGCAGCTAGTGGAGGTGCACTTGGAGACATGACTCCGTTTGAAGCTAGAGGTTTGATTGAGAAGATGGCTTCTAACTCTCAACAGTTCAATGCAAGGAGCAGTGATGCCATAATTGTGAGAGGTGTGCATGATGTTGGGACTGATTCGGTGAGGCAAGAAAAGCTTGAGCGAAAAATTGATTCCCTCATCACATTGGTCACTCAATTAGCCATGAAATGTTTGTCCTTCTCTGCTTGAGCCAAGAACTACTGATCATCCTGAGGCTTATGCTGCAAACATCTACAACAACAGACCAAATCAACAACAACAAAATTATGATCCATCTTCAAGCAGATACAACCCTGGTTGGAGAAATCATCCAGATCTCAAGTGGTCTGATCACACACAACATCAACCTCCTCATGCACCATTTCAGAACAACAATGTTGAACATAATAGACCTTATGTTCCCCCACCTTTACCTAGTGAACCGTCATTGGAAGAGTTGGTGAGGCAAATGACAATGCAGAACATTTAGTTCCAACAAGAAACCAGAGCTTCTATTGAGAGACAAGAATCTTCTATTCAGAATCTGACCACACAAATGGGACAAATGGCTACTTCATTGAACACATTGCAATCGCAAAATTCTGACAAGTTACCTTCTCAAACTGTGATACTATGTGGGACAAGTTACCTTCACAAATGGGACAAATGGCTACCTTCACAAATGGGACAAATGGCTACACTCTCGCTCAAGCGAGACACTCTCGCTCAAGCGAGACAACCCTCGCTCAGGCGAGAATCCTTCAGTATAGCCCAGGATTTCACCCTCCCATGTGAGCCTTTCTCGCCCAGGCAAGAATCCCTCGCTCAAGCGAGAATCCCAGGACTGATACTATAATTTTAAAGACTTAAATTTAGGGTGTTACATGTTGGAAGTTCACCATTAGAGGCCTTACTTGTTAGCAAGGAGTTTCAAGGTATATTCTGATCTAAAGAGCCTTCGACATCTACTACAACACAAGATGACTATTGTTGATCAACAAAACTAGATAGCCAAATTTTTGGGCTATCAGTTTGAAGTCATTTACAAACTGGGTCTAGAGAATAAAGTAGCAGTTTTTTGTCCAGGTTGTTTGATGAAGGGGAAATAAGAGCTACCACATCTTCTCCATTTTGGTTATATCAACAATAGTTTCAAGTAGAAATTGACAATGACCCACATTTGCAAAAGATAGTGGTAGATCTGAAGTAGAATTCGAGTTCCAGAATGGGTTTCAACTTGCATTAAGGGTTGTTATTGTACCAAGGCAGATGACTGTTGTTAGAAACATCTTCTCAAATTCAACTCCTCTTCGTCAAATTTCATTCATCACCTACATCAAGGCAATCTGGTTTCCTATCAACCTATAGAATAGTGGTTGGGACCTTGTATTGGTTGGGCATGAAGAAGACAGTTCAAAATTTTGTTAAAATTTGTGACATATGCCAAAGACATATTCAGTTTTTCTCTTGCATGAATGCTACTACCTCTTCTAATTGCAGAAAGGGTTTGGGAAGATATCTCCTTAGATTTCATCATTAGGCTTCCTAAAGCAAAAAGGATTTCAAGCAATTTTTATGGTGGTGGATAGATTGCCTGAATATGGACATTTTATTCCTCTTAAACAACCCTACACAGCCAAGAAAGTCCTCTAGGTGTTTGCTAAGGAGATAGTACGTCTTCATGGCATACCACAATCCATTAAAAGTGATAGAGATCTAACATTCATTAGCTTGTTTTGCTAAGAATTGTTTCGATTACAGAGGACAACCTTGAAGATGAGATCATCCTATCATCCTGAGACTCATGTGCAGACTAAAGTAGTTGGTAGGTGTTTAGAGACTTATTTTTGGTGTTTTTTCTCAAAACAACCTAAGAATTGGGTTGAGTGGGTGTGTTTGGCATAATTGTAGTGCAATACAACCTTTCACAGGTGTATTGCTACCACTCCATTTGAGATAGTCTATGGGAGGAAGCCACCTCCTCTTGTGAGGTTTTATCAGGGAGAAACAAAAGTAGAGGCAGTAGCAAATGAATTTGTAAAAAAGGATGAGGCATTGAGACAATTAAAGCACCATTTATTGTATGGTCAACAGAAAATGAAGAAGTATGCTAATCAGAAAAGAAGAGAACTCAAATTTGACATCGGTTGAGATCTCATAGACAACAGATAGTGGCCAGACGCATTAATCAATAGCTCGCTCTTAGATATTTTGTTCCATCCCTATAGTTGCTTGGGTGTAGTGTCCTCTAAACTTAAATTACCAGACATGGTCAGAATTCATCCCATTGTTCAAATATCACAATTAAAGAAGGCCGCAAGGGATTATACTATTGAAGCCTCACTCCCAGAAGGGTTGAAAGTATAAGCGAATGAACTTGACAAATGAGAACAAGTGCTACCTTCAAGAGAAATTATGCAAGGGGACAGGACAAAACGATTGTTAATCAAATGGAAGGGTAGAAGTGCTGAAGACACGACTTGGGAAGATGAATGAATATTGAGAGATCATTTTCCTCATTTCAGCCTTGAGGACAAGCTTATGGCAGCAGAATGGGGCAATGATAGGATACTAGAGTACAATAGGTCCAAGATATGGAAGGTGTACACTAGGAGAAAGAGAGTAGAGCCAAGAGATGAGGGAAATGAGAATAATTAAGGAAAATGAGAGTTAAAGGGGAGTTATTTTAGTAACTCCCCCCTGTGTCATGTATGACATGGCAATTAGAGGAAAAGGACGGAGAAGGAGAAATTATTCAGATTTTTAGAGTGAAATTGTGGAGAGGAGTGTAAACTATGGAATTCCTACGTTATTGAAGAACATCAATACTCATTTTTTTTCTAAAATCTTCTATAATACAATTCTAGTATTTCTACCACCCTCGCTATATGGGTCCATCCTTGCCTACTGAACCACCCTATGCACTAAATCCGTCATGTTGTTTCTAATTGCTTAGCAAAATCAAAAGCTTTCAGTATCTTCTTAAAAACATACTGTACAAGTTGAATACCATAGCACTATATTGTATCCCTTCTTAGACATCAAAAGAAGACACATATTTTAGATGAAAAAATTAAAAACATAATTTTCACGTTTTTTTTCTTCTCCAGAAGGAAGGTATCCCTTTGATGTTTTCTATACTCAGAAATCCAAAGAGTACTGAACTTTTTTAAATATAATGTTACTTCAACTCCCATATTGTTTTCTCTTGAGTTATCAAATTATATTTTGAGATTAAGAACACTAATGAATTCCTTCTTTTATCGAAAGGAAAATAACATCATAAGATTCAAAATTTTTTGTTTTGAGACTTCATTGAAAAACACTATTTTTTTGCTTTCATAGACGAAATCCAACAATTAGCGAAAAAATCAGTCATGTCCCCAATTACAAAAAGAAAAGGCTTAAGCCAAGTACTTAAAAAGAAATGGTTAACGGGAACCTGTTCGACACTAAACTAATGGTTGAGGAGGATTAAGCCCTGGCGCCGTTGAATTACTCAGTTGATTAACTGCTCGGAATTGTTCCTTTGTCCTGCCATAATAGACCGGCTTGTTGCCTGAAAAGGTGATGAAATTCCATCCAAAAGCTGATCCTCCAACTACATATGTCCCATGTGTCTGATAATCTTCAGTCTGCAGTTTCTTAATTTCAGATGACCTTGCAAATGCTTTCTCTACTTGCAACTGCTCTGGGGACTTGACATGTTCAGGATGCTGATCCAAGTTCTGCCCATCTTGCATGTTCTTAGACTTCCCCAGGGAAACTACATCCGCTTTCAAATTATCATATAAGCTCATCAAAATCTTCAGCTCTGTAATTAAAGTGGAAGTCAAACACATATTTCACATAACCACGGAGTATATTTACACCATCTAATCTAAAACTACAAGAAATCTTAAGCACATTGTCACCATTAGAAGGTTCTAGCTAGCTATATGCCGATAAACAGATACAAACATTCAGCTCTTAGCAGCCGAAATAGATTTGTTTATGCCATATGCATTATGATTTGATTATATGATCAGCAATGTAATAGTTCTATCTGGATGAACTTACGTTCTTGAATTTCCTGAGATGCCTTGCAATTTTGGTAGTCAGGAGTTTGTACCACCTTCAAGATGAAATAACAAAAGTCAGGCACTTCAGATAGTATTTCAAACAAAAGAAGCCATCCTCTGCAACCAGATAAAGGGAAAGAGGTGTACTGAGAATTACTCAATCCACTAGAACATAAGAAACATGAGTCAAAAGTTAAACCCATATTTGTATCAGCTTCAAAGATAATCACTCCATAAAATGGGCATTTAATTCTTCATGACTGACTTGGACCAATGAAAAAAAAGTTACCACACACATGGTACAATACATAATCAACAATGACAATACATAATGCTGTAAGTGTCAGTTTAATATGTAATCAATGATGTTTCCACAAAAGAGGCACATGTTACCATTAGAGAAGATGATTCTTGTCTTCTTGGCGCAATGTTACAGAAAAAGGTTTAAAAATAGAAATTTACAAAAATTATCCTTAAACAGCACGTGAAACTTACATTTTTTTAAAAGAAATTTTATTTATCTTACATTTTTTTAAAAGAAATTTTATTTATTTGGACGTTTCCAAAGAGAAGTCTAGCTCCTCTAAAGTGCAAGATTCAACTGTTCAAGTCAGAAAATAAATTACAAGTGGTAACCATTGATTAATGAAAAGGGGGGGGGGGGCTTCTTATATATGCAAGACCTATCCAATATTACAGACATAATGATATGGTTTTTCTAGGAATTCAAGAAAGAACTCGAAGAAACTCAATGAAAAGGAAACTCTATGAATTGAAAGAGTTTCGAGATACAAATTTATTGAGAGGATATGAAAGTTTACAAAACAGAAGTTACAACACTGAATTAAGTTGAATGGCTTACTCTACATGTCCCTATTTATAAAACTAGGAACCAACTCTAATAGAATATAGTTGGAATATAGCTACTAGATATTACAATTTCACCCTTATCATTACCCCACCCTTAAAATAATCCTTGACCTCAAGGATTTACAAGTTAGAAAATGTTGTCAATAATCATAGCACCAGTCTCAGGTGGCAACTCCAGAAACTTGGTTGAGGCATCTTTGATATCTTTTCTACAGAAATGTTCTGAAAACTGTCTTTCACTCTTGCGTTGATCATCATTTAGAAGACGCAAGCACAAATATTCTAGAAAATGCCTACAGTTGGACCACATGTTTCTTCAATTGTCAATGCTCTAGTAGGATCATTTTAGAAGCCACTCCATTTGTTTATTAGCTAGTTGTATTTTTCTGTCTTGAACTTGCTTAAAAGTGAAACTTCAATACTCAATATTTCTTCTTTCTTAAATGAACTACTTCCAACCAACTCAATCTTAGTTTCATAGGATGCACCCCTTAATATGTGTCTTTTTCCAACCACATAGCGTTCCATCTTCAATTTGTCAAGATTCCAAGTAGTGTGTCACCCAATACTACAAGCCAATCTATTTTCAATGGCATGTCCCAACATCCCAAAAGCATCACCATTATGTCAGAAAGGGAGGTAGCATGATGTAGGTTCCACTTGCAATTTTTAACACTAGATAGCATTTGCACTTTATTTCCATCAACCACAGTCACAAGCAAGCATCCTAGTTTCTTGGCAACTTTCACACCCAAGCATTTGTAAATGTTTCCACTGTCAACGAATAGAGGTAGTGATTTTTTCATGTTGTTCCCAATCATTGTCATGATTCCAGCACTAGTGAGAGTGTTAGCTAAAATGTATGACTCCCTATATTCCTTAAAATCTACCATTTCTTCAACTACCTCTTCTGGTTTTTCATCTTCTAATTCAATAGGGTGCAAGTGTAATCCCTCAACTCTTCTTTCCTTCATGTAAGCAAGTGTAAGATTAGGCTTAGCTTTACCCTTACCTAACTCAATGTAATTCTCAGGGCCTACTATTGGTTTCGTAGTCAAAATGGTTTTATTATTGGTGTATGACTTAGAAACCTTGTCAGGAAGAACAACACTACAACTTCAAGTATTGGCTGTTTCATAAGTTTTGGCTAGTGTGAAGGCTTTCATCATAGTTTGTGGTTGAAATACTCTAACCAACAATTGTATGTCCTGCCTTAGTCCATCAAGGAAATAGCTAAGTGTATATTCTGACAAATCTAATCTTGTGATGATTGCATTGAAATCTTCATGATATTCAATCACTGATCCTTTTTGTCTCAAATTCATTAGTTCCATAATAGGATCATCATTCACACTTCTATACTGTTCAACCAAATCTTTTACATATTCATCCCATTTACGCCAAGAACTATTCCAATTAGATTTAACAACATCATGCCATTGTAATGTTCTTCCTTCAAAATGGGCATTGGCTAATTCTACTTTAAACTCCTCAGGCGTTCCATTACACACAAAAAATAGGTTTCACATTGATTTATCCAAGACATAACATTCTTCCCACTGAATCTAGGGAAATCAACTCTAGACAATGCAGTTTCTAAAGCAAAGTGTGAAGAATTGAGATTTTTATCACCCGAAACAAAGCATCGAACACCTTTTGTGCGTTCTTGTTCATTAGTATTTAAGCTTCCATTCTTGGGTGATCTTTCTGAATCTTGCTTGATTCTTTTCATAAGTTCATCCGTTGTATTCCTCAATGATTCCCCTAATGTCTTTTGAATTTCACCTGCAAGCTCCACAATGTGTTTCTCTATTTTCTCCACCACTCGATGTTCCAGACGCTCTTCTACTTCCTTTAGTGCTTTTAGTGTAGGTTTTGCCATTTCTCTTCCCAAGAAAGAAAAGGCCTTGATACCAATTGACATGGTTTTTCTAGGAATTCAAGAAAGAACTCGAATGAACAGGCAACTCTATGAATTGAAAGAGTTTCGAGATACAGATTTATTGAGAGGATAGGAAAGTTTACAAAACAGAAGTTACAACAATGAATCAAGTTGAATGGCTTACTCTACATGTCCTTATCTATAAAACAAACCAACTCTAATAGAATATAGTTGGAATATAGCTACTAGATATTACAATTTCACCCTTATCACATAAGTTGATGGATTTTTGTCGTCGGCTATCAATTCTGACCTTTGCTTTGCAAAGTCCATCAAACACTTAAACAAGATACAAATTTTCCCAAGATAACCAATAAACAAAGAAAATGGGATTTGTAAAATAGCTAAGCAAATTTTCACTTAAGAGTTAAGGTATTAAGAAATAAAAAAAGCACTATGGTCATTGAATTCATTCCATTAAAACTTTCAACTTTCCAAGCATAGAGGAGTGGCATAAAGACAAACAAAGGAAACAAAGCTATGGGATTTGAATCGGAAGATAACAATTATGCTTTGCCTGGATAGTCAGAGGGATTTTTGATAACCCCTCCCCTCATCAGCACCTCCATCAACTAACCGCAACAACAATGGCAACAGGGACATTGTTGGTGGAGACCATGGCTTCTGTGACCATTCTTCTGATGATTTTTTAGCCATATTCAATTAGAATAATGACTTACAAATCTCCTATAATTTTTTTAAAAACCTTCTGTAACTCTCCAAGGAGAATTGTCCTCCAAATATGAAACATACAAGTAATCTGTCTAGTATATCAATAATAATCGCATTAGACCTGGCATTCATAAAGCATTACAACAATATTCAGCAGCTTGTGAATGACATATGAAAGTAAAGCTAGAAAAAACCCTAAGCTTAAACAAAGTGAAACTTGACATGCTTAAGTGTCTGTTTGCGAGTTGAGTTTTGGAGGTGAATTCATATAAAAGGAAGACTTCAGTGTCATCTCATAAGTGTATTTCAATAACTCTAAAGCTTTATCTATCCTTTCCTCCCCCTCCAGAATGCAACTCACAATTTGGAGGGGAAGGAAGGGAAGGGGGAGGCTTTGGAATCATGTCACCATTGTATTTCATGGTTCTCCTACATTTAGGTTGAGTTTTAGAAAAATGGAAGACTTCATAGCCATGTCACAAGTGTATTTCATGGTTCTCAAGTTCCCTTTCCCTCCAATATCAAACTTGCAAACAACCCTAAGTTTCCATGGATAAATGAGTACTAAAGTTAACAAAACAAAAGCAATATTTTACTGATACCAATTTAGCCAAAATTTCGGAAGAAAAAGAAAAGGCCTCAAAATTCAAATCATAAACAAGTTATTAGTTCAACTAGCTTCAAGAAAAACCAAATCAACAAATAATTTGGCATAGTTGTTCCCTCAAAAAATCACACCAAACGGTGAAATTGAACTCAAACCAACCTCCCATGAAGGGGAAGTGAGGTAACTTTTAAAATAAAAGGGTGCCGAAATATGAAGAAAAATAGTATAAAATGAGGGTAAATGGGAAAGGGGTAACTACCTCGATAAAATGTGGGCGAAGATCTCGAACAAGTGCGCGAATCTTGACGTAATTGGAGTTTTGGAAGAGGGGATCAGAATCGAGTGGCCTCTTCTTGGTGGTGGTGGTGGTGGTGGTGGTGGTGGTGGTTGTGGTTGGGGAAGGGTAAGAAGGAGGTCGTGGAGGTGGTGCTTCAGTAGAGGTTGGCGGGTTAGAGACTTCTGGTGGTGTAACAGCCTCAGGAGCTTTTGCTTCCATTTTTTTTATTGGTTGCTCTCAAATGACTTACGGATTTGTGGTATACTTGGTGCGGAGGAAAGATTTTTCTTTTGCCCCCGTTGTAATATAATATTTTATTTATATCATATTATTCAATTTTATTTATATCATATTAACTTTTCATTTTGAATAGATATAAAAATATTTATGTTCAAATTGTTTTTGACCCATTGGATATGATAAACAATTTAATTTGATTTTAGCAAATACAAAATAAAATTTTCAATTGTTTATTTTTTCTTCTTCTTTTAAAGGTTTTGTTTTTGTTTTGAATTGAAGCAATGTACTTAAAGTCATGCATTAAGTAGAGACCCATTGTTTCATATGTTTCCTACTGAGTAAATAAATGACATGCAAAAACGATTTACAATATTGTTAATCATCTTGTTGAAATCAAAGATGTCTTGATAGGGCATGACAACCAAAGATGACGACTATTGTGGAAACTAAGAACATGAATGAGATGGAGCTAGGCCGCTTGACACGACGTGAAGAACTAGAGAATAAAAAGAAAGGCATATCTCTCAAGGCTACAATGACATACAAAAATTGAAGAGGTGACACCTTAGGATGGAGATTCAGATTCCTCCGATATACACGATGAAATCAAGGCGCTCCTTGTAAATAAATTCAGCAAGTTCTTAAAGAAGAAATAATCATTCAAAAGGTTTCAACAAAAAAACCAAGGGACTCAACCAAAAAGGGTAAGAACATAAAGTAGAAGATTACTTGGCATGAGTGTGGGAAGGTAGGATACATGAAGTTCTCATGTCCTACCTATATCAAAAGGGTTGAGAACAACAAGAAAGAATCAATGGACATCAAGGCTAAGAAAGTCTACATTGTTTGGAATGTACTCCAAGAGGAAGCAATTCCAAGCACCTCGCACGATGAAGAATAGACCAAACTAAGCCTAATGACGCAAAATCATGATTTTTGCGAAAAAAGCAAGCAAGGCAACTCGAGTGAGGTTAGTATTTCCGATTTCGATTATGACTCCGATGATTCCCCCACGTATGATGTTTTATATGGTGCTTTATGTAGAATTACATGAAGAACTTAAAAAGTTAGCAAAAATCAATGTCAATAGAAGTTTTAGTAATTTTTGTGCATGAAAAGAAAATCATAGAAATGTAGAAATTTATTGATAAACTTCAACTCCAGAATGAAACTTTTAGATCTCATTTATGCTAACTCTACATTTGATTGTGCTTCTAAAATATCATGACACACTCTTGTGAAAAATGTCCACTTTTGGAAAAAGAGAATGGATAGTTAAAAGAAAAAGTTGCTAACTTCTTTAAGGGTAGTCATAACTTAGATAACTTTCTTGAATAACAAAGAAATGTTGGTAATAGATACAGGTTGGAGTACATGCATGCTAAAAGGAGATGATATAAGAAACATGTTGATTCTTCAAAAATTTCATATCATAAATCACATACTTGTTTCTATGGTGGTTTGTATGGTTGAACTACAAATACTTGTCATATTAGATTGCATGGTGTACCAAGAGGATAATGCTGGGTAAATGCAAGTCAAAAGACACCAAGATGGGTCGGGGTGAATAGATGTAGCAGATCACCAATGTCGATTTTCCGGTTAATGAGAATATTGAAAAATCAGTATAGGATAATCGATTATCTCAACAAGTAATTGATTACTAACAACAATAATTGATTATTCTGATTCTTGAATTCTTGCAAAAATAGTCTCTTATATAACAAGTAACTTCAAATTCAATCGAAAACAGAAGCAATTCACCTAAAGAAATGATGGCAAATTATATACAAAATGAGGGCAAACACTAAGATCAATAAGCAAATCAAATGAATCAATAAAGCGCATAAAAGACTGAATTTTAAAGGAGTTAAGGGATAAAAAGAGTGCGACAACAAACTTTGTATACATGTTTGATTTATTAGTTGGATGACTATCAACTTGTGTTTTCTATGGTTGTGAATTGCATGTGCTGCTCCCCCTCACTTTGTTCTCCCCCTCAGTCCATGCGTGAGGTATGTGTAGGGTTGCTATTCTTTTGATTTGGTTGTGGAACGATACAACCTGCAAACTCAAACAACACTTTCTCCCCTATTTGGCATGATAAAAAAGAAATGATAGAATATGAAAGAAAGAGCGAAAAATAAGGAAAGATTTTAAAACATGTTTACTGTCTTAATCAATTTAGAATGTATAGTTTCGATTAAGCAGTTTAAGGAAAATTGAACAAGTGCATACCTTACTGTAAATAATTGATTAGCATTTGCTCATAATCGATTATTCAGTTGTATAAACAGAAAAGAAATGGCTTAAATTACTTGCATGTAATGGTTCAAGCTTATGATTTACACTATCCAAAATGCATATTCACAGATAAGCAACATAATAATCAATGCAAAGTATATAAACATACACTAGCATTCATTAAAAGAATATAAGGATAGTATGCCAAATATAATCCAATTACAAGTACACCATAATAAAGAGAGTGTAAGGACCCAAGTTCTACCCTTGAATTTTTTTTCTCATTTTAATTCAATTTCATGCAATCATTCATAACTCACATTACCAATTTAATATCCTTACTTCAAAACCTTATTTCTCTCCTCACACTCAACGCAGGAATCAATAATGACGTACATAATCCTTTGACAGAAAAACATAATTCGTATTAATGCAGATTAGTAATCACCGCATATAACTAGCTATGGGTTTCCAAAGTACCCATAGCTACACATATCTAGAGTTACACCCTCATGCTAGCAAATATATATCCATAGTTACATAATGTCTTAAACTATCAACTATGCACTCATATACAAGATAGTGCAATTGAATAAATCCAAAATATAACTCTCCCTAAGCTCCCCAAAAATGAGTCCCCTCATGTCACTTGTTTATCTGCAATGGGATTATCAATGACAAGTGCACAAACATACAAAGGAGTAAGTCGTTAATTTAACAAACATCATTATAAGATAATCCACATTAGAAAAGGGTTAGTAATCCATTTTTTTTAAATTTATTTTCCTTTGCTGCATAACTTGAGCCAAAGTCGCTACACCCCTCGGGGTTAGCTAAAAGCAGATTCCCATTTCTTTTAGAAGAAAACATGCTACATATACTCGAGCCGGAGTTTTGCTTATATACTCAAGCCAGAGTTTTGCTTATATACTCAAGCCAGAGTTTTGCTTATATACTCAAGCCAGAGTTTTGCTTATATACTCAAGCCAGAGTTTTGCTTATATACTCAAGCCAGAGTTTCGCTTATATACTCAAGCCAGAGTCGCTAACCATTCATGGTCGGCTAAAAATATATTTTCTTTTCATCGAATTCACCATCAATCATTTCTCGTAAATTCACGCCATCTTTAGTACAAACACACCCATATATGTTTATACTAAACTCGTGATTCACAGTATAATTATTGCTTGACCAGAAAATACACACATTTTCTGTCTTCCGTAAATCTACGCCTACTTTAGTATAAACACACCCATATATGTTCATACTAAATGCGTAATTCACAACTCAATCATTGCATAACCAGAAAATACACACATTTTCCATTTTCCGTAAATCTACGCCCACTTTAGTATAAACACACCCATATATGTTTATATTGAACGCGTAATTCACAACTCAATCATTGCATAACCAGAAAATACACACATGTTCTATTCCAAATGAACCAATAAAGACTTATCCTTACCTCGGTGAGTGTTGTGTTTGGTTCTTGGCAACTTCACAAGTTCCACCGACACCGCCGCCAACTCTAGGATCTTTTATCATTCCCACCATATAACACAATGTTAGTTATTTATTCCAAATATCACATAAACAACTTATATTGCATTATTTAACCATACAAAATATTTCATCATATTTTCAATGTTGTTAAACTACTTTCATCATAAGCTTACAACCATCCAAAACATACATAATCATCTTCTACCTCTAGCATTTTACCCATTTGAACCACATTTTCTCTTTAGGGTTTTGGGGTTTTCATGAATCTACCCATAACCCTTTCCATTCTTGAAATACTAACTCTAAACCTAGAGTTGTAAGAGAGAAACAACATAAAACGAACCATAACTCAAAAGGATGAGTTTCCATGGTTTCCTTCATTTTTGAGAAGAGATCCAACATACCAATAATAGGTTTTAAAGAGAAGAAGAGAGTTAGAATCAAGAGTTTTACCTCTTCTCAAGCTCTTAGATGAGTATCGAAGCTTCTTGTCCATGAAAAAGCTCTCTTCTCTCACCCTTCTTCTTTTCTAAACCCTAGGTTGTGTTTGCGTTTTTCTCATTTAATACAACTCGTCGGGTTCTCGCTTAAGCGAGCCCTGTCTCGCCCAAGCGAGAAAATCCCGCCTATTTTTAAAAACTCAGATCTGACCCTCTCTCTAAAGCGAGGGATTCTCGCTCAAGCAAGAATCTCACAGTATCAACAGTCCCAAAATGCCATTTCTCACCCAGGCGTGACAACTCTCGCTCAGGCGAGAATCCTCCAGTATAGCCCAGGATTTCACCCTCCCATGTGAGCTTTTCTCGCCCAGGCAAGAATCTCTCGCTCAAGCGAGGATTCCAAGACTGATACTGTAATTTTAAAGACTCAAATTTAGGGTGTTACAATCCTCCGCCTCTTATAAGAATTTTCGTCCCCGAAAATTAAACATACCTCGATTCGGACAAATGAGGGTAATCCTCCCTCATGTCATGTTCCATCTCCCAAGTAGCATCCCCTTCGTCTACTTGGCTCCACAGTACTTTCACTAAAGGAATCTCTTTGCCTCTTATTCTCTTGATACTGGTATCCATGATCCTCACAGGCAATGTCGAAAAGGTCAAGTTATCCTTCAACTCTATCTGATCAGATTCTACCACATGAGCTGGATCTCCCACATACTTCCTTAACTGAGACACATGAAACACATTATGAAGGTTTGACAACAACGGAGGCAAAGCAATCCAATATGCTACCGACCCAATCCTTTTCAATACTTGATACGGTCCAATAAATCTCGGATTCAGCTTGCGAGATTTCAACACTCTACCAATTTCGGTAGTCGAGACTACTCTCATGAAAACATGATCTCCCTCATTAAATTCAAGAGGTTTCCGCCTCTTATCGTAATAGCTTTTCTACCGACTCTGGGCGATTCTCATATTCCCCCGGATTTTCTTGATCTTATCCGTCGTCTCTTGAACCAGTTCGGGCCCCAATATCATGTTCTCCCCAGTTTCAAACCAACTCACTAGAGTTCGGAACTTCCTACCATACAACGCCTCATAAGGTGCCATCCCAATACTCGAATGAAGCTATTGTTGTAGGTAAATTCGATCAACGGCAACATGCCATCCCAACTCCTTGGTTGTTCTAAGACACAAGCCCTCAAAAGATCCTCCAATGACTTTATTGTCCTTTCCGATTGAACGTCTGTTTGTGGATGATAAGCTGAACTCAGCTTCAACTTAGTCCCCAAAGTCGATTGCAAACTAGTCCTAAAGTTTGAAGTGAAACGGGGATCCCTATCCGACACAATACTCGACGGTATTCCATGCAATCGAACAATTTCCCGGATATACAGTTATGCCAATCGTTCTAGGGAGTACTTCATATTCATCGGCAAGAAATGAGCCGACTTAGTCAATCGATCCACTATTACCCATATCGAGTCGTACCCCTTATGAGTCTTCGGAAAACCAGACACAAAATCCATGGAGATACTGTCCCACTTCCAAACGGGAATTTCTAGGGATTGTAACTCTCCCGCTGGTCGCTGATGCTCAATCTTGGCTTTCTGACATACCAAAGAGCTCGAGACATACGAAGCCACATCTCTCTTCAACCCAGACCACTAAAATAACTTCTTCAAGTCTTGGTACATTTTCGTTGTCCCCAGGTGAAAACTCATCTTACTCTTATGGGATTCTTCCAAAAATAACAGAAATATTCCACAATAATCGATTAACAGAAAATACAATCGATTAACCAAAACAGATTTAATCGATTAATGAAGTCAAACAATCGATTATCTGATGCAGAAATACCAGAAACAACAACTTGGTGAAATGGTTTCTTGGCACATAAGCAATGCAAGAATCAAGCAACCTCTAAAAAAGATATCACAAACAACACACATCAATTATACCGATATCAAAGATTTAATCTTTATCAATAAAGACTTAATCTTTCAAGTTAAGGAATGCAAGAAACGCGATACACTTGAAATGTAAAAGATAAGGGAAAGAGAAAGAAGATCAAGAAATTTTATCCTGGTTCGTTCGCCTGTCCACTGGCAAACTACATCCAGGCCTCCCCTTCTGATCTTGGGAGATTTGCTTCACTATATTTGAAAATGTTCTTTACACACACACTTCCAAATTGAGCCTTTCCTACTTGCTATGCGAATCCTATTTGCCAAGCTTTGACTTCCCTCCATTCACAAACGGTTGCCAATCTTGATACTTGATGCGCCAAACAAGATACTATGTGAAGACTAAATCACGCCAACCTCAGCTAGCTGATATTATAACCTTCTCTCTAAACCTTAGAGATTTACAACCAAAATTACAAGAAACAAGCTTTTTGCAAGAAACTCTCAAAGAAGAGTTCTTTGGCTTACACAAGCCACTAACAACCCAAGAGATGATTGACTCACAGTCACTCACAGGGATTTGAGGAAACAAAGGATTGAAAAACAGATTAGTGCACTCAAATTTGCACAAGTATGAAAAAACTTTTGTTTTTGCAAAGTAAGAAACCAAGAATATTTTTCACAAGCAAAAGAATTTTCTCTCAAAGAATTTGACACTTAAGCACAAGGTGTAAGGACCCGATTTTTCGTAATCCAAAAATTCCTTTAAACTTTATTCATGAAAATGAAGTAATTACTTTTAAAAGACATTACTCAAACGATTTGGAAAAACATGATTGAATATATACGTTTGGTTTCAATTCATATTTCAGGTGCAGAAATAGTCAATTGTTCACTTCATTAAAAGCATATCGTTACACTTCCTTTCAATTACATAATTTATACAATTATCCTTTCTCAAATAATACTTTTATTACATACATTAATCCATCTGATATTACATACATAGATCATATACCATATTGAATACATAAAGCAACTACCCTATCATATCCTCTTCTCCGCAAACGTCCAATACGCTACCGCCACAACCTGAACTCAAATACACAACACATGCAAGAAGAGACAAAAAGGGAGTAAGAACCAACTACGGCATATTAAACATATACCAATCAATACTAAAACCATATCATGTTCATATTTCCAATTAGCATAATCTTCATATCTCACTTAGACAAATCCAACAAATCAATGCAACATATCATAGGATATTCATTTTTTGGTCAACTCCTTTAACAATTACTCATACCATTTATCCAACTCAATCGTCCTCATAAATCAACACTCAATAATCTCTTTCAATAAACAACAACAAACATTATACTCAATGCCTTCCCGTACTTACACAACATTAGTGTACTTTTCAAATCAGAACCACACTTTAATTAAAATACCACATCATATAGGATTAATCATACTTTACTCCAAGAGCCAATACCATCACCAAAAGGTAACTCATACATTGCTACATAACTTGAGCCCACACTATCGCATCTTTAACCCGAGCCAGGGTGTCGCTACATAACTGGAGCCCACAATATCGCATCTTTAACCCGAGCCAGGGTGTCGCTACATAACTGGAGCCCACAATATCGCATCATTAACCCGAGCCAGGGTGTCGCTACATAACTGGAGCCCACAGTATCGCATCATTAACCCGAGCTAGGGTGTTGCTACATAACTGGAGCCCATAGTATCGCATCATTAACCCGAGCCAGGGTGTCGCTACATAACTGGAGCCCACAGTATCACATCATTAACCCGAACCAGGGTGTCGCTACATAACTGGAGCCCATAGTATCGCATCATTAACCCGAGCCAGGTGTCGCTACATAACTGGAGTCCACAATATCACATCATTAACCCGAGCCAGGGTGTCGCTACATAATTGGAGCCCACAGTATCACATCATTAACCCGAGCCAGGGTGTCACTACATATCTGGAGCCCACAGTGTCACATCTTTAACCCGAGCCAGGGTGTTGCTACATAACTGGAGCCCACAGTATCGCATCATTAACCCGAGCCAGGGTGTCGCTACATAACTGGAGCCCACAGTATCACATCATTCATGGCGGCTAAAAATATGTTTTCTTTTCATTGATACACCATCAATTTATAAACAGCGATTCTACACATCCTTTATTCCAAACACACCCATATATGTTTGTAATAAATTAGCGGCTCGCGACTTTGTCATTTTCATACACATACTCATCTCCACTTTTAACCAATCAACAACCCTTCACACAATCATTGTTATAAACACACCCATATATGGTCATAACAATAGACAACACACACACAATCATTATCACATAACATATCCATTTCTACTTTGACATTAAATAACACATCTTACAATCCTTATTATAAACACACCCATATATGTTTATAACAAGTCAACCATCCATAACACACCATTATCATAAACAAACCATACACAACATATCCTTCATCATATAACACATTAACGTTAGAACCATCTTTCATGACGGGGTATTACCATAAATAAGCATATTGCGTTTTCCACTATTATGGCTAATACATCCTCATATAACATGAAGACTCTCACATGGACCAGAAACACCCAAGCGAGTTTCTATCCGTTAACGTGCTCCGATTCTTGAGGGAAATCGGAGAAGATGACTCTAATGAAATACTCTAAGACCACGATGGTCTTCTCCCTCACCTTAGGTTGCATAAGCTCCATTGTTCCGCAAAAGAGCCACATCTCCCTCCATCTCCTTCAATCTCCAATGTTCCATTCCCACCGCCAAAGCCCTCCAATGTGCCACTAAGAAGCAAGGGGAAGAGGTTTTGATGAGTTTTGAGGTTTAGTGGAGGGGAGAATGGTTCATTTGGGTGGAGCCGCCGTTGGGAGAGAAAGGGGAGAAATAAAAATGAAGATTAGGGTTTGTGAAACCTTTTCTTTACTTTTATAGCTGGGTCTTCTCGCCCAGGCGAGGATATCTCGCTTGGGCGAGAAGCCCACGATATATTAAGTTTCAAAACACGGAATCTCTCGCCTGGGCGAGATTCTCTCGCACAAGCGAGAATCTCACAGCCTACCCAGGCTTCTCTCGCTCAAGCGACCAATTTCTCGCTTGGGTGAGGCTCCTAGAATTTCCAAATTTAAACACTAAGTCTCTCGCTTGGGCGAGGGCCTCTCGCTCAAGTGAGAATCTGGCAGTATGTCCCGTTCTTCAGGACTGTTACCTCTTTTTAAGGAAGATAAATTTAGGGTATTACACAGGGTGAATATCTCACAGAGAATTTGGGATTTCGAAAATGTAAGTTTAGAAATTGTGAAATCAAAGTTGTGATCAAAATGAGAAAAACCCGGTCATTTATAGTTTTCTGTTTTCAACAGGTTTAATAGATTAAATGAACTCTTAATCGATTAAAGGTTTGAAAATTAACATGTTTCTATTAACTTAATCGATTAATTGTATACGTAATCGATTATAACAGCCAAAAATCTAAAACTAGAGTTACTAGAACTCTAATTAGTCGATTAAAAGGATTTTTAATCGATTAAAGGGCCTGTGCAGTCAGATAATCGATTATAGCAATGTTAGGATCAATTATCAGAATAAACTATAAGTTTTCTTGGTTAAGAGGTAACCCTCCAAAATAGATAGGTACTTAGTATGATGCATGAATTTCATAGAAAATATAATTTGGATGCAACCTACTAAAAAGAAGAATGATGTCTCAAAAAGGATTCTTTTGGCAATCTTACGAGCACATGAGACGATCATCATTTGCAATCTCAATGTTCTAGCCAAGCCACAAAAGTGGATAAAGCCAATCCAACTGTTATAATATCCTCATCAACAGGAGTTGGCAGCAATGCGTCATCTTCAATTGAAATATCAATTGAGACCTTCAAATGATTTGATGGGATTTGTGCATGATGTATGATTGCATCCTGTGTGTTTTACACCATGCCAATTGCCACTAATAGTAAAAACATATAATGAATTAGATTAGCAATAGTGAAAACAAATGATAGTTAAAACAAATTAGTTTATTAAATTACCTATGGAATGGGAATATGGTTTCTTGGATGCGTGAAACTTTCTTTCACGGTAGTGGAAGCTTCAGGCCCCTCAACAAATTTACCAGCTTCCATCCGCTTTTCCTTTGCTTGGAATCGCTCAGCGAGTAAATCATATTTTTCCTGCAAGACAACTGCATTTGCTTTTGCTAGACGCTTTGCAGAGTGTGGCAGGAACTGTTTGCTAGCCCCAAATCCAGCACCGCGGATACGGCCAGGGTACCGAGGCAACCCTAATGCCTTTTCAAGTATAACCTGACTATCCGCGATCCGAAAAGTTTCCCTTTCTTTTAGGGTAACCTGAGACATCAAGAAAACACATAAATAACCACATTGATAAAGAAAGTATGGAAATCAATACGGTTTAAAAAAATGATAAGCACTTACAACACGATTCACTACTTCTTGAACTTTTTCATTATCGATAACACCTTGTTTGTTCTTACGAGCATCCACCCACAGAACATCGAGGTCTATGTTGGCACTCGAAGGCGAAGGTGTCTCGCTTTGTTCGAGCTGCAAATACATAACCAATAATAATGTAATTAAATATGAATACAAAACCTAATCAACTAATAGTTAATGTACTAAATTACATACAAATTAATAATACTTACAATTTTTTCTTCAACTCCCCTATTGCCCATTCGAGAAGCTCTATATGGATAAATCGGGTCAGATGCTCTCTTACGGTTTTGTTCACTTATTTTCTGCAAAAACAAGCAACATTAACATTATATATTACACATAAGAATTTAAAGTCAACATTAACATTATATATTACCAAGATTTTTTCATCTTGTGTGTGATAAGTGACAAATTCTATCCAATCCGCCTCCTCAATGAGATTTGCATATTTGGCTGGAGGCTTGAGGTTGACATTGACTTCAGCATCTCTGAGACATTTCCCGCAATTGCTTCTAAATTCTCGGAGAGCCTTGCCAACACTCTTTATTATGTAATCTTTGTGTTCCTCACCAACATCAAAAGTTGCCTAATAGTTTCATAAACATTTTCATGCATAAATAGTTTGCATGGAATACAAATACATTGTTACATAAACACAAAAATAATATACTTCCAAATTAAACACAAATAATACAAATTGTATGGAAACTTACGGTTATATCCTTCCAAATGATATCCTTCGCTGCATTCAGCTTATCATCAGACCAATGTTTCCACTTTATGGATATATTTTGTCGAACCACAACTCCAATGTAGCTTACTAATTTGTTTCCACCTTTATTGTTCAACGGTTGGCCCTTTGCGTTCCATTCAACCGTCAACTTGTTATTATTGCTTCTTGAACGAACAACACTCTTCATGGCAGTGATACCACGTGGTTTTTGTTTCTGAGTTTGTGTTTGTGGAGTTTTTTGTTCTGGAGTTTGTGTTATTGGAGTTTGAGTGTTAACCATTGTTCCTTCTTCGTTTACTTCATTTTGAGAAGACATTGTTTGAAGAGTTTCTTGGTTTGAGAGTGTTGATGAAGGGTTTCTTGGTTTGAGAGTGTCAAAGGGTTTCCTTTTATATGTATTAGAAGTTTGAGAAGTACGTAACCAAAGGTTTGGGTATCTTTTTATAATTTCGCTGTCTAAATTTTAAACATTAACAGCGAGACTTATATGTTTCGCTGTTAAATATGTACAAGTTAACAGCGAAATTTCAGCCGACGCTGTTGAAGAGGTTACATAGACAAGGTCATCTACAAATTTCATCATGACTGACTTACGGCACATATCCAATCACTTAAATGTTTGGGTATCAACTTTTTTATATATTTTAATTTCCATTTACAAAAGCACAACGTCATACTCGCTGTCTAAACTTTATTATCCACAACGGAGCGATAAATTTCGCTGTCGAAGTTTAAACATTAACAGCGAGACTTATATGTTTCGCTGTTGGGTTGGGTTCTTGGTAACTGCACTAGTTCCACCGACAACGCCGCCAACTCTAGGATCTCTTCTTGAGCTTCTAAATGACTCACAAGCCTTCTTGCTCTTGAAAATGCTCCCTTTTCTCACTTTTCTCTAGGTTAACCCCCATAAATGTGTTTGGGGTCCCCTATTTAATGTAACAACGTCGGGTTCTCGCTTAAGTGAGCCCTTTCTCGCTCAAGCGAGAAAATCCCGCCTATTTTTAAAAACTTAGATTTGACCCTCTCGCTCAAGCGAGAATCTCACAGTCTCAACAGTCCCAAAATGCCATTTCTCGCCCAGGCGAGACAACTCTCGCTCAAGCGAGAATCCTCTAGTATAGCCCAGGATTTCACCCTCCTAGGTGAGCCTTTCTCGCCTAGGCAAGAATCTCTCGCTCAAGCAAGACTTCCAGGACTGATACTATAATTTTAAAGACTTTAAATTTAGGGTGTTACAATGGCTCTTTGAGCAATGACTGACTTGTCCTTCGTGGTATTGGCTATTCGTAGCGATGACTGACTTGCCCTTCGAGGTATTGGCTATTCGTGGTAATGACTGACTTGCCCTTCGTGGTATTGGCTCTTTGAGAAATGACTGACTTGCCCTTCGTGGTATTGGCTATTCGTAGCAATGACTGACTTGCCCTTCGTGGTATTGGCTCTATGAGTAATGACTGACTTTCCCTTCGTGGTATTGGCTATTCGTCATAATGACTGACTTGCCTTTCGTTGTATTGGATATTCGTAGTAATGTCTGACTTGCCCTTCGTGGTATTGGCTATTCGTAGTAATGACTAACTTTCCCTTCGTGGTATTGGCTATTCATAGCAATGACTGACTTGCCCTTCGTGGTATTGGCTATTCGTAGCAATGACTGACTTGCCCTTCGTGGTATTGGCTCTTTGAGGAATGACTGACTTGCCCTTCGTGGTATTGTCTATTCGTAGCAATGTCTGAATTGCCCTACGTGGTATTGGCCTTTATGTCAATGACTGACTTGTCCTATGTGGTATTGGATCATTGTACAAGTATTGTATTGTTTTAGAACTGTTGTATTGCTTTGAAAATTTAGTGTACCGCCTTTGAGTAAGGGATTGTTATTGGGTATTTGTGAGTAACTCTGGTAATAGGAATCTTCATGAAGATGGAATTGGATAAATCGTGTAAGGAAATTGTAAAGAATGTTAATTGAAGAAGTAAAAATGCTATGGTATGTTGTACTGATTGGTTGAATTGTCTAAGTAAAATATGATGATTATATCGATTGAATATGTGAACATTATGTGGTTTAAGGTATTGACTAGTGCATAATTGATAAATGTTTAATATGATTGATGTTTGCTGTTGTATAGGTTGTAATACTTTAATGTTATTGCTCCATGTAATTCCACGTTGCGGTCGTCGTAGTTGGTTCTTACTCCCTTTTGTTTCTGCTTTTATGTGTTATGTATTTGAGTTCAGGTTGTGGTTGTAGCGCATTGGATGATCGCTGAGAAGAGTACAGGATTGAGTAGTTACTTTATGTATTCAAGGTGGTATTTGATTAATGCATGTAATATGAGAATCATGTAATTGATTTATGTATGTAATATGAGAATCATGTAATTGATTTATGTATGTAATATGAGAACCATGTGGTAGTGACTCTATTGTGAAATTGAACTCCTCTAAATGGTGTAATGAGATGGGATTAATGATTGTAATAAAAGTATTATTTGAGAAAGGATAATTGTATAAATTCTGTAATTGAAAGGAAGTGTAATGACATGTTTTTAATGAAGTGAACGATTGATTATTTCCGCACCTGAAAGATGAATTTAACTTATATATATATTCAACCAGGTTTTCTAAATCGTTTGAGTAATGTCTTCTCAAAGTAATCACTTTACTTTCATGAATAAAGTTTCAAAATAAATTCATGGGTAGAATTTGGGTCCTTACAATATGGTGTCAGAGCATAGTTAATCCTGCGGCCTAGGATATGGCCTTACATGCTTCTTTGTATGACTTATGTGAATTGTTTGTTGACTATGCGAAGACTGCTATGGGAAAGGTGATTGTTAAATTCCTTGCGGTGAGCGTCTGGTTGTGAACTTATCGTTGGATGTCTTGTTGTGAGTTATTAATGAAGTGCTTGTTGAAAATTCCTTGTTGTGATTTTCGTGGAGGATTTCTTGTTGTAAAACTCTTGTTGAATTCTCTAGTTTGAACTCCTTGTTGAATTTCTTGTTGCGAGTCCCTTGTTCGGAATTCTCTGTTGAAACTCATGCTGAAAAGTTTCTGGTTGTGAACATCTTGTTGGAATTGTTTATGGGGAGTTTTTGGTTGTGATTTTCCGGTTGGATTTCTTGGTGTGAGATTTATTTGTTGAGAGTTCCTAGTGGTGGATCTCTTGTTTGAGGGCTTTCTTGTTGAACAAGATTAAGATAATAGTCGTCCAATGGGACATCTGAATGAAGATTGAGCATCTTGTTTACATCATGAGAGTATAAGCATTGAAAGAAATATATCCTATGCCTTGAAAATTGGATTTTTACTTGATTGATGATTTTAATGATAAGAGGAATGTTAGCTCTTGATAAAGATAGAATAATCTATAACATGAAAATTCGTGTGTCATGCTATGTGGTTTCCTACATGTTCCTATTTGAGATATGTTGTTAGTTCTCTTGTCGTTCTTCAGGATTAAAACAAATATGCATGGTGTAATGATTGACCTTTTATTAAACTCGGTGGCTAGATTGACATTTTCATTATATGACATGTAACCATGCCAAATTTTTACTTGTAAAAGTTTGCTAGCATGTACTTGCCTGTTTTACCTGGAAATGAACATGCACATCTTGAATTATTCCTGCGTATGAGTTTGCTTGCAATGCGTGAAGGTTTAGAAAGTTGAATGAAATGAGGAATTTTTGTGTAACATGTTCTGTATGACAATGGTGAAATATCTCTTTGAGATTAATTGTTAATATCCAATAATTTGTTTTGTGATGTGTGAATTCTAGAAGCAATATGTTAATTGTCTCGGTAATGACTTGAATAGTAATGTGAATGATTCATGTGAACATGTAAATGGATATGTTGTATGGAAGGTGCTGATCATGAAGTACTGGTTTTAAAAATATTGGGTTAACGAGGAAATGTAATTGAAAGATACCTAATGTGTTTTGAAAGGACTAAGTCTGGTATCCTTGTTTTTATGAGTTGCTAAAGGTTATCCTCCTTTGTTTGCATTTATCTGTATATTTATGCTAAGGGGTAAAACTTATGTTTCAAGATAATGAATGAGTCTAGTTAAGTTACTTACCACGTCATTGTGATGAATGCATTTGAATAAACGTGAACATATGGATATGTTGTTATTTTGAAGTGACTCATGGTGGGTGATCAAAACGAGTCAGTATGAAAAAGAATAAGCATGCAAATGTTATGGTGATAACTTTTCATTGTGGCAGTGATTTCTTATAGGTGCAGAAATCTGATCTTTGATGATGAACATGAATGTTGTGTTGTTTAAGTTTTAGCGGGTTAACCGATAAACAATTTCTTTTTCTATGCTCTTCGAAGGAAGTAGTACTGGGAATAGCAAAGTTGTTTTGATTTTTGTAATGAAACTTTTGGTCTATGATGATTGACCTTTTGTAGTTGAATATCTGCAATGCACGATATAGTGGTAATGAACACAAATTAAATGCTTTGATATTGTGCTTACAAAACTTGTTTCTGTATCATGTGCTTTAGTAATTGTTATGCATAATTGCAATGTTATGGCATAAGTATGTTTCTGTAAATGGACTGTGGGGACTCTCATGTCCTGAATGGAATGTAACTCAAGAACTAACTAGCCTTTTGAAAATTGTCAATGTCGCATGAGAAAAAGGGTTTTTAAGTTATTTTGAAATGGTTATGAAAACCTTGCTTTCAAGAAGTGATTGCCATGAATCTTACATCTAATCTATTTTCGAAAATCATTTTGGGTGAAGTATAGCATTTGGCTAAGCATTAATTAAGTTCCCTTGCTGAAGATCCAAATTTTTAACAACGGTATCTTGAACGAATTTGATGTTGTTAAAAACTTGGTGATGCGATTATGACCATGTGTTCTGGATATGATGTAGACTTGAGTGCAAAATTTAGGTCTACCATTATGGTTTGAGTAACCATATGACACTTATGTTATCGATTTGAATGTATGTAAATTTGCAATGATCAATGGTAACAAAGTGTGTGATTGGAGTGGGCCAACGGCCTTGTACGTCTAGTTGAGGTGATTAACTAGCGAATCTTCTTCTACCGCATCCGTTTGTGGTAGAAATGTTTGATTAAATTGGGTAATTACTTGGTAATTTTATTTTGTGCTCGGAAGGACTCCAAAAATCTTGTTTGTCTAAATGCTACTTGTTGAATGACTACCATGTTTCTATGTTGTAGCGAGTACAAGTTTGAAATGTTATTGATAATTTTGAATTAATCGTGACTATTTCTCATTTATGAAATGAAATGACGCTATTTCCATCGAGTGGATGTTGATCTAGCTTTTGCATGTTGGATGCGATCTAATGCATCGTGGTAGATGATGGGTATGGAGTCCCACTTTCTTTCGAATTCGAATGTGTTATTGTGAATCTCACTATATGTGTTGATTGTTTTGAACGATTGTTATCTTGATAGATCGGGGACATCTATTGTTTTTGATGAATACTTGAGAACATTTATTTCTGTTGTGATAATTTTCTCTTAGTCGTCCTAGTTGTCCTGATATTTGGCTTTGGTATTTGGACTCTAGAAGGTTAGCCCATGAATTGGCTATGTGGTATTACTGTTACGTGGTATGTGTCCTTGTTTGTAGTCAAAGTGGTCTTAATGGTTTTGATGGTTGGATCTAAGTTTGGTCGATTATATCTTGTGCCTAAACTCTAGGCGATGATAGTATTTTCCTGAGAGTAACCTAATAAAATTTTGGGGACGAAATTTCTTTTTTTTTTGGGGGGGGGGGGGGGGGGGGATTGTAACACCTCAAATTTCGTGTTTGTAGTGATTAGAAAAAGTAGAGTGTTGGAGTATATATTGGGCAATCCTCGTTTGAGCAAGAGGACCTTTCCCGAGAGAGAGACTCAGTGTTCTAATATGAGTTTTCTGGAGACCTCGCTTAAGCAAGGAAGTGGTCACTTGAGTGAGAGAGAAATCTGGAAAAGTTGTGAAATTCTAGCTTGAGCTAGAATTTTCGCCCAACCTAGAGAGGAGCCTTAGCAGGCTGCCTGATTCTCTCCCAAGCGAGAAATCCACGCCCGGGCGAGAGCGTCAGAGTTGGAAAGTTGAAAAGTTGCGAAATTCTCACCCAAGCGAGCCATTCTCGCCCCGGCGAGGCTGCGCATCTATAAAATTAAAAGAGGGGTTTCAAAACCCTAATCTTCATTTTCTTTCTCCTCCTTTCTCTTCCAACGGCGACTCCACCCAAATGAACCATTCTCTCCTTCACGAAATCTCAAAACTCATCAAAACCTCTTCCTCTAGCTTCTTAGTGACACATTGGAGGGCTTTGGCGGTGAAAATTGAACATTGGAGATTGAAGGAGATGGAAGGAGATGTGGCTCTTTTGCGGAGCAATGGAGCTTACGCAACCTAAGGTGAGAGAGAAGACCATTGGAGGAGGTAGCGAAGGAAACTTGTAAAGTTACTCAAAACTGACCCCAACACTCACCAAGGTAAGGAAAAGTGTTTAATTATATATGATGATAGAGAATGCGTGGATTTTCTGATTATATATGGATTGTGAAGTAATGGGAAAAAAACCTATTTTTAGCTCCCTTAAGAGGTTGAGCAATGACTTACATGCCTTTCGTGGTATTGGCTATTCGTAGCAATGATTGACTTGCCCTTCGTGTTATTGGCTCTTTGAGCAATGACTGACTTGCCCTTCGTGGTATTGGCTATTCGTAGTAATGATTGACTTGCTCTTCGTGGTATTGGCTATTCGTAGCAATGACTGATGTGACACCCTAGGTTTTAAAGTCATTAAATTATAGTATCAGCCCTGGGAGTCTCGCTTGAGCGAGAGAATTGTCGCCTGGGAGAGAGAGGCTCACTTGGGAGGGTGAAATCCTGGGCTATACTGAAGGATTCTCGCTTCAGCGAGAATTGTCTCACTTGAGCGAGAGTGGTCTCGCCTGGGCGAGAAAAGTGGCATTCAGGACCTGTCGAGGCTGTAAGATCTTCACTTGAGCGAGAGCTGCCTCGCCTGAGCGAGAAATCCCTCGCTTGATGGAGAGCGTCAGATCTGGAATTTTAAAAAGGCGGGGTTTTCTCGCCTGAGCGAGAATGGGCTCGTTTGAGCGAGAACCCGATGATTTCACTTTAAAATAGAAACCCCAAACACATTTTAGGGTTAGAAAGTGAGAGAGAAGAGAGGAGAAGGTGATTTTGAGAGCAAGAACTCGTGGGAATCGTCTAAGAGCTTGAGAAGAGGTAAATCTCTTGATTCTAACTCTCTTTCTCCCTTTCAAACTCGTTTTTGGGTATATGGATCTCTTCTCAAAGTATGAGAAACCATGGAAACTCTTCCTTTAGAGTTATGGTTCGTTTTATGTTGTTTTCCTCTTGTAAACTCTTAGTTTAGAGTTGGTAATTGATGAATTGAAAGGTTTTGTGGGTTTATTCATGAAAACCCCAAAACCCCCAAAATGAGAATAAGAGTAAAAAGGGAAATGAGTGAAATGTTAAATGTAGAAGATGTGCTTGTGCTCTAATGTTGTTATATGAGATGAATATGTATGTTTTAAATGTTTAGAAACTCATATTGGAATAGTTTTGGAAACCTTGAAAATATGTGAATCCCTTGTATGTTTGACAATGATATATGAGTTGTTTATGTGTTGTTTTGAATACATGACTGACATTGTTGTTATTGGTGGGAATGAGGAAAGATCCTAAGGTTGGAGGAAATCGCAGAGGAAACTGGTAAAGTTACTCGAAACCGACCCCAACGCTGACCAAGGTAAGGATAAGTCTTTAATTGTACATCGTAATGGAAAATGTGTGGATTTTATGGTTGAGAAAGTAATTAAGACGCAAGATGCTTATTTATTATAGACATATATGGGTATGTGTGTAATAAAGGGAGCGTGAAATTGCTGGTGATAAATTGATGGTGTATCAATGAGAAGAAAACTTATTTTTAGCCGACCATGAATGGTTAGCGACTTTGTCTCAAATTATGTAGCGGTAATGAATTTACAATGGTTTAATAACCCCCTTTAATGTGGATTTTGTTGAAATTACCTACCCAAAGTGGTAGTAGATCATTGAGGGAAATTACCTACCCGAAGTGGTAGTGGATAATTGGGTAATTACCTACCCGAAGTGGTAGTGGATCATGGGAGAAATTACCTACCTGAAGTGGTAGTGGATCATTGAAAGAATTACCTACCGGATGTGGTAGTGGATAATCTGTGCAGTGTTAACGACCGGACGTGGTAAAGAGTATGCTTGATGTCGATGGTAATCAATGGAACAAAAAGTATTTGAAATAAATGAATATGCATGCTGTAACGACCCGAAATTCTACCCTGGAAATTTTTCCTTATTTAATCCAATTCCATGCATTTAACGATAAATTATAATTACCGAGTGAACAAATTTATTTAAAAGATCTCACTTCTCTCTCACACCCGATCTATGAACCAAAAGTAACATACAAAATCCGATAGTAGAAAAACATAATTCATATTAGTATAACCTAGTAACCACCGCATACAATTAGCTATGGGTGTTTAACACCCATAGCTACATATATCCCGAGTTACTAGTCTCCATGATCGATATCATGTACAAAAATAGTATTCATAGTACAATTAGTTACGTCAATTACAACCAAAGGTAGTTACAAAAGAATGGATAAAGAGACATCAAAATAAAGGTCTCTAATCTCCTACTCAAAATCATCCTTTCTCCGTCCACCTACCTGCAATGGGATTAACATTGACCATGCACAAATAACACAAAGGAATAAGTCATTAATTCAATAAAATTTCTATGTAAGTTAATCCCCATTTAATAAGGTTAAACAACGATCTAAATTAAATCCACTTAAAACCATTTTCGTCATCTGTATTTTTGAAAAACCATGCTACATAACTCGAGCTAGAGTCGCTAACCCATTCTGGTAGGCTAAAACGAGTTTTATTTCCATTGGCACTCCACCAATACATAAACCATAAATCCACTCTTCATCACTACAAACATACCCATATATATTTGTAGTGACTAAGTGATTTACCATTTATTACTTTGTTTCCGAGTTTTATTTCCATTGGCACTCCACTAATACATAGACAATAAATGCACAAGACATCATTACAGCATATTGTATATGCTTGTAACTACAAAGTGACTTACAGTTTATTGTTTTATTCGAGTTTTATTTCCATTGGCACTCCACCAATACATAGACAATAAATGCATCCGACATCATTACAGCATAGCGTATATGCTTGTAACTACAAAGTGACTTACAATTTATTGCTTTATTCCGAGTTTTATTTCCATTGGCACTCCACCAATACAAAAATGATAAATACACCCGACATCATTACAACATAGCGTATATGCTTGTAACTAAAAAGTGATTAACATTTCATGATTTCATTTCGAGTTTTATTTCCATTGGCACTCCACCAATACATAAACCGTGAATCCACTTCTCATCATTATCAACATACCCATATATGTTCATACTGACTAAGTAATTCACATTTTATTCATTATCCATAACAGAAAATCCACGCATTTTCTAACACCGTGCATAAGTTAAAGACTTATCCTTACATCGGTGAGTGTTGGGTTTGGTTTTTGGCGACTTCGTAAGTTCCACCGGCACCGCCTCCAAATTTAGGATCTTTCCTCATTCCCACCACATAACACAATGTTAGTCATTCATTCCAAATAACAAATAAATAACACATATTGCATTATTTAACCATACAAGATATTTATCATATTTTCAATGGTTCTATACTTCTTTCATTATGAGTTTACAACCATCTAAAACATACATATCATCTCATATTTTAACATTATAAAACAACTCATCTTCTACCTTTAGCGTTTTACCCATTTTCCCACTCTAACCACATTTTCTCTCTCTAGGGTTTTGGGGTTTTCATGAGTCAACCCACTAACCCTTTCCATTCTTGGAATACTAACTCAAAACCAAGAGTTTACAAGGTACATACGACATAAAACGAACCATAACTCGAAAGAGAGAGTTTCCATGGTTTTACACACTTTGAGAAGAGATCCATAATACCAAAAATGGGTTCTCAAGAGAAGAAGAGAGTTAGAATAGAGAGTTTTACCTCTTCTCAAGCTCTTGAACAAGAATCAAAGCACCTAGACCTTGGGAATGCTCTCTTCTCTCACCTCTCTTAAATTCTTAACCTAAAAATGTATTTGGGGTTTCTCTCATTTAATGTTCTCGTCGGGTTCTCGCTTAAGCGAGAAAATCCCGCCCATTTTTAAAACTCATCTCTGACCCTCTCGCTCAAGCGAGGGATTCTCGCTCAAGCAAGAATCTCACAGTGTCAACAGCCCCAAATGCTATTTCTCACCCAAGCGAGACAACTCTCGCTCAGGCGAGACTCTTCCAGTATGTCCTAGGATTTCACCCTCCCAGGTGAGCCTCTCTCGCCCAGGCGAGAATCTCTCCCAAGTAAACATTCAAGAACCTTAGCAGGCTGCCTGATTCTCGCCCAAGCGAGAAATCCGCTCCCAAGCGAGAGCGTCAGAGTTGGAAAGTTGAAAAGCTGCGAAATTCTCGCCCAAGCGAGCCATTCTCGCCCTAGTCTTCATTTTCTTTCTCCTCCTTTCTCTCCCAACGACGGCTCCACCCAAATGAACCATTATCTCCTCCACTAAACCTCAAAACTCATCAAAACCTCTTCCTCTTGCTTCTTAGTGACACATCGGAGGGCTTTGGCGGTGAAAATGGAACATTGGAGATTGAAGGATATAGAGGGAGATGTGGCTCTTTTGCGGAGCAATGGAGCTTACGCAACCTAAGGTGAGGGAGAAGACCATTGGAGGAGGTAGCGAAGGAAACTTGTAAAGTTACTCAAAACTGACCCCAACACTCACCAAGGTAAGGAGAAGTGTTTAATTGTATATGATGATAGAGAATGCGTGGATTTTCTGATTATATATGGATTGTGAAGTAATGGGAAGAAAACCTATTTTTAGCTCCCTTAAGAGGTTGAGCAATGACTGACTTGCCCTTCGTGGTATTGGCTATTCGAAGCAATGATTGACTTGCCCTTTGTGGTATTGGCTCTTTGAGCAATGACTGACTTTCCCTTCGTGGTATTGGCTATTCGTAGTAATGATTGACTTGCTCTTCGTGGTATTGGCTATTCGTAGCAATTACTGACTTGCCCATCGAGGTATTGGCTATTCGTTGCAATTACTGACTTGCCCTTCGTGGTATTAGCTATTCGTAGCAATGACTGACTTGCCCTTCGTGGTATTGGCTCTTTCAGCAATGAATGACTTGCCCTTCGTGGTATCGTCTATTCGTAGCAATGTCTGACTTGCCCTATGTGGTATTAACCTTTATGGCAATGACTGACTTGCCCAATATGGTATTGGATCGTTGTGCAAGTATTGTATTGTTTTAGAAGTGTTGTATTGCTTTGAAAATTTTGTGTACCGCCTTTGGGTATGGGATTGTTATTGGGTATTTGTGAGTAACTATGGTAATTGGAATCTTCATGAAGATGGAATTGGATAAATCATGCAAGGAAATTGTAAAGGATGTTAATTGAAGAAGTAAATATGATATGGTATGTTGTACTGATTGGTTGAATTGTCTAAGTGAAATATGATGATTATATCGATTGAATATGTGAACATTATGTGGTTTAAGGTATTGACTAGTGCATAATTGATTTATGTTTAATATGATTGACGTTTGCTGTTGTATAGGTTGTAATACTTTAATGTTATTGCTCCATGTAATTCCACGTTGCGGTCACTGTAGTTGGTTCTTACTCCCTTTTGTTTCTGCTTTTATGTGTTATGTATTTGAGTTCAGGTTGTGGTTGTAGCGCATTGGATGATCGCTGAGAAGAGTACAAGATTGAGTAGTTAATTTACGTATTCAAGGTGGTATTTGATTAATGCATGTAATATGAGAATCATGTAATTGATTTATGTATGTAATATGAGAATCATGTAATTGATTTATGTATGTAATATGAGAACCATGTGGTAGTGACTCTATTATGAAATTGAACTCCTCTAAATGGTGTAATGAGATGGGATTAATGATTGTAATAAAAGTATTATTTGAGAAAGGATAATTGTATAAATTCTGTAATTGAAAGGAAGTGTAATGACATGTTTTTAATGAAGTGAACAATTGATTATTTCCGCACTTGAAAGATGAATTGAACTTATATATATATTCAATCAGGTTTTCTAAATCGTTTGAGTAATGTCTTTTAAAAGTAATCACTTCACTTTCATGAATAAAGTTTTCAAAAAAATTTCAAGGGTAGAATTTGGGTCCTTACACCTATAGGCATCGAACCGATCGCCCGACTGCTCCTACCGCACAACCAGAACCTATCATTCCTAACCCGCCTGAGTTTCAATCTCAATCTTCCTCATCTGCTGCCATGCCTTCAAACCAGATGATAATGAATGAGTTGGTTTCCCTTCAAGGCTACATCACTACCCGAATGGATGCTCTGGATACTCAAAATCAACGAATCCACTATGAACTTCATCGTCTCTCTTCAAGGCTGAATAGCATGGATGTTGATGAAGATAGTTCCGAGCTTGAAACTTAGAATTATTTTTGTCTAGGTTTATGATTGTAATGTGTCTTGGTTGTGAACAATTTGTGTTTTGTTGTTTTTCTATTTTGTTGTTTTTGGTTAATATGTATGAACATCTTTTCTTGCGGTTTATGCAAAGTTATCTATTATGACTCGATTCATACATCTTATAACTATGACTAATGTTACGCAAATTTTATATGTTATGACCATATTGTACGCTGTGGTATATATTGTATATTGTATTGGACTCTTGGCTTTTCTTCTTTTTGACGAATTCAAAAGGGGGAGAAAAGTTGGGAGAAGTGTATTTTCTGTAAAAATCTTTCAGGCACATAACTCCAAAAGAAAGGGGGAGCATACAAGATAGGGGGAGCATACTCAAGACAAGTCAAGAAATATCATCAAGTATGATGCTCTCAGAAAACTACACCTTCAAGAAGATCTTGGATTATCATCCTCAAAAAGGGAGAGATTGTGAAGAAGATATTGCTCATGACCTTGCATGGTTTTGATGAAGACACCAACATCACCAAAAAGAATAAAGGAAGAATACTTATCAAGACTAATGAATATACTTCAAGAAAATTAGAGTCTAAGTCTAATAGGTACTTTTATCCTATACTCTTTAAAAACCTTAGTAATAATGCTCAAAACGATTTTTTAAGAAAATTGAAAATATGCAAAGTGTAATAAAAATAATTTTCAAAAATTATATCTAACGGGTTACTGTACTTGAGTAACAAGTTACATGTGTGAGAAAAGAGTTATCCAACAGCTAAAAGTAATCCATTACTGTCTTTGAAGTAACAGATTACCAGTTTAAACAAAGTTGGGGAATGAATTACTCAAAGAACCGTAATCGATTACACTAAGACATTTTTGTAATTCTGTTGGACAGGACACTAGAGTAGACTATTACTCAAATACTGTAATTTATTACGCTAAGTGATTTTCAAAAATGTTGTTGGACAGGAAGTTTGGGTAATCGATTACTCACTATATGTAATCGATTACAGAGAATTCTTACACCAGTTTTCAGATTTCAAAGTGAAAGATTTTCACCCCAAACGAAAGTGTTTCATTCCAAACGAAACCTACACTCTCCTAGAGTTGTTATGGTTAATTGGAAAGCCTATATGAAGGCATTGGAACACATAACTCATACTACAACTTTCATAACAAAATTCACACAAGATTTTCAAAAGCTCTTACACTTTTTCTGAATATTTTCTGCACTTTTTAGCAACACACTCTCAAACTTCCAAAGTTACTTTTCAGAGTTGCTTCAAAGTGTTTTCTAAGATTTCCAAAACTTACAAGAGCATTATTATCTATTGTATTAGAGTTGTTTGGATTGCAAGTTAGAATTGTCATATGAACTTGTAAAGGCAATCCTGTCAATGTGTAAATTCTTCATTTTGCTAGAATACTTTCTTTCACAAGGGTGTGAAGAGAAAGGGGATTGAGTGACTTGGAATAGTGTTTTCCAAGGGTGTTACTTGGAAAAGTGTTTTCCAAGGGAGTTTAAATATTAGTGAGTGTGTTAGGTACATAGAGATCTCGGGGTGATATATTGTAATTGCAACTCATAATATTTAATAAAGGAATCTCTTATGCTGCAAGAGTACTGGACGTATCCTTCGGTGGACAAGAAGGTTAACCAATATAAAACATATGTGTACTCTCTTCTCCTAATCTTTCTACTTTTAAGTCGTTATTTTTTCTGCAATATTCTCCGCTGCACTTAAATTTCTGATTTTGCAGAAAAAGTGGCCATACTTTTACAACAACCAATTCACCCCCTCTTAGTTGCAATCTCATTCTTACAACAAAAATCTTGTTTTTTGCTATGTCATGATACTAAGGAACTACCCAAAAGGTGGCAAGTTCCACTTGTACTCTTTCGATCCACCTTATAACTAGCGAAGTCAGAATCAGAGTACCCTATCAAAGAGAGTGAGTCATCCCCAGTATACCATAATCACATGTTAAATTTCCTTTCAAATATTTCATGATGCGTTTTACAGCAGAAAAATGTGACTCACTTGGTAACAAGATGATGTCAGGTGTTGAAGCTTCCTTTGATTTGTCCACTTAGAATTTCTTCAAAAGATCCTTACCATATTTTGATATTGATCATTTGTTTTATTTGCATCCCTATGAAGAATGTTATTTCTACAATCATAGACATCTCAAACTCTCCTTTCATCAAATCAGAAAATTCTTTACACAAAACATTGTTAGTAGCACCAAAGATAATGTCATCTACATATATTTTTACAAACAATATATCATTTTGAGATTTAGATATAAATAGTGTGGTGTCGACTTTATCCTTACAAACCCTTTTTGTAAAAGAAAAGAGCTCAATCTGTCATACCAAGCCCTTAGAGCTTGTTTCAACCCATAAAGAGCTATTTTGAGCTTAAAAATATGGTTTGAATATTAAAAATCTTCAAAATCAAGGGTTGTCTAAGATACACCTCTTCTTGAATGTATCCATTTAAGATTTTACTTTTTACATCCATTTGAAATATTTTGAGATTAATAATCAATGCAAAGGCTAATAACATCCTAATGACTTCCAACCTAGCAACATGGGCATAAGTATCGTCATAATATATTCATTCTCCTTGATTATAACCTTGAGCAACTAGTCTTGTCTTGTTTCCAATAATCAAGATTGATTCATCCATTTTATTACGACAGACCCATTTTGTACCAATGATAGGATTGTAACTTGACTTAGGGACCAAGTTTTCGCTCAAAATGATTTAGCTCTTCTTGCATAATTATACCCCAGTGCTCATCATCTAAGGCCTGATTTACATTTTAGGCTCGATTTGAGAAACAAAAGCAACAAACTAACAAATATTATGCAAAGATCTTCAGGTTACCACTACCTTAGATATGTCACCTGTTAATTTGTCGATGGGTGGTCTTTCTTTGTTTTCCATGCTATTGGCATATCTTCATGATCTTGACTTTCTTCATGATCATTTTGAACCATTATTTTTTATTCAACATCTTTTGTATAGGTTTCTTCCAAAGCACCTGAAAAGTCATCACAAGCAACCTTTCTCTTTTCTTTTGGTGAAGATTCATTAAAATATACATGAATAGACTCTTCTACATGCAAAGTGTGTTTGTTATAGACTCTATAAGCTTTACTATGTGAAGAGTAACCTAGAAATATCCCCTCGTCATCTTTTGAGTCAAATTTTCCCAATTGTTCTTTTCCATTTTAAGAATAAAACATTTACATCTGAAAGCATAAAGATGTGAGATATTTGGTTTACGGCCTTTTAATAGTTCATAAGGATATTTTGAAAGAGAAGGCCTAACCTGTAAGACTGAGTTTGCAACTAGGGGGGGGGGGTGAATTAGTTGTTGCAATAAGTATGGCTAATTTTTCTGCGATATCAAAGTTAATGTGCAGCGGAAATATTATGCAGAAAAATATTGACTAGGAAGGATATAAAATTATCAAAGAGAAGGGAAAGAGAGTACACAAGTGTTTTATACTGGTTCACCTTCTTTTCCACCGAAGGCTACGTCCAGTACTCTTGACGTGCAAGAGATTCCTTTATTAAATATAATGAGTTGCAATTACAATTATCTCACCTCGAGATCTCCTTGTAACCTTACACACTCACTTATATCTAATCCTCTTGGAAAACCTATTCCAAGTAACACCCTTGGTAAACACTATACCAAGTCACTCACCCTTTCTCTTCACACCCTTGTGAAAGAAAGTAAACTTTGCAAAAGTGAAGAATGTACAGTTTGGCTTGGATTGCCTTACAAGTGTATATGACAATTTCTATAACTTGCAATCCAATAACAACTCTTTATACTTGAGATAATAATGATATTTTTTTAAATTATGAAATACACTTAGAAGCAACTTCAAAATAACTTTGAAAGTTTAAGAGTAGGTTGCTTGAAGTGTAAGAAAAATCAGAAAGTGTGAGAGCTTTTAAAGATAGTTTGTAATCCGAGTTGTGTGTTGTATGTATGTTGTTGTGAGAGTGTTTCAATGCCTTTATATAGGCTTCCAATCAACCATAATACCCCTAGGTATGAGTAGGTTTCGTCTGGAATGAAAAGCAATCAGTTTGGAGTGAAAACTCTTCACTTGAAATCTGAAAACTAATACAACAGCTCTCAGTAATCGATTACTGCAAGTGGGTAATCGATTACCCAACAATCCTTTTAACGGCTTTTTGAAAATTCACACAGTGTAATCGATTAATGGATTTGAGTAATCGATTACTCAACAACACTATTTGACAGCTTTGTGAATTTTTCTTACTCTAATCGATTACACTACTTTGAGTAATCGATTACCCTGTTTTCTAAAAATGGTAATCTATTACTTCAACATTTGTAATGGTTACTCATAGCTGTTAGAGGTATGAAAACTCTTTTCTCACTCACGTAACTTGTTACTCAAGTATGGTAACTCGTTACATGTTGTTTTTGAAAATTATTTTTAATCACACTTAGATTTTTCTGATTTTCTTGAAAACAATTTTGAGCATTATAAACTAAGTAAATAGATGAGTTGTAAGGATAGAAGTACCTAAAGACTTAGACTCTAAATCTTGAAGCTTTGTCTTCGATAGTCTTTGTAGGTCTTCTTCCTTTCTTCTTTTTGTGATATTGGTGTCTTCATCAAAACTGTGCCAAGGTCAGGAGCAAGATCTTCTTCACAATCTCCCCCTGTTTGATGATGACAAATCAATGTCTTCTTAAAAGTGTAGTTTTTTGAGAGCAGCATACTTGATGATGTATCTTGACTTGTCTTGAGTATGCTCCCCGTATATGTATGCATGTATGCTCTCCCTTTCTTTTGGAGTTATGTGCCGGAAAGAACATCACAGAAAATACACTACTCCCAACTTTTCTCCCCCTTTTGACTTCATCAAAAAGAAGAAAAGCCAAGAGTCTAGCACAATAGACATTTGTAGAGCATATCATAGAATATTTCATAGTATATGAAAGTTCAAGTTGTGACACCAAAGATTTTAAAGTTATTAAATTATAGTATTAGTCCTGGGAGTCTCGCTTGAGCGAGAGAATTGTCGCCTGGGTGAGAAAGGCTCACCTGGGAGGGTGAAATCCTGGGCAATACTGAAGGATTCTCGCTTGAGCGAGAGTGGTCTCGCCTGAGCGAGAGTTATCTCGCTTGAGTGAGAAAAGTGGCATTCAGGACCTGTCGAGGCTGTAAGATCCTCGCTTGAGCGAGAGCTGCCTCGCCTGAGCGAGAGAGTCAGATGTGAAATTTTAAAAAGGCGGGATTTTCTCGCCTGAGCGAGAATGGGCTCGCTTGAGTGAGAACCCGACGATTTCACTTTAAAATAGAAACCCCGAACACATTTTAGGGTTAGAAATTGAGAGAGAAGAGAGGAGAAGGTGATTTTGAGAGCAAGAACTCGTGGGAATCATGTAGAAGCTTGAGAAGAGGTAAAACTCTTGATTCTAACTCTCCTTCTCCCTTTCAAACTCGTTTTTAGGTGTATGGATCTCTTCTCAAAGTATGAGAAACCATGGAAACTCTTCCTTTAGAGTTATGGTTCATTTTATGTTGTTTTTCTCTTGTAATCTTGGTTTAGAGTTGATATTTGATGAATGGAAAGGTTTTGTGGATTTATTCATGAAAACCCTAAAAATGAGAATATGAGTGAAAAGGGAAATGGGTGAAATGTTAAATGTTGAAGATGAGTTTGTGCTCTAATGTTGATATATGAGATAAAAATGTATGTTTCAGATGTTTAGAAACTCATATTGAAGTAGTTTTGGAAACCTTGGAAATATGTGAATCTCTTGTGTAACAACCCGAAATTCTACCATTGAAATTTTTTCCTTATTTAATCCAATTCCATACATTTAACAATCAATCATAATTACCGAGTGACTAAATTTATTTAGAATGTCTCACTTCTCCCTCACACCCTATCTATGAACCAAATGTAACATACAACATCCGATAGCAGAAAAACATAATTCATTAATATAACCTAGTAACCACCACATACAATTAGCTATGGGTTTCCAAAACACCCATAGCTATATATATCCCGAGTTACTAGTCTTCATGATCAATATCAAGTACAAAAATAGCATTCATAGTACCATTAGTTACTTCAATTACAATCAATTAAAGTTACAAAAGAATGTATAAAGAGACATCAAAAACAAAAGTCTCTAATCCCCTACTCAAAATCATCCTTCTCCGTCCACCTACCTGCAATGGGATTAACATTTACCATACACAAACAACACAAAGGAATAAGTCATTAATTCAATAAAAACTTCAATGTAAGTTAATCCACATTCAATAGGTGTAGACAGTGATATAATTTAAATACTCTTAAAACTTTTTTCGTCATCTATACTTTTGAAAAACCATACTACATAACTCGAGCTAGAGTCGCTAACCCATTCTGGTCGGCTAAAACGAGTTTTATTTCCATTGGCACTCCACCAATACATAAACCGTAAATCCACTTGTCATCACTACAAACATACCCATATATATTTGTAGTGGCTAAGTGATTTACCATTTATACTTTATTCAGAGTCTTATTTCCATTGGTACTCCCCCAATACAGAGTCAATAAATGCACCCGACATCATTAGAGCATATCTCATATGACTGTAACTACAAAGTGACTTACAATTTATTGCTTTATTATGAGTCTTATTTCCATTGGTACTCCCCCAATACACAGTCAATAAATGCACCCGACATCATTACAACATATCTCGTATGACTGTAACTACAAAGTGACTTACAATTTATTGCTTTATTTCGAGTCTTATTTCCATTGGTACTTCCCCAATACAAAAATGATAAATACACCCGACATCATTACAAACATATCCACGTATGCTTGTAACTACAAACTGATTTACATTTAATGATTTCTTTTCGAGTCTTATTTCCATTGGTACTCCCCCAATAAGTAAACCATAAACTCACTTCTAATTATTAACGTGATCGTATTTACTGCTACTTGACATTGTAGTTAATTTGATAACATTATGGGATGAATGTATATTTGATTAGGGCAATACGAAGATATGTAGTTACAGACATTATAACTCTGGAAAATCCATAACTGGTTGTATGCGATAATTGCTAATCGAACGAATTATGTTTTTCCGCAACATAAATTGTATGATAATATAATAGGGTAAAGAGTATTTTCAAAGAGTATTTCATGAGGGTTTTTCAGTAAAGTTATAGATGTATGTAAGAGAGGAAGAAAATAAATGAAAATTTTTCAAGGGTAGAATTTGGGTCCTTACAATATGGTATCAGAGCATAGTTAATCCTGCGGCCTAGGATATGGCCTTGCATGCTTCTTTGTAATCTTGATGTGCTGAAATTGTTTGATATATACTATGTGATAACCTGACTTGTGTGAGTTAAATTTGTGTACTGACTCCCAATGAGCGCAGGTTAAGACATGGCTGGAAGAGGAACGAGTCAGAACGTTCAGAATGATTTGTTGGTCCAGATGGTAACTACACTACAACAGATGAACGAGAACTTGCGTAGTCTGAATCAGAACCCCGCACCAAGTCCGAGTTCACAAAACTTAGTCCCACCCGGGCCGGCAGAGTGCCAAGGTTTGGATGAGTTTTGCAGAAGGAACCCTAGGCAGTTCCACGGGAGATTTGCTCTTAACGCTGCCCTCGAGTGGATTCAGGGAATAGTGCGGATCTTCCAGGCCATGAACTGTTCAGAGGCTCAGAAATTGGCCTATGCAACTTACATGCTAGGGACGGAGGCCGAGAACTGGTGGGAGTTCACTAGACGCCAAATGGAGACGAAGGGCAATTGATTTCCTGGAGTACTTTCAAGGCAAAATTCATTCACAAATACTTCCCTGCGGATCTGAAAAGGCAGAAAGAAATGGAGTTCTTGAAGTTGGAACAAGGAAATATGTCGGTCGGGGAATATGCGGCTAAATTCAAGGAATTGACCCGATTTTGTCTCTACTCTGAGTTGGAAGTGGACGGACGATCCAAGTGCTCAAAATTCGAATCGGGCTTAAGGCCCAAGCTGAAAAGGATGTTCAGACATCAGGAGATTGCCGTGTTTGCTACTTTGGTCAACAAGTGTCGGATTTACGAGGATGATATGAAGGTGGATGAGTCGGCGACTCCCGAAGCAATTTTTTCCCGGAACTATGGTCCTCAACGCAACCATATGCGGGAGAGAGGTAAAGGGAGAGTGGAAGATAACCGGAAACCTTATGCGGTAACTACTAGACATCGTGACACGAGTTTCCAAAGGTCTAGCCCACCTACCGTTCCTACCGAGAATTTTCTACTCCCATGTGCATCAAGTGCGGTAGACTTCATCATGGGAGTACGTGCCCGGGAAAAGGAAATGGATGTTTCCACTGCAAGGAGCTTGGGCATATTAAAAGGTTTTGTCCCAAGCTGGATCGGACACTTAATGTCATTCATGCCGAGGAGACAAGGAACCACGGTCGAAAGGTTACCCCGAGTGGCGCAAGGACATCAGGTGTTGATGATCTGGCGAGAGGTAAATCGCATGGTGACAGGTATCCCTTTTAGTGTTGTCTAATTCGGGAGCGACACACTCCCTATATTTGCTAAATGTGTGAACCGACTGAGATTGTACACCAAGTTGTTGTTTTCGACTTAGTTGTACCCAGCAACCCAATGTACTAGTGGTGGATGTCGATGTGGATGTCTCAGCGTACGGTTAGGGTAAATGGTAGAACCTTTACCATAGTGTTGATATGCGCAATGATGTCCCAGCTGGAAATTAATCCTGGAAATGGACTAGCGGTCAGAAAATCGTGTTATGTTTAACTGTGTGTAATTGTTGAGGTGAAGATTTAAAATTTAGTATGCATTGATATGTATGTGTATGCTAAGGGGGTAAGACTTATGCTGATAGTCGAGGAAAGAGGCTAGTCAAGTTACTTACCCCGTCAATGCGATGAATGCAATGGAATAGACGTGAAACTTTTGGTCTCGAATGATCGGTTCTTTTGCGGTAGGACATTGGCAAGGCACGATATAGTGGTGGTGTACCTCAAATATATGCCTTGAATGTTGTGTTGGCAAAAGTTGTTTCTGTTTCGTGAACGTCAGTAATTGCGGTGTATGGGTGTGGTGTAACCATATGAGAGAAGGAGTTTTGGGTTATGTTGAAATGAGTATGCAAACTTTGTTTCACGACGTGGTTTCCATGAGTCGTGGATTCGAACCGCTTTCGAAATTTTTTTTTGGGTGAAACATAGCTTGTGGCTAAATAATTATTTAGTCTTATGTTGGAGAATTCCGAAATTTTAGCAACAATATCTGAATAAGTAGGAGGTTATTAAAAATTTGATGATACAAGACGCCCATGTATTTCTAGACATAATGCGAGTGGGTTAATAGGTTTATATTAGCTAACGGAATTGGGGTGACCAAACCGAACGCCAGTTGTAGGTCTTGATGATACAAGACGCCCATGTATTTCTGGACATAATGCGAGTGGGTTAATAGGTTTATATTTTCTAACGGAATTGGGGTGACCAAACCGAACGCCAGTTGTAGGTTTGAGTGTTTGTCGACTTGCACTTGCCGATCGGTAACAGGGTACCTATTTTTGGTGTGAATCAATGGTTTTATGGTTTCAGTTGAGGCTAGGAATCGGTAATTCCTTTGGACGATAAGATTTGATGACATAAATATTTGATGTAATTGGACAATTACCATAAGTGATCATATTGCGTTTTATCTAAATAAACAGTTTTCCTACATATATATCTCCACCTTTATGGCTAATACATCCTCATGGAAAATAAAGACTCTCACAAGGACCACAACCTTCCTAGAGAGTTTCTATCCATTAACATGCTCCGATTTTTGAGGGAAATCGTCGAAGATGACTCTAATGCAATACTCTAAGACCATAATGGTCTTTTACCTCACCTTAGGTTGCATAAGCTCCATGGATATGCAAATAGCTCCATCTATCTCCATCCTTCAACCTCCATTGTTCCTTTTTCACCTCCAAAGTACACCAATGTGCCAAAGAAGTAAGATAAAGGGGTTTTGATGAGTTTTTGAGGTTTAGAGGAGGAGAGAGTCGAAATCTATGGGGAGCCGCCGTTGGGAGTGAAAGGGGAGAAAATAAAATGAAGATTAGGGTTTGTTAAACCCTTTCTTGACTTTTTTAGTTGGGTCTTCTCGCTCGGGTGAGAATATCTCACTTGGGCGAGAAGCCCACAATATTTTAAGTTTCAAAACACGAACCCTCTCGCCTGGGCGAGATTCTCTCGCTCAAGCGAGAATCTTACAGCCTGCCTAGGCTTCTCTCGCTCAAGCGATCAATTCCTTGCTTCGGCGAGGCTCCCAAGATTTCCAAATTCAAAACACTGAGTCTCTCGCTTGTGCGAGACCCTCTCGCTCAAGCGAGAATCGGGCAGTATGTCCCATTCTTCAAGACTACTACCTCTTTTTAAGGAGGATAAATTTTAGGGTGTTACAGGTATCTTGTCAAAACAACTCAAACGATTACAACCATTATGTGATTTAGTGCATGAACATTTAGAAATGACAGAAGAACATAGTAGCAAATACTTTATGTTAATTCAATTTCTTCATATATGCTAATGATAAGATTACACTAGTTAAGGAAGATTGTGCTTACAATATCCTAAATATTATATTGACAAAATAGACATGAACATCCAATTTTGTCCGACTAATTTACAATATTAAAAACATAAAAAACTCAAAATAATAAAAATAGAGAAAAAACTTTAAGATGTCTCAGACCAACTTTATCACATTTAATTGTTCGATTAACATTAATAAGTCGTTTTGCTTTAATTCAATAATAATTTTGAAGATATAATTTAATAAAAAACATTACAAAACCATTTATTTTGTATCATTAAAAAAAATTATAACAAAAACTCACACTGTTCATGTGTAAGAATCTTATTGTGTGCTCTACAAAACAATGAAAAAAGAAGCGTTAAAAGTGAATAACAATGAAAAGGTGGGAAGGGAATGGGATGTGACTATAGATAGGAAGACTTTGTGAAGAAAATGAGAACGATTACTTTTATTGTACCCCTCATATACTGAAATGTGAGGGATAGATAATAAAAATAAACTAGGCCCTAAAATAATAAAAAAATTAGGATCATTAATTTTTGTTGTTGCCACATGTCAAAATTTGGACCCATTACCGGAAAGCGTCCAAATCTCATATACATGCACGGGGTTCCTCTCCAATACTGGAGAGTCCACTGGTAGATGAGGCTTGCAGCATGTGCAAAAAAAGTTCAACAGTTATAATTTTAAAATATTTCAATTAAAAACATAAAATAAACAAATATTTTTCTCCTTCTACTTCCAGTATTGGAGAGGAGTTGTACTTCGTACAATTGTCTTAGGGTATAATACATAAGAATTCGGTATAAATTAAACGAATGAAATTTAGAATATGACTACTTAAGTTCCTCTATTATTTGCATATATATGAGATACTTTATCTTTTATATATTTTTAACTTTTTCATTTCAAAATTGCTAATGTCGGTAATTGGTTAGTATATTTCGAATAATTTAGATACTTGTATGCATATTTTGTGAAATACCAAGAGCAAATGATGTAAGGACCCGATTTTCATAACTCGAAAATTTTTAAAACTTTATTAAATGTAAATATTAGTTAAGTTTCCCAATTCAAAATGCGGAAATAATCAATAATACATTTTCATCAAAAACATTACATCACCTTAAACTTTAATCCATAATTCATACAATTATCATTTGTTTCAATTACAATAGTGTTAAAGGTAATATACTAATTCTTATTACATCTTTCGAAAAAGTTCATTTATACAACATAGTTACTTCAACATATTTCTCATATTACATACATTATACAAATACCAGTTCGGAATACAAAAACGACTACTCCAGTCTATACTCCCATCAGCAAACATCCACGACGCAACAGCAACATCCTGAACTCATATATAACACATAGACAAGGAAAAGCAGAGGGAGTAAGAACCTACTACGGCGACCGTAGCGTGGATTTACATGGAGTAATAACATTAAAGTACTAAAACCACACATCTAACATCAATCATGATATGTATATATCAATCAACACATATTATCCATATTCACCCTATAGTACACATATATCCCATACTATATGTGTTCTATAGTGTGCATACTTATTCATCGCATTTTATCCATATTCACCCTATAGTACACATACATCCCATACTATATGTGTTCTATAGTGTGCATATTTATTTATCGCGTATTATCCATATTCGCCCTATAGTTTATACAACCCATAATATATATCCTATGGCATACATATGATTTTCATTCCGAGTATACACTTTTCACATCTTTCACATTCCATAATAATTTACCCTTGATCTCATTCAACAATTTTGCACCGTACAAATAATCACCATACCCCACACATATATCGTTTAATGACGGTGATTATTTAATGACGGTGTATTACCATAAATGAGCATATAGCGTTTTACTCAAATAAACGGTTTTCCCCACACATATATCTCCACTTTTATGGTTAATACATCATCATGTAAAATATAGACTCTCACACGGACCACAAACACTCAAATGAGTTTCTATCCGTTAATATGCTCCGATTCTTGAAGGAAATCGGAGAATGATGACTCTAATGAATTACTCTAAGACCACAATGGTCTTCTCCCTCACCTTAGGTTGCGTAAGCTCCGTTGCTCCGCAAAAGAGCCACATCTCCCTTCATCTCCTCCAACCTCCATTGTTGCTTTTTCACCTCCAAGCTTTTCCAAATGTGTCACCATGAAGCAAGAGGAAGGTTTTGATGAGTTTTGAGACTTAGTGGAGGGAAAAATGGTCCATTTGGGTGGAGCCGCCGTTGGGAGAGAAAGGGGAGAAAAGAAAATGAAGATTAGGGCTTCTAGATCCCCTTTTTCACTTTTATAGCTCGAACGCTCTCGCCCAAGCGAGGTATTCTCGCTCAAGCGAGAATCTCACAGTGACGAATGTAATCGATTACCATAATGGTGTAATCGATTACCATAATGGTGTAATCGATTACAGTGTTAGATTTTTATATGATGTAATCGATTACATGCACAATGTAATCGATTACATGCACAATGTAATCAATTACATCATGAAAAATTACACATGTCTGATTAGATATCAGCATGTAATCGATTATCAGGACCATGTAATCGATTACACTGTGTCAACAGCCCAAAATTGTCATTTCTCCCCATGCGAGACAACTCTCGCTCAGGCGAGACTTCCAGGACTGATACTATAATTTTGAATACTAAAATTCGGGGTGTTACAAATGATGTTCTTTTCCTTGCAATGAACATCTTTTTTATTGAAGGGTTCTCTTGAAGGAAAAAATATAACAGGGGAAATCTGCAATACATAGGCGATATTTGTCAAGAAAGTACAAATAAATAATTATTCCTTTCCACGTAAATGGCAGTTGAACATATTTTTTTGTAAACATATGTTATATTGTCTACAAATTGACCCGTGTTCAACATTTTCTTACCATTCTACACATAGTTTGTAGTGGTCTTTGGTCATTGGTCATCACTATCCACAATGAAGAACAAATACAAAATTTGAATTCATTGATTCATGATAATACTAACAAACACCTTGTCATGAAGGAAATATTCACTAGGTAAGTGCTCAAACTTGGATTATATTGTCTTTTAAACCTATTATGTTCTTGCTCTTATGAAAATATATAACTATGGGCTTTCTCTTTTTGAGGTGAGTGCAAATTTACTTAACACAAATTCATTCCAAGGTTACTTCAAACATCATCAAAGGTATTCTTGTAAAAGTATTTGCACAAATTTCAAGCAATTGTCATATGCAACTAAAATGTTCAAAAAATAATATCATTATGTTTTTAACTATAGCACTCTTGTCAAAACAAGTCAAATGATTGCAGCTATTATGTGATATACTCCATGATGCAAATCATTTAGGAATGACAAAAGAACACGGTACTACAGACTTCATGTTAATTCAATTTCTTGATATACATGATGATAAGATTACACAAGTTAAGGAAGATTGAGCTAACTATATCCTCAATATTATATAGATAAAATAGATGTGAACATCCAAATTTGTCTAACTTATTTAAAAATATTAAGTATGAAAAATAATAAAATTGAGAAAACATTTTTTAGATGCCCTGAACCAACTTTTTCTCATTTAACAGTTCGATTCAAAATCAACAGTTATGAAACTTTAGTTACATGTGGTTTTCATTAAAATTCAAAAATATGTTTCAAGATATAACTTAATAAAAACAACATTACAAAACCATTTATTTTGTAACATTAAAAATGTTTAATTACAAAAAAGTGTAATTAATATGTATGTACTACGAGTATAAAAATCAATGCATCATCCACCATTCATTTGCATTAATTTTATTTAATAGTCAGTGATGAGTAAATAAGAATGGTGGATGACGTAGTTGCAATGTAAAAATAACTTACACTATCAATTCATATATCTTTTTCTCTAACAAAAATGCACACTCTTCGTGTCTAAGAATCTTGTTGTGTCCTCTACTCACAAAAGAAAAAAGGTGAGCACATCTGTTGTCCCACAAAGTGTGTCACTGCTTGTGATTTGTTGAAAAAATTCATTTAAGTTAAAAACTTATTAATTAAGTATTTTTATGACCAATTACAAACAGTAGAACATGAAGTGTTACATTTTTTGGGACAGAAGATGATTACCATGAAAAACCGAAACATCATAAGTGATTCATATTTGAAAGGTGGTAAGAGAATGAGACAGGACTATAGACAGGAAGATTTTGGGAAGAAAATTAAAATCTTTGCTCTTATTGTACCCTCTAGTAATGGAATGTGATCGGTAGATAATTAAAATAATCTAGGCGCTAAAATAATTAAAATTGGATCATTAAATTTTGTGTTTGCCACATGTCAAAATTTGAGTTTAGTAGTGGATTTTTTAGTATTGAAGATAATTACAACCCATGAGGAGGAAAATTGGTTTATGGGTTTTAATGTTTAGTAAAAGTGAATATGTATGTTTTATAATGCTTGAAATTCCTAATGGAGATGGTTTTGAAAGCCATTGAAATATAAACCTCTTTTATGGTTGAATATGTAGTGTGAGTTGTTTATGTGATATTGTGAATAGATGACTGATTATTGTTGTTGTGTGATGGAAATGAGGAAAGATCCTAAGGTTGGAGAGGTGACGGAGGAATTTGCAAAGTTACCAAAACCAACCCCAACACTCACCAAGGTAAGGATAAGCATTGTATTACAATTCATGAAACATAGATTATGTGTTTACATGTGAATGACTCAATGAGAATAAGGTGTGGAAAGTTAAAAATGTTGAATGTCTTTCCCTAAGTGGTATTGTATTGAATGTCTTGCCCTAAGTGGTATTGTATTGAATGTCTTGCCCAAAGTGGTATTGTAATGAACGTCTTTCCCTAAGTGGTATTGTAATGAATGTCTTGCCCTAAGTGGTATTGTAACGAATGTCATGCCTTAAGTGGTATTGTATTGAATGTCTTGTCATAAGTGGTATTGCAAATATATATATATATATATATATATATATATATATATATACATATATATATATAATGTAGTCATGTGGAAGTTAATGTAAAGTACTGTATGTGAAATATTACTGTGAGTATGGTAATAAGGTTAATATCCAGGAACGTGGAAGAAAGAGCCGACGATCGAGGTAGTATAAGACAGAGACTTAAATTGTTTATCTATCTTAATCTTTCTATTATATTTACTCGTTTTAATTATAAATATCCAATTGTCGTTCTAACGATTTAAGTACGAACGTCTTACTCCTTTATGTTTGTGTTTCTTCTGTCGATGGCAATTGAATTGCAGGTAAAGTAAGTGTGGAGTAGATCGTGGTAGCTGTATGCTGTAGATTTTGTTTGCCCGATCTTGCTATATTTTGTGTAACCATGATGTGTAAACTGGATAACTTGTATGATGAATGTCTGACTAATTTGACTTTAGACTATTTGTTAAATGAGTTGTAATAGTAACTAGTTTGTTGGTAAAAGGACTTAGATGTATATGGAAGTTAGTTTTTGGATTAAAAAAATTTCTATAAACCTAGGACGAGTATTTATTCATATGATCATTGGTATTTATCTTTGTGAATTAAATTTTCATTTGGATTTCCTGGTGGTAAGAAAGGTGTACGATATATTTAAATGGTAAAATAGCCAGGGAAAGAAATTGAACCGTTATAAATTGTAAGTCTTGGGAATACATGTATAATTGGATTGAAAATAAACAAAAAATTCCTATGGTGTAATTTAGGTCTCTACAGTACCCTGTAGTAATGAAATGTGACCATGTGAAAATAAAAATAATCTAGGCATTAAAATAGTATTTAAAATTGGATCATTAAATTTTGTGTTTGCCACATGTCAAAATTTGGGTTTAGTAGTGGATTTTTTAGTATTGAAGAGAATCACAACCCATGATGAGTATTGATCCATTGTTTTTAGTTTTATATAGATAAGACATAATTATCTTAGTTAGTCTAGATGTCAATCTCATCAAACAAATCTTTTCGAAGCTGTAAATCCTATAAATAAGATAGCCTCACAAACAAACAAAATACAGAAAATTGAAGTGAATTTCTATATATATTGTATCATTCATTCTCAAATCTCAATCTTCAAACTAGAATAATGGTCACGCATATTTCCCTGCTATTTTGTGTCTCTTTCATCTTGGCATGCACATTTTTATCAAAGTGTGATGCTGGTGATGATAATCCAAAGCTTCATATAGTGTATATGGGTTCACTTCCTAAGACATCCTATTCTCCAAGCTCTCACCATTTAAGCATGATGCAAGAAGTCTTTGTTAAAAATGATTCTACAAATTTCTTAATCCATAGTTATAAGAGAAGTTTCAACGGGTTTGCAGCCATGCTCACTAATCATCAAAAGGAAAAGATTTCTTGTGACACCCTTAATTTAAGTCTTTAAAATTAGAGTATCAGTCCTGGGATTGTCGCTAGAGCGAGGGATTGTCGCCTGGGCGAGAAAGGCTCACCTGGGAGGGTGAAATCCTGGGCTATACTGAAGGATTCTCGCTTGAGCGAGAGTTGCCTCGCTTGAGCGAGAGTGGTCTCGCCTGAGCGAGAGTTGTCTCGCTTGGGCGAGAAAAGTGACATTTTGGACCTGTCGAGGCTGTAAGATCCTCGCTTGAGCAAGAGGATCCTCGCTTGAGCGAGAGCTGCCACGCCTGAGCGAGAGTTCCCTCGCCTGGGTGAGAGGGTCAGATCTGAGTTTTTAAAATGGGCGGGATTTTCTCGCTTGAGCGAGAATGAGCTCGCTTAAGAGAGAACCCGACGAGTTTGCATTAAATGAGAAACCCCAAACACATTTTAGGGTTAGAAATTGAAGAGAGGTGAGAGAAGAGAGCTTTTCCAAGGGTAAGGAGCTTTGATACTCATCTAGAAGCTTGAGAAGAGGTAAAACTCTTGGTTCTAACTCTCTTCTTCCCTTTGAAACTTGTTTTGGGTATGTTGGATCTCTTCTCAAAATATGAGAAACTGTGGAAACTCACCCTTTTGAGTTATGGTTCGTTTTATGTTGTTTTTCTCTTGAAAGCTCTTGGTTTAGAGTTGGTATTTCAAGAATGGAAAGGGTTTGTGGGTTGATTCATGAAAACCCCAAAACCCTAAAATGAAAATGTGGTTAAAGAGGAAAATGGATAAAATGCTAGAGGTAGAAGATGAGTAAGCATTGAAATGTTGAAATTTGAGATGAATATGTATACTTTAGATGTTTGTAAACTTATAATGAAAGTAGTTTAGAAACATTGAAAATGTGTTAAATCTCCTATGTGGTTAAAGATGCAAAATGAGTTATATATGTGTTATCTGGAATAAATGACTAACATTGTGTTATATGGTGGAAATGAGGAAAGATCCTAAAGTTGGAGGCGGTGTCGGTGGAACTTGCGAAGTTACCAATAACCAAAACCAACACTCACCAAAGTAAGGATAAGTCTTTAACTTATGCATTGTGATAGAAAATGCGTGGATTTTTTTGGTTGTGGATAATGAATCAAGTTGTGAACCACTTGTTTATTATAAACATATATGGGTATGTTTGTAATAATGATGTCGTGGATTTACTGTTTATGAATTGATGGAGTGTCACTGAAAAGAAAACTTGTTTTTAGCCGACCATGATTGCTTAGCAACTTTGGCTCAAGTAATGTTGCAAAATTTGGGTTAAGTAATGTAGCAAACTTTGGCTCAAACGATGTTGCAAGCTTTGGCTCAAGCGATGTAGCAAGCTTTGGCTCAAGAGATGTAGCAAGCTTTGACTCAAGCGATGTAGCAAGCTTTGGCTCAAGCGATGTAGCAAGCTTTGGCTCAAGAGATGTAGCAAGCCTTGGCTGAAGCGATGTAGCAAGATTTGGCTCAAGCGATGTAGCAAGCTTTGGCTCAAGAGATGTAGCAAGCTTTGGCTCAAGCGATGTAGCAAGCTTTGGCTCAAGCGATGTAGCAAGCTTTGGCTCAAGCGATGTAGCAAGCTTTGGCTCAAGCGATGTAGCAAGCTTTGGCTCAAGTTATGTAAAATGGTTTTCAAAAGTATAAACGATGAAAATGGTTTTAACTATATTTGGCTTTTAATTGTTTACTTAACCTTATTAAATGTGGATTAGCGTACATTGAAATTTATTGAGTTAACGACTTACTCCTTGTGTTTTCTGTGTATGGTCAATGTTAATCCCATTGCAGGTAGGTGTAAGGTATAAGGATGTTTTGATTTTGGAGCTTAGAGGCTTTTATTTTGTAAGTCCTTATTTCCATTCTTTTGTAATCTAATTGAATGTATTCTGAATTGACTATTTGTAATCACGGGCCTGATTTTTTGTATATGTTAGGGATCATGGATAATGGTAACTCTGGATATTTGTAGCTATGGGTATTTTGGAAACCCATAGCTAGTTGTATGTGGTAGTTACTGAGATGCATTAATATGAATTATGTTTTTCTGTCAAACGAATGTGTATGTCGTTATTGGTTCATAGATTGAGTGTGAAGAGGAAAGTGAGGTTTTAAAGTAAGGTTATTCAATTTGAAATGTAAATACAGGAAATTGCATGAAATTGGATTAAAATAAGGAAAAAAATTTAATGGTAGAATTTGGGTCCTTACATTTCTCAAATGGAAGGTTTAGTCTCGTTTTTTCTGAGCAAAAATCTCCAATTACACACAACTCGATCATGGGACTTAGTCAGTCAGTGAAACGAAACCGCGCTATAGAGAGTGATGTTGTTATTGGAGTTCTTGACACTGGCATATGGCCCGAATCTGATAGTTTCAAAGATGAAGGTTTTGGTCTTGTTCCAAAAAATTGGAAGGGTTCTTGTGCAGGTGGTAAGAACTTTACTTGCAATAAAAAAATCATTGGTGCTAGATATTACATAGAAGACACTGCTAGAGACCTAGATGGACATGGATCACATACAACATCAACAGCTGCTGGAAACTATGTTCATAGGGCAAGCTTTTTTGGACTTGCAAAAGGCACTGCAAGATGCAGAGTCCCTTTTGCAAGAATTGCTGCATATAAAGTATGTACTGCATTAGGATGTGATAGTTCTGCTATCTTGTCTGCTTTTGATGATGCTATAGCTGATGGTGTAAGCATCATTTCAATTTCTATAGGAAGTTCCTACCAAGAAAATTTTGAAGAAGATCCGATCGCGATTGGTTCATTTCATGCTATGGTAGGAGGGATACTCACAGTGAATTCTGCAGGTAACAGCGGTTCTTTTCCAGCATCTGTTTCGAGTGTATTGCCGTGGATGCTAAGTGTAGCTGCAAGTACAATAGACCGAAGATTCATTGACAAGGTAGTTCTAGGGAATGAAAAATTACTAACAGGTAAATCGGTAAATTCTTTTAGTTTAAATGGAAAAAAGTTTCTCATTGCTAAGAAAAATAGCGAACCAGATTCAGAAAAACGTTCAAAAGATAGTGTTGATATATGCGAGTGTTTAGATAGCAGTTTGGTGGAAGGAAAGATAGTTTTATGTAATGGATTTAGCGGCTATGCTGATTATGAAGGTGGGAAACCAATAGGTTCAATCATAAAGGATTTTGATGAAGGTTTCCCACCCTTTGTCTCTCCATTACCATCATTGTTCTTGTCTGCAAATGACTATGATATTTTGAGATCATACACAAATTCATCAAAAATTCCAAAAGCTGAAATACTAAAGAGTGAGACAATTAAAGACCCCAATGCCCCTATCATAGCTGAATTTTCTTCACGTGGGCCAAATACACTTGTTCCAGAAATTATGAAACCATATATAAGCGCCCCGGGAGTGGATATCTTGGCGTCATTTTCACAAGTCGTTTCTCCATCAGATGATGGATATGATAAAAGGTCTATGAAATATAACATAATATCAAGAACATCCATGTCATGCCCTCATGTTGCTGGAATAACTGCATATTTCAAAACATTTCATTTTGATTGGTCACCGTCAGCCATCAAATCTGCTATTATGACTTCAGCAAATCCTATGAAGGGTTCTAAGGATGAAGTTGGTGAATATGCTTATGGATCTGGCCATGTCAATCCGATTTCATCTGTTCATCCTGGACTTATCTATGACATCTACTTGGATGATTGTATACAAATGCTTTGCAACTTGGGTTATGATAGAACAAAAGTTAAATTAATCTCTGGTAATAACAATTCTTGCTCCAACACTATTGATAGATCCTTGGTGAGAGATCTCAATTATCCTGCTTTTGCTATTGATGTTAAGTCAAACACATCTTTTACAATCAAATTTGAAAGAACAATCACAAATGTCGGCATAGGAAAATCATTTTATAAGGCGTCAATTTTACCAAATCCTAAAATCAAAATTACGGTGGTACCCAAGACTCCGTCATTCAAATCACTTTATGAGAAACAGTCGTTTGTCCTTATTGTCACCGGCAATGAATTACCTACACAAACTGTAATTTCATCATTGCTATGGTCAAATGGCATCCAAAATGTGAGGAGTCCAATTATTGTAAATGTTTTCGATTAGATACTGTAAAAATATATATAATAAATTTAAGAGAGTTACTACTAAGCTTTCTATACTTGCATCTTTTCAAGAAAATAACATATTAAAAATTTGAAAAATTTTAATTTTAATTTTTTCTCTTTCTATTTTTATCTTTTATTCAAAAAATAAATTATCCACTATTTTTAGTTCTGTATAGATATGACGTAATTATCTTAGTTCGTCAATATGTCAATCTCATCAAAGAAATGTTTTCTAAGTTGTAAATCCTATAAATAAGATTTCTTAACAAACAAACAAAAATAAAAAAAGAAATAAATCACGTGAGCTTGCGTGCGCTACTAAATTTTATTCTTCTGCTCATTTTTTCTTCTATTTCATCTAATTTCATGAAAATAATACTGAAAGATAGAAAACAAAATTTTAATTGATTGGGGTTACTAGAGGTGCACTTATTCATGATCCATTATAATATAACAGATCTTTTAGAGGCCATTCATGTATTATAAATGTTAAAAGGCAACAAATGCACCAAATCTTCTAAATGTATGGTACTTTAGAACAGAGATCAGGTGTCCCATTTCTTATCCCCATTTACATTTCGGTCCAATTAAAAAGTGCAACTTAATTAAAATTAAAAATTATTAAAGCAAAAATTAACATTTTTACATTCAAGTTCAGGACGTTACCTGATTCTCTAAATTATTCCTTCAAGGAAAAGTAAGCATATTCCAAAAAACATAATGAGGAGAACAATATATAAAGCGTATAATATGAACAAGAATTGTCTAAATGTACATTAATAATAAATATATAAATGTTTATGAAAACTATATAGTAACGATTTAATTAGCCTTAATATTGATTGTTGAAGAAGAAGCCAACATAGGCTTGTTCTATAACTATGATTCAAACAACGGTAATAAATAATAAACATTGACCAATCATTCTTAGTGCTATATTATGTATATGAAATTCATCTATCCTATGAATACAAATACCTTAGAAAAAGTTTTCAAACAGTTTAGAACTTAAAGAGAATATTATGCAAAAAGAGCCCATTTTTTAAAAACATTAATGTTAAGTTTGAAAATGCCAGATTTACTAACAAGGGTGAAGATCGAGTGAACCCAACGCGACTAGTAATACGTAAAAGTGAGACTTAACCATATCCTTCTGATATTAGTCGTAATCTTTGGGAAGCTTGAAGAAGCTAAACTTTATGTCGTTGAATCCTTACAGTACCCTCTTGATAAAGTGAGACTAAACAACAAAAAGGTATGTGACAAAGTGTGTGCAAACATAACTCAACCCCTAATACATATCATAGGTTTTCCACATCACTTGTTAAAATTATTAGAAACCCAATGCATATCATATATGCTGAACACACCTCATGATAAACCATATTCAATATAAGACTAACACTTGCACTAAGGAATGGAGATCCTCTCCAATACTAGAAAGTCCACTATTAGGTGAGAATTGTAACACCTTAAATTCTAATTTTCCTGAGTGAACTGAGACTTAGAGGTACTGGGAGATAGTGGACAATTCTCGCTTGAGCGAGAGGGTCTCGCCAAAGCGAGGAGCTCAAAGTTCATCATAGGATTTTTCTGAGATTCTCGCCTGAGCGAGAGTTGGCTCGCTTAAGCGAGAGAGAGTGTGTGAACGCTGTTGGATTCTCGCCTGAGCGAGGTTAGGCTCGTTTAAGCGAGAGGGTGTGTAAGGTGTAAAGACCCAAATTCTACCCTTGAAATTTTTTCCTTATTTTAATCCATTTGTACTTACATTCATCATTACCCTCTGATCACTCATTAATCATTACATAAAACCCTTTTAACATGTCATACTACAACACTCTTCATATGACAGAAAAACATAATTCATCCATTATTATTCCCCATGGGTACTAAGAGCCCAAAAGTTATAACACTCCAAAAATAACAATACACATGGTTACAAATACCCAAATAAATGTTAACCATGGTTACAATCATTCAAATCCGCAAGTAGTCATTTAAAGTACAAAAACGTAAATAGTGAATCCAAAGTTTAAAACTCCTAAAGCTCCCGACCTAGCATACTCCATTCATCTATTTACCTACGATGGGATTATCAATGACAAAAGTACAAAACACACAAAGGAGTAAGTCGTTAATTCAATAAATGTCATTAAAAGATAATCCATATTAGAAAAAAGGTTAGTAAACCATTTTCGAAATTCATTTTGTCTTGCTGCATAACTTGAGCCAAAGTCGCTACATCCCTTAGGGTTAGCTAAAAGCAGATTCTTAATTTTCTTAAAACAAATCGCGCTTATATACTCAAGCCAGAGTGTATGCTTCTATACTCAAGCCAGAGTGTTTGCTTCTATACTCAAGCTAGAGTCGCTAACCATTCATGGTCGGCTAAAAATAAGTTTTGCTTATATACTCAAGCCAGAGTTTTGCTTATATACTCAAGCCAGAATTTTGCCTATATACTCAAGCCAGAGTTTTGCCTATATACTCAAGCCAGAGTTTTGCCTATATACTCAAGCCAGAGTTTTGCCTATATACTCAAGCCAGAGTTTTGCCTATATACTCAAGCCAGAGTTTTGCTTATATACTCAAGCCAGAGTCGCTAAACCTTCATGGTCGGCTAAAAATATATTTTCTTTTCCTCGACTTCACCATCAATCATTTCCCGTAAATCTACGTCATCTTTAGTATAAACACACCCATATATGTTTATACTAAATACATGATTCACAATATGATTATTACATAACATGTAAATACACACATTTTCCATTTCTGTAACCTTACGCCTACTTTAATATAAACACACCCATATATGTTTATACTAAATGTGTAATTTACAACTCAATCATTTCATAACCAGAAAATACCCACATTTTCCTTTTTCCGTAAATCTACGCCTTCTTTGACATAAACACACTCATATATGTTTATATTAAATGCGTAATTTAAAACTTAGTCTTTGCATAACCAGAAAATACACATTTTCTATTTCAAATGCAAAATTAAAGACTTATCCTTACCTCGGTGAGTATTGGGGTTCGGTTTGCGAGTAACTTTACCAGTTTCCTCCACAATGTCCTCCAACTTAGGATCTTTCCTCATTCCCACCAATAACAACAATGTCAGTCATTTATTCAAAATAATATATAACGACTCATATTTCATCATCAAACATACAAGAGATTCACATATTTTCAAGATCCCCAAAACTACTTCAATACAAGTTTCCAAACATCTAAACACACATGTTTATTTCATATATCAACATTAAATCACAAATTCATCATCCACATCTAACATCTCATCTATTTCTTTTTTTACTCATATTCTCATTTTGGGGTTTTTTGGGGTTTTCATGAACAATCCACAAAACCTTTCCATTCATCAAATACCAACTCTAAACCAAGAGTTTACAAGAGAAAAACAACATAAAACGAACATAACTCTAAAGGATGAGTTTCCATTGTTTCTCATATTTTAAAAAATAGATCTAACATAACCAAAACAAGTTAGAGAATAAGAAAAAGAGTTAGAAACAAGAGGTTTACCTCTTCTCGAGCTCTAAGATGAGTCCTAAGGCTCTTTGCTCTTGGAAAGCTCTCTTCTCTCTCTTCTCTTCAAAGTTCTAACCCTAAATGTGTTTGAGGTTTCTATTTTAAAGAGCAGTCATCGGGTTCTCGCTCAAGCGAGCCCATTCTCGCTGAGGCGATAAAATCCCGCCTTTTTAAAATTTCAAATCTGACGCTCTCGCTCAAGCGAGGGATTCTCGCTCAAGCGAGAATCTCACAGTGTCAACAGCCCCAAAATAACATTTCTCGCCCAGGCGAGACAATTCTCGCTCAGGCGAGAATCCTCCAGTATAGCCCTGGATTTCACCCTCCTAGGTGATCCTTTCTCGCTCAGGCGAGAATCTCTCGCTCAGGCGAGAATCTCTCGCTCAAGAGAGACTTCCCGGACTGATACTATAATTTTAAAAACTCAAATTTAGGGTGTTACAATCCTCCCCCTCTTATAAGAATTTTCGTCCCCGAAAATTAAACATACCTCGGAAAATAATATCATCACCTAGATCTTAGGCACAAGAATACTCAACCAAAATCATAATCGATCCTCAAATCCATTAAGATTACTTTAACGGTCACTAAGGGTATACACCACTAAACCGTGATATCACTAAACCAATTCAGGAACTAACTCATCAATTTCCAAATATTAAGATCCCAGCCTTGAATAACTCGAATGCCATGGGAACTAAACCGTAATTCAGACTAAAGATTTTTCCTATATTCGTCAAGAACTATAGGTCTCTAGGACTGATCCAGCTAACAATCCTCATCTCTGTTAAGAATCCCTATAACACTCCCGAAATTCAGCGAATGGGGAACTCCTTATCCCTCATCCATTCCAATTCCTCATTTAACATCCATCATGCACTAGCTAGTTTCATCTCCCCTCAAGAATCTAGCACCATTTCATTTTACTCCATCAACAAAGTACTTACACAATAAGACTCTTAGTGTCTCATCCATTGTACACAATCAAACTATCCAGTAATTGTCCAATTACATCAAATATTTCCATCATCAAATCTTATCGTCGAAAGAAATTACCGATTCCCAGCCTTAACTGAAACCATAAAACCATTGATTCACACTAAAACTAGGTACCCTGTTACCGATCGGCAAGTGCAAGTCGACAAACACTCAAACCTACAACTGGCGTTCGGTTTGGTCACCCCAATTCCCTTAGCAAAATAAACTTATTAACCCACTCGCATTATGTCCAGAAATACATGGGCGTCTTATATCACTAAACTTTTTACAACCTCATACTTATTCAGATATGGTTGCTAAAATTTCGGAATTCTCCAACATGATACTAAATCATTATTAGCCACAAGCTATGTTTCACCCAAAAAGGATTTTCGAAAGCGGTTTGAATCCACGACTCATGGCATCCACTTCGTGAAACAAAGTTTGCATACTCATTTCAACACAGCCCAAAACTCATTCTCTCATAGGGTTACACCACACCCTTACCTCGCAATTACTGGTGTTCACGAAACAGAAACAACCTTTGCCGACCCAACATTCAAGGCAGATATTTGAGGTACACCACCACTATATCGTGCCTTGCCAATGTCCTACCGCAAAATAACCGATCATTCGAGGCCAAAAGTTTCACGTCTATTTAGAAGCATTAATCACATCGACGGGGTAAGTAACTTAACTAGCCTCTTTCCTCGACTATCATTATAAGTCTTACTCCTTAGCACAAATATACATATCGATGCAACTAGATATTAATTCTTCACCTCAACAATCATCACATAATTAAGCATAACACGATTTGCTGACCGCTAGTCCATTTCCAGGATTAAATCCAGCTGGGACATCATTGCGCCTATCAACACTATAGTAAAGGTTCTATCATTTACCCCAACCGTACACTGAGACACCCCCGATCCAAAAATAAGTTTTGAGGTTCAACATCCCCGCACATAATTTGGTGTTCACTATCAATATACATTTGTTACGGCGGGTACTCCTCTTTAACAAAAATCAAATTTTATAGACCAGGAGCTTCATGCACAAGAATCAAAAATAACTTTTTCATACTAAATTGATTTTGGTTACCAACCATAGGTCACCTCAAAATGATAACACATCCAAATAGTCAACGTTCATGTAAACACATTAGTCGCAAGGACATTTAGGTAAATTATACAACCTCGATTTCATTTTCAAAATATGAGTTTCACCACTTAGCATACGCATACACACTCAGACCAACAAAGGCAATTAACCTTTAAAAACTCATAAGAGAAAACAAGGATCCCCGACTTAGACATTTTTCTTGTCAGTATAATTATTCTAAAAGTCAATCATTCCTAGAAGAAATTCCACTTTCCAAGACAAAATACATAGTTCTTCCAAATCTTATCATCTTGAAATACTAACGAGTTCTCAAATACCCTCCCGTGACATCGACAGAATAAACACCGATCCTTTTTCTGAAGGGAAGTTCTGACTCTCTTAGCCGACACTGGCCCCATACCACTAGCCTGGTCGGAAATCTCGCATAGATCCCCAACCTCCACAGCCTTGTCAGCACTATTCAATCATAATATGATTTGCCGGCAATCAGTCCATCCCCAGAATTAAATCTAACTGGGATAACGACAAGCAGACTGAATCTACGGTAAATATCACACCATTTACCACAACTGGACACTAGAACATAAACATCGACACCACCACCAACACACATATTGGGGTGGACACGACCAAGTCGGAAGTAATGACTCAGTTTGCAATTTCAGCTGGTTTTCACATTTAACACATATAAGGGAGTGTGTCGCTCCCGAATCAACAACACTAAATAAGGAATACCTGTCACCATGCGATTACGTCGGATCAAACCATCAACATCGGTCATATCAGTACCACTAACGGTGCTCACTTGGCCCGTTGTACTAGGCCTCCCAACCTCCACAACATTTACCTTTTGAGCGAACCTTGGACAAAACCTTTTTATATGTCTCTTTTCCTTACAGTTGAAGCAACCATTTCCCCACCCAAGACAAATGGTTCCCACATGCTTCCGCCCACATTTGTTGCACATAGGAAATACGTCGGGTTGAAATCCTCCAACGGTAGGTTTCGACCCTTGATCACCATGGTTACTATGGACACCAGTTAGAGCGTATAATCGTTGGCTTTCATTCACCTTTCCCTCATACATCCTACACTAGGTCAGACCATCCGCTTCTGATGCATCTGCACCACACATGATAACCACTCTACCGATAGATTGAGGTCGTTCAGTCCCCATAGCATTCATACTCTGTGATGAGTCAAATATTACACACTATTAATAACCTTATTTTACCATTATTAATGATTCTTGGTGTCTAATTGACTTTATTTGGCATTGTTTAGTATTTTAGGCTTTATTGGACTATTATTCCTGAAATGAGTTAATTTGGGATTATTTAGCCTAATTAAATCTAATTCCATTTTCAGGACATATTTGGCACCAAGGACATTTTGGGCATTACAAGTGGAAGATGTGTGCTAAAGTGAAGATTGTATTTAGTTATAGGATTTTTAATTCCGTTTTAGGTTTTGGGCCCATGTTTAGGGCCCATTTCGGTTTTACACTTTAATACCTTAGAATTTCGTTTTTCACTCATAACTTGACATTAGAACAAAAACAACTTTACATTACATTTTCGTTTTCCCCCTTTTGGGTTCCTTTAGGTTTTCGTTTTCCATCTTCTTCCTCCTCCAAATTCGGTTTTGCTTCTTCCTCCATGGAAGGCTAGAAGTTTAGTGCTAAATTCCTTTGGTAATGTATCACACTCTTGAGGTTTAGTGCTTAATGCAATTTCGGTTTCTATGTTGTTGTTAATGCAATTTTGGTTTTATGTTGTTAAAGCTTCTATCCTATTTCATGTTATGGTTTGCTTAATTCCATGGTGTTGTTTTAGGTTTGTGAACTGATTTTCGCTTAGTTAATTAGTTCTCTAGCACATAATCGCTTAGTTTATGTGAATCTGTAAATGCTCTATGTTTATGTTGAATTCGCTTAGTTGAAGCTTAACATTAGAGTTATGAACAGATTAGGAATTCAATGTGTAGAATCTGAAATTGATGCTTTGATTCGTGTGACATTGTTAACTGTTTGTTGCTTATGCCAATTTCACTTAGTTAGAGGTTTAGCAATTTAACTGTGAGTTGATCATCGCTTAGTTAATCGACTCTCAACAAAGGAACACTGAGAATCTGATTATGATATATTGAAACCGAGGATTGAGTTGTGAACATGGAAACCAAAGGGATTTAGCCTCTTTACTATTCTGTTTTCTGTTTGTGTTCTGTTTTAGCTTAATTTCATAGCATAACAACCACTAAAACCCCCCATTGTGTGTGTGCGTGTAAGGTGTTTGAACCATTGTGTGAAAGATAATCTTTGGGAAACGACCTAGGAGTCACTTCCTAGTACTATACTTTATTGTTATATTATTTGTATCGAGTATGGCCTCGATCACTCTGCCATGACATAGGACAATGCTTATTTATATGTCCGGTCTCTTTGCAACGAAAACAACGATTTGTCGTTCCAGAACACAATCATCCGTCATGTTTTCGGCTACACTTGCTGCACCAGGATGGAGAGTTTAATCGTGACTCTCCGGCATTTGCATGGGTCCTTGGCCCATGCGAAGTGTACCTCCGAGTGCCAACAGGTGGAAAACAAGGCTTTTGCTCTTCGGGAAACATCTTGCCCTTGCCCCTTCCGTGCACAGAGAGCCTAGACCTGGCGTCACGCTCTGATTCAGATTTTGTAAATTCTCATTCATGACCTGGAGCACCCCTACCAGTTGTGCCAACAATTCATTGGGAACATTTTGACTCGTTCCTCTTCCTCTTTCAGCCATGTGTACCTGTACTCATACACTTGTCAGTAACTAAATGTTAACTAGACAAGAGTCACATAATCACCTTGCAATTTGTACAAACCAACAAAAATTAAACACGTAACGGTAACAAAGAAGCATGTAAAGCCATACCCTAGGCCGCAGGACTAACTATGCTTTGATACCATATTGTAAGGACCCAAATTCTACCCTTGAAATTTTTTCCTTATTTTAATCCATTTGTACATACATTCATCATTTCCCTCTGATCACTCATTAATCATTACATAAAACCCTTTTAACATGTCATACTACAACACTCTTCATATGACAGAAAAACATAATTCATCCATTATTATTCCCCATGGGTACTAAGAGCCCAAAAGTTATAACACTCCAAAAATAACAATACACATGGTTACGAATACCCAAATAAATGTTAACCATGGTTACAATCATTCAAATCCGCAAGTAGTCATTTAAAGTACAAAAACGTAAATAGTGAATCCAAAGTCTAAAACTCCTAAATCTCCCGACCTAGCATACTCCATTCATCTATTTACCTGCGATGGGATTATCAATGACAAAAGTACAAAACACACAAAGGAGTAAGTCGTTAATTCAATAAACGTCATTAAAAGATAATCCATATTAGAAAAAGGGTTAGTAAACCATTTTCGAAATTCATTTTGTCTTGCTGCATAACTTGAGCCAAAGTCGCTACACCTCTTAGGGTTAGCTTAAAGCTGATTCTCAATTTTCTTAAAACAAATTGCGCTTATATACTCAAGCTAGAGTGTATGCTTCTATACTCAAGCCAGAGTGTTTGCTTCTATACTCAAGCTAGAGTCGCTAACCATTCATGGTCGGCTAAAAATAAGTTTTGCTTATATACTCAACCCAGAGTTTTGCTTATATACTCAAGCCAGAGTTTTGCTTATATACTCAAGCCAGAGTTTTGCTTATATACTCAAGCCAGAGTTTTGCTTATATACTCATGCCAGAGTTTTGCTTATATACTCAAGCCAGAGTCGCTAACCTTTCATGGTCGGCTAAAAATATATTTTCTTTTCCTCGACTTCACCTTCAATCATTTCCCGTAAATCTACGTCATCTTTAGTATAAACACACTCATATATGTTTATACTAAATACGTGATTAACAATATGATTATTACATAACCAGTAAATACACACATTTTCCATTTTCGTAACCTTACGCCTACTTTAATATAAACACACCCATATATGTTTATACTAAATGTGTAATTTACAACTCAATCATTTCATAACCAGGAAATACCCACATTTTCCTTTTTCCGTAAATCTACGCCTTCTTTGACATAAACACACCCATATATATCTATATTAAATGCGTAATTTAAAACTTAGTCTTTGCATAACCAGAAAATACACATTTTCTATTTCAAATGCAAAATTAAAGACTTATCCTTACCTCAGTGAGTATTGGGGTTCGGTTTGCGAGTAACTTTACCAGTTTCCTCCACAATCTCCTCCAACCTTAGGATCTTTCCTCATTCCCACCAATAACAACAATGTCTGTCATTTATTCAAAATAATACAAAACGACTCATATTTCATCATCAAACATACAAGAGATTCACATATTTTCAAGATCCCCAAAACTACTTCAATACAAGTTTCCAAACATCTAAACACACATGTTTATTTCATATATCAACATTAAATCACAAACTCATCATCCACATCTAACATCTCATCTATTTCTCTTTTTACTCATATTCTCATTTTGGGTGTTTTTGGGGTTTTCATGAACAACCCACAAAAACTTTCCTTTCATCAAATACCAACTCTAAACCAAAAGTTTACAAGAGAAAAACAACATAAAACGAACCATAACTCTAAAGGATGAGTTTCCATGGTTTCTCATATTTTGAAAAATAGATCTAACATACCCAAAACAAGTTAGAGAAGAAGAAAAAGAGTTAGAAACAAGAGGTTAACCTCTTCTCGAGCTCTAAGATGAGTCCTAAGGCTCTTTGCTCTTGAAAAGCTCTCTTCTCTCTCTTCTCTTCAAAGTTCTAACCTTAAAATGTGTTTGGGGTTTCTATTTTAAAGAGCAGTCATCGGGTTCTCGCTCAAGTGAGCCCATTCTCGCTCAGGCGAGAAAATCCCGCCTTTTTAAAATTTCAGATCTGACGCTCTCGCTCAAGCGAGAATCTCACAGTGTCAACAGCCCCAAAATACCATTTCTCGCCCAAGCGAGACAATTCTCGCTCAGGCGAGAATCCTCCAGTGATCCTTTCTCACTCAGGCGAGAATCTCTCGCTCAAGCGAGACTTCCCAGACTGATAATATAATTTTAAAGACTCAAATTTAGGGTGTTATATAAGGACCCAAATTTTCACCATAGAAATTTTCGTTCATTTTAACCCATTTATACATTGTTTCCCAATTATATCATACATTAATACCCCTAAACTTTAACTCATCTTTTTCTTTTATAATTTAATAACTTTGGACATACATTTGTTGTAAGGACCCAAATTCTACACTTGAAAATTTTTGTTTATTTTAATCCTTATGCTTGATTTCCCATGTTACATCGTACATATATTTCCTTTAACCTTTTAAATCATCCATTTCTTTAATTATCTAGTAACTCTAATCATACAATAACTCTAGTCATACCATGCTACCCTTAATTGCAGAAAAACATAATCCATATTACTATCTCCCGGTAACTACCGCATGCAACTAGCTATGAGTTTCCAAAATACCCAGAGCTACAAATATCCAGAATTACAAATATCCAGAATTACAATTATCCAAAATAGCAATTAGTTAGTCATAATCCATATTGCAGAAAAACATAATCCATATTACTATCTCCCGGTAACTACCGCATGCAACTAGCTATGAGTTTCCAAAATACCCAGAGCTACAAATATCCAGAATTACAAATATCCAGAATTATAATTATCCAAAATAGCAATTAGTTAGTCATAATACAAAAATTGCAAAACAAAGGAACCCATGTTTTATGCTCCTAAGGCATTAAACCAAGCATCCTCAACAAACCTATTTACCTGCAATGGGATAATCAACGACAAATACACAACATACAAAGGAGTAAGTCATTAATTTAATAAACATCATTATAAGATAATCCACATTTTCAACGGGGTTAGTAAACCATTTTAGAAATTCATTTTCGCTACATCGCTTCAGCCAAAGCTTGCTACATAACTTGAGCCAAAGTTTCGCAACATAACTTGAGCCAAAGTTTCGCTACATCGCTTGAGCCAAAGATTGCTACATAACTTGAGCCAAAGTTTCGCTACATAACTTGAGCCAAAGTTTCGCTACATAACTTGAGCCAAAGTATCGCTACATCGCTTGAGCCAAAGCTTACTACATAACTTGAGCCAAAGTTTCGCTACATAACTTGAGCCAAAGTTTCGCTACATCGCTTGAGCCAAAGCTTGCTACATAACTCGAGCCAAAGTTTGCTACATAACTTGAGCCAAAGTTTGCTACATAACTTGAGCCAAAGTATCGCTACATAACTTGAGCCAAAGTTTGCTACATAACTTGAGCCAAAGTCGCTAAACATTCATGGTCGACTAAAAATAAGTTTTCTCTTAATTGATACACCATAAATTCATAAACATCAATTCCACGCATTTTCTCAATACGGTATGCTAATTAATGACTTATCCCTACCTTGGTGAGTGTTGGGTTTGGTCCTTGGTAACTTTGCAAGTTCCTCCGACACTGCCTCCAACTTTAGGATTTTTCCTCATTCCCGCCATATAACAACAATGTTAGTCATTTATTCAAAATAACACATAAACAACTCATATTGCATCTTTAACCATACAAGAGATTCACACATTTTCAATGTTTCCAAACTACTTTCATCTAAAACATACATATTCATCTCATATTTCAACATTAGAGAACATACTCAACTTCTACATCTAACATTTTACTCATTTTCCTCTTTAACCACATTTTCATTTTAGGGTTTTGGGGTTTTCATGAATCAACCCACAAACCCTCTCCATTCTTTGAATACCAACTCTAAACCAAGAGTTTACAAGAGAGAAACTAACTAAAACGAACCACAACTCAAAAGGAAGAGTTTCCATAGTTTCTCACATTTTGAGAAGAGATCCAACATACCCAAAACAAGTTTCAAAGGGAGTAGGAGAGTTAAGATCAAGAGATTTACCTCATCTCAAGCTTCTAGATGATTCTCAAGACTCCTTGCTCTTGAAAATGCTCTCTTCTCTCACTTCTCTCCAAGTTCTAACCCTAAAATGTGTTTGGGGTTCCTTATTTAATGTAACAGCGTCGGGTTCTCGCTCAAGCGAGCCCATTCTCGCTTAAGCGAGAAAATCCTGCCCATTTTAAAAACTCAGATCTGATCCTCTCGCTCTGGAAGGACCCAAATTCTACCCTTGAAATTTTTTCCTTATTTTATTCCCTTTTCAAGCATTTCCCCATAACTTTTAAATACAATTTCAACAACCTTATTTTAAATCCCATTTTCCTATTCATACTCATTTCATAACTCAAAAACGACATATATATTCGTTTAATAGAAAATCATAATTCATTAATGCATCCCGGTAACTACCGCATACAACTAGCTATGGGATTCCAAATACCCATAGTTACAAATATCCAGAGTTACAAATATTCATAACTACCAACATGTACAAATATCGTGTACATGATTGCAAATATTCAGTTCAAAAACAACATCAGTTAGATTACAAAACAACGAAGATAAGGACATTCAAAAACTAAAAGCCTCTAAGCCCCTAATTGAGGCATCCTTAAATCTTCCACCTACCTGCAATGGGATTAACATTGACAATTCACAGAAAACACAAAGGAGTAAGTCATTAACTCAATAAATGCCAATATACATTAATCCACATTTTAATAAGGTTAAGTAAACAATTTAGAGTTAAATATACTTAAAACCATATTCATCTTTTATACTTTTTGAAAATCATGCTACATAACTTGAGCCAAAGTTTGCTACATCGTTTGAGGCAAAGCGTGCTACATCACTTGAGCCAAAGCTTGCTACATCGCTTGAGCCAAAGATTGCTACTTCACTTGAGCCAAAGCTTGCTACATCGCTTGAGCCAAAGCTTGCTACATTACTTGAGCCAAAGCTTGCTACATTACTTGAGCGAAAGTTTGCTACATTACATGAGCCAAAGTCGCTAACCAATCATGGTCGGCTAATACGAGTTTTCTTATCATTGAAACACCATCAATTCATAAACAGTAAATCCACGCAATCCTCATTACAAACATACCCATATATGTTTTTAACAAATAAGTGGTTCACAACATGATCATTATCCACAACCAGAAAATTCACACATTTTCTATTACAATGCACAAGTTAAAGACTTATCCTTACCTTGGTGAGTGTTGAGTTTGGTTCTTGGCAACTTCGCAAGTTCCACCTATACTGCCTCCAACTTTAGGATCTTTCCTCATTCCCACCATATAACACAACGTTAGTCATTGATTCCAAATAACATCTAAACAACTCATATTGCATCTTTAACCATACAAGAGATTTATCATATTATCAATGTTTCTAAACTACTTTCATTATAAGTTTACAAACATCTATATTATACATATTCATCTCATATTTCAACATTAGAGTGCATACTCATCTTCTACATCTAACATATTACCCATTTCCCTCTTTAACCACGTTTTCATTTTAGGGTTTTGGGGTTTTCATGAATCAACCCACAAATCCTTTCCCTTCTTGAAATACCAACTCCAAAACAAAAATTTACAAGAGAAAAACAACATAAAACGAACCATAACTCAAAAGGATGAGTTTCCATGGTTTCTCACATTTTGAGAAGAGATCCACCATACCCTAAACAAGTTTCAAAGGGAAGAAGAGAGTTAGAATCAAGAGTTTTACCTCTTCTCAAGCTCTTAGATGATTCCCAAGACTCCTTGCTCTAGAAAAGTCTGTCTTCCTTCACTTCTCTCTAAGTTATCCCCCAAAATTGTGTTTGGGGGTCCCTAATAAATGCAACAGCGTCGGGTTCTCGCTCAAGCGAGCTCATTCTCGCTCAAGCGAGAAAATCCCGCCCATTTTAAAAACTGAGATCTCACCCTCTCGCTCAAGCGAGAATCTTCTAGCCTCGACAGGTTCCAAAATGCCAGACAACTCTCGCTCAGGCGAGACCACTCTCGCTCAAGCGAGACAATTCTCGCTCAGGCGAGAATCCTTCAGTATATCCCAGGATTTCACCCTCCCAGGTGAGCCTCTCTCGCCCGGGTGAGCCTTTCTCGCTCGGGCGAGACTTTGTCGCTCAAGCGAGACTCCCATGACTGATACTATAATTTTAAAGAATTTTAAAATCTAGGGTGTCACAATCCTCCCCCTCTATCTGATCAGACTCAGCCAATATCTTTGTCTCTCAATCTTTTGATACTGGTATCCATGATTCTCACGGGCAACATCGAAATAGTCAAGTTATCCTTCAACTCTATCTGATCAGACTCAACCACATGAAATGGATCCCCAACATATTTCCTCAACTGCCGACTCTGTGCTATTCTCATATTCTCCTAGATCTTCTTGAGTATCAAAGCTCCTTGCCCTAGGAAAAGCTCTCTTATCTCACCTCTCTTCAATTTCTAACTCTAAAATGTGTTTGGGGTTTCTCATTTAATGCAAACTCGTCGGGTTCTCGCTTAAGCGAGACCATTCTCCCTCAAGCGAGAAAATCTCGCCCATTTTAAAAACTCAGATATGACCATCTCGCCCAGGCGAGGGAACTCTCGCTTAGGCGAGGCAGCTCTCGCTCAAGCGATGATTTTACAGCCTCGACAAGTCCAAAATGTCACTTTTCTCGCCCAGGCGCGAAAACTCTCGCTCAGGCGAGGCCACTCTCACTCAAGCGACACAGTTCTCGCTCAAGCGATAATCCTTTAATATAGCCCAGGATTTCACCCTCCCAAGTGAGCCTCTCTCGCCCATACAATAATTCTCTCACTCAAGCGAGACTCCCAAGAATGATACTATAATTTTAATGATTTAAAATCTAGGGTGTCACAATCCTCCCCATCTTATAAGAATTTTCGTCCCCGAAAATTAAACACACCTCGATTCGAACAAATGAGGGATATCCTCCCTCATATCACGCTCCACTTCCAAAGTAGCGTGACCTTCGTCAACTTGGCTCCACAGTACTTTCACCAAAGCAATCTCTTTGCCCCTTAATCTTTTGATACTGGTATCCATGATTCTCACTGTCAACGTCGTGAAAGTCAAGTTATCCTTCAACTCTATCTGATCACACTCAACCACATAAGCTGGATCCCCAACATATTTCCGCAACTGAGACACAAGAAACACATTGTGGAGATTCGACAATAATGGAGGTAAAGCAATCCGATATGCTACCGGTCCAATCCTCTTCAATACTTGATACGGCCCAATAAATCTCGAAGTCAGCTTACGAGACTTCCACACTCTACCAATTCCGGTAGCCGGGACTACTCTCATGAAAACATGATCTCCGTCCTTAAACTCAACAGGTTTTTGCCTCTTATCGTAATAGCTTTTCTCTCGACTCTGCTATTCTCATATTCTCCCGGATTTTCTTGATCATTTCTATCGTCTCTTGGACCAGCTCGGGTCCCAATACCAAGTTCTCCCCAGTTTCAAACCAACTCACCGGAGTTCGGCACTTCCTACCTTACAATGCCTCATAGGGTGCCATCCCAATACTCGAATGGAAGCAATTTTTGTAGGTAAATTCGATCAAAGGCAACATGCTATCCCAACTCCTCGGTTGTTCCAAAACACAAGCCCTCAAAAGATCCTCCAATGACTGTATAGTTCTTTCCGACTGACCGTCCATTTGTGGGTGATAAGTTGAACTCAATTTCAACTTAGTTCCCAATGCGGACTGCAAACTAGTCCAAAAGTTTGAAGTGAACTTGGGATCCCTATCTGACACAATGCTCGACGGTATCCCATGCAACCGCACAATCTCCTTGATATACAACTCAACCAATCTTCCATGGAGTATCTCATGTTCATCGACAAGAAATGAGCATACTTAGTCAATCGGTCTACTATTACCCATATCGAGTCGTACCCTCTTTGAGTCTTCGGAAAACCCGATACAAGATCCATGGTGTAACGACCCAAAATTCTACCCTTGAAAATTTTTCATTTGTTTTAATCCTTTCTTACATACAGTCGTCACCTCCATTAAAAACTCTCAAGTATCACTCTTTGAAAATACTCTTTACCCTATTATATTATCATACAAATTTATGTTGCGGAAAAACATAATTCATTCAAATAGCATTTACCACATACAACCAGTTATGGGTCTCATAGAGTTATAAAGTCCATAACTACACATATCCGTATTAATCTAAACGGATTTACAGTCATCCCATAATGTTATCAAATTAACTACAACGTCACGTAGCAAATAAAGACAAATAGGTTAATAAACACAACAGCTTCCCATTTATATCCCATAATATATATTCTATAGTATGCAAATTACGTTCGTTCGAAACCTCGTCCTTCTCATTATTCATATCCACCCTATAGTATATATAACTCATAATATATATCCTATAGCATGTATATTACTTTCATTCTCAACATCTTCCTTTTTATCACTCATATTCACCCTATAGAATATACATCCCATACTATATATCCTATAGCATGCATATGACTCTCTTTGTGACATTTCCTTTTCTCATCATTCATATTCACCCTATAGAATATATATCCCATACCATATATCTTATAGCATGCATACGACATTCATTTTAACATTCCCATTTCTCGTCTTTCATATTCACCAATTATTATTCCCATACCACACTGGGCAGGCCGAGTTATTTTCCCCATACCACATCGGGCAGATCGAGTTATTACCCCATACCATATCGGGCAGATCGAGTTATTATTACCCCATACCACATCGGGCAGGTCGAGTTATTATTACCCCATACCACATCGGGCAGGTCAAGTTATCATTACCCCATACCACTCCGGGTAGGGCACAATAACAGTCCACTACCACTCTGGGCAGGGCATTGTAACGACCCGATTTTCTGCCCTTGAAATTTTTTCATTTATTTTAATCCTTTCTTACATACAGTAGTCATCTTCATTGAAAATTCTCAAGTATCACTATTTGAAAATACTCTTTACCCTATTATATTATCATACAAATTTATGTTGCGGAAAAACATAATTCATTCAAATAGCATTTACCACATACAACCAGTTATGGGTCTCCCAAAGTTATAAAGCCCATACTACACATATTCGTATTAATCTAATCGGAGTTACAGTCATCCCATAATGTCATCAAATTAACTACAACATCCAGTAACAAATAAAGACAATCACGTTAATAAACACAACAGCTTCCTAAGGGAGCTTCCTTCTCAAAATCCTTCATTTACCTACAATGGGATTATCACAAGCAACACACAAAACAAGAGGGAGTAAGTCATTAGTTCAAAACTAACATCACTTGATAATCCACATTCAAATACAATTAAGCTTTAATATAATTCGTAAACACACATACGGAATTGTAAACATTCAAATCATCTTCCTTTAATTTCCACTTTACTCATATTCATCCTATAGTATATATATCCCATAATATATATTCTATAGTATGCATATTACGTTCGTTCGAAACATCATCTTTCTCGTTATTCATATCCACCCTATAACATATATATCCCATAATACATATCCTATAGCATGTATATTACTTTCTTTCTCAACATCTTCCTTTTTGTCGCTCATATTCACCCTATAGAATATATATCTCATACTATATATCCTATAGCATGCATACGCCATTCATGTGACATTCCCATTTCTCATCATTCATATTCACCCTATAGAATATATATCCCATACTATATACCCTATAGCATGCATATGACTTTCATGTGACATTCACATTTCTCATCATTCATATTCACCCTGTAGAATATATATCCCATACTATATATCCTATAGCATGCATATGACTTTCATTACTCCGAGTATTATTTCCATCGGTACTCCCCCAATAAATAGTCAATAAATGCACCCGACATCATTATCGCATAGTGTATACGCCTGTAACTACAAGGTGACTTACAATTATTACTTTATTCCGAGTCTTATTTCCATTGGGACTCCCCCAATAACATTGATTTCCCTTGAGTCATATTTCCATTGGTACTCCCCCAATAATATTGATTTCATTTTGAGTCATATTTCCATTGGTACTCCCCCAATAATATTGATTTCCTTTGAGTCATATTTCCATTGGTACTCCCCCAATAATATTTTTTTCGTTTGAGTCATATTTCCATTGGTACTCCCCCAATAATATTTATTTCGTTTGAGTCATATTTCCATTGGTACTCCCCCAATAATATTTATTTCATTTGAGTCATATTTCCATTGGTACTCCCCCAATAATATTTATTTCATTTTCCATAACAGAAAAGTCACGCATTTTCCAACATAATGCATAAATTACAGACGTATCATTTTAAACCATTACCTCTTTCACATACTTCATTCATATTAGCAAGTATGATTTAGAGACACTTATCCCTTACCTTGGTAAGTGTTGAGGATCTGTTTCGGGTAACTTTAAAAGTCTCCTCCGCGATTTCCTCCAACCTTAGGATCTCTCTCTCTTCTCATTTCCACCAATAACAACAATGTCAGTCATTTATTCAAAATAACACATAAATAACTCGTATTTCATCATCAAACATACAAGAGATTCACATATTTTCAATATTTCCTAAACTACTTCAATACAAGTTTCTAAATATTAAAACATACATGTTTATCTCATAGATCAACATTCAAGCACAAACTCATCATCCACATCTAACATTTCTTCTCTTTCTCTTTATACCCATATTCTCATGTTGGGGGTTTTTGGGGTTTTTGGGGTTTTCATGAATAACCCACAAAACCTTTCCATTCATAAACTACCAACTCTAAATCAAGAGTTCACAAGAGAAAAGCATTACAAAACGAACCATAACTCCAAAGGGTGAGTTTCCATGGTTTCTCATGTTTTGAAAATAGATCCAACATACCCAAAACAAGTTAGAGAGGAAGAAGAAGAGTTTAGAAACAAGAGGTTTACCTCTTCTCAAGCTTTAAGATGAGTCCCAAGGCTCTTTGCTCTTTAAAGCTCTCTTCTCTCTCTTCTCTTCAAAGTTCTAACCCTAAAATGTGTTTGGGGTTTCTATTTTAAATAGCAGTCGTCGGGTTCTCGCTCAAGCGAGCCCATTCTCGCTCAGGCGAGAAAATCCCGCCTATTTTAAAAACTCAGATCTGACCCTCTCGCTCAAGCGAGAATCTCACAGTGTCAACATCCCCAGTTTGCCATTTCTCGCCCATGTGAGGCAATTCTCGCTCAGGCGAGAATCTTCCAGTATAGCCCAGGATTTCACCCTCCCAGGTGATCCTTTCTCGCTCAGGCGACATCGGCTTCATAAAATTAGCCTCAATAGAAATCTCCGAACACAACGGTCTTATCAACACAATTAAGCATCACATGATTTGCCGACAACCAGTCCATCCCCAGAATTAGATCTAACTGGGACAGTGGTAAGCTGATTAAATCCACGGTAAATATCCTACCGTTTACCACTACCGGACATCGAGACACAACTGTCGACACCACCATAGGCACATTAGTTGGGGTGGATACGACCAATTCGAAAGGCAACGACTCGGTTTGCAATTTCAGTCTATCCACGCGTTCAAAAGATAAAAAGGAGTGTGTCGCTCCCGAATCAAATAACACTAAAAGAGGAATACATGCTACCATGCAATTACCTTTTATCATGCCATCCACATCCGATGCCTCAGCACCACGGATGGTAAACACTCGGCCGGTGGATCGAGGTCGTTCAGCCCTCACAACATTCACACTTTGTCGTAACTTAGAACAATATCACTTTATATGCCCAACCTCCTTGCAGTGAAAGCAGCTAAATGCCGTCCCGGGACACAAATCACCAACATGAAGTCGGCCACATTTGTTGCATAATGATGGAGAGTTCAACTGTGACTCTCCCGCATTTACATGAGTCCTCGGCCCATGCGAAGTATACTCCCGGCTACCAGTTGGCGGAAAGTAAGGTTTTCGTTCCTCTTGAAATACCTTGCACTTCTCCTTTCCGTGCGCAAAATTTCGTTGAGGCCCAAAGTTCTTGGAAGGAATCACTTTCGGTGTCGCCGCCTCATCGGCTGCCAAGTCATCCTCATACATCCTACACTTGTTCACCAAGGTAGGAAAATCAGCAATTTCTTGGTGCCCAAACATGCTCTTCAACTTGGGCTTCAAACCCGATTCAAACTTAGAGCACTTGGACCTCCCGTCCATCTCCAATTCGCAGTAGGGACAAAACTAGGCCAATTCTTCAAACTTGGCCGCATAATCCCCCACCGACATGTTTCCCTGCTCCAACTTCAAAAATTTCATTTCCTTCTTCCTCTTCAGATCAGCAGGAAAGTACTTATGAAGGAATTTCTCCTTGAATGTAATCCAGGAGATCAATTGCCCTTCCACTTCCGTTTGGCGCCGAGTAAATTCCCACCAGTTTTCGGCCTCCTTCACAAACATATAAGTGGCATGAGCCAACTTCTGAGCCTCCGAACAGCTCATGGCTCTAAAGATCCGCTCCACTCCTTGGATCTACACAATGGCAGCATCAGGAGCAAATCCCCCGTGGAACTGACTGGGGTTCCTCCTGCAGAATTCATCAAAACCTCGGTACTTTGCCGGTCCGGGTGGAACAAGTGGTTGCGAACGCGGACTTGGTGTCGGATTCTGGTTCAGGTTATGCAAGTTCTCATTGACTTGTTGTAATGCCGCCACCATCTGAGTCAACAGATCGTTCGGAACATTCTGACTCGCTCCTCTTCCTCTTCCAGCCATTTCTTAACATGCACTCATTGATGGTCAGCACACAAATCTAACTCACATAAGTTAGGTTATCACATAGTCTCATAGCACATTACATGTCACTACACCAAGGCTACATGCTTTAAACAGTCAATTCAAATAATTTCAACTAGTTAAATCATAAACATGTTACAAAGATACCCTAGGCCGCAGAATTAACTATTCTCTGATACCATATTGGAAGGACCCAAATTCTACCCTTGGGAAATTTTTCCTTATTTTATTCCCTTTTCATGCATTTTCCCATAACTTTTAAATACAATTACAACAACCTTATTTTAAATCTCATTTTCCTATTCATACTCATTTCATAAGTCAAAAACGACATACATATTCGTTTAACAGAAAATCATAATTCATTAATGCATCCCGGTAACTACCGCATACAACTAGCTATGTGATTCCAAAATACCCATAGCTACAAATATCCAGAGTTACAAATATTCATAACTACCAACATGTACAAATATCAGGTACATGATTGCAAATATTCAATTCAAAAATGTAACGACCCGATTTTCTACCCTTGAAAATTTTTCTCATTTTAATTCAATTCCATTCAATCACTCATAACTCACATTACCATTTTAATATCCTTACTTCAAAATCTTATTTCCCTCCTCACACTCAATCCATGAATCAATAACCACATACATAATCATTTTACCTAGAACTTCTCATGAATCATTCCTGGAACTAATCTTATAACCTATTATATTATCATACAATTAATCTTGTAGAAAAACATAATTCATTCATATCATTCCCTATGAGTACTAAGACCTCAAAGGTTCTGATCCTCCAAAATAACATTACGCATGGTTACAAATATCCAAATAATGGTTAGTCATGATTACAATCATTTAAATCCGCAGGTAATCATTTAGAATACGAAAAACATAAATAGTGAATCCAAAGTCTAAAGCTCCTAAAGCTCCCGACCTGGCATATTTCATTCGTCTATTTACCTGCAATGGGATTATCAATGACAAAAGTACAAAACACACAAAGGAGTAAGTCATTAATTCAATAAACGTCATTATAAGATAATCCACATTGGAAAATGAGTTAATAAACCATTTGTTTTATAAATTCATTTTTGTGCTACATTACTTGAGCCAAAGTTTTGCTACATAGCTTGAGCCAAAGCGTTGCTACATAACTTGAGCCAAAGTATTGCTACATAACTTGAGCCAAAGTATTGCTACATAACTTGAGCCAAAGTTTTGCTACATAGCTTGAGCCAAAGCATTGCTACATAACTTGAGCCAAAGTTTTGCTACATAACTTGAGCCAAAGTGTTGCTACATAACTTGAGCCAAAGTGTTGCTACATAGCTTGAGCCAAAGCATTGCTACATAACTTGAGCCAAAGTATTGCTTCATAACTTGAGCCAAAGTGTTGCTACATAGCTTGAGCCAAAGCATTGCTACATAACTTGAGCCAAAGTATTGCTTCATAACTTGAGCCAAAGTTTTGCTACATAACTTGAGCCAAAGTATTGCTTCATAACTTGAGCCAAAGTATTGCTTCATAACTTGAGCCAAAGTATTGCTTCATAACTTGAGCCAAAATATTGCTTCATAACTTGAGCCAAAGTATTGCTTCATAACTTGAGCCAAAGTGTTGCTACATAGCTTGAGCCAAAGCATTGCTACATAACTTGAGCCAAAGTCGGTAACCATTTATGGTCGGCTAAAAATACGTTTCCTTTTCATTGATTTCACTATCAACCATTTCCTGTAAATCCACGCCATCTTTAGTATAAACACACCCATATATGTTTATACTAAACACGTGATTCACAATATAATTATTGCATGATCAGAAATACACACGTTTTCCATCTTCCGTAAATCTACGCCTACTTTAGTATAAACACACCCATATATGTTTATACTAAATGCGTAATTCACAACTCAATCATTGCATAACCAGAAAATACTTACATTTTCTATTCCAAATGCACATTAATGACTCATCCTTACCTTGGTGAGTATTGGGGTTCGGTTTTTGGCAACTTCTCGAATTCTACCAACACCACCTCCAACCTTAGGATCTCTCTTCTCATCCCACCACATAACACAATGTTAGTTATTTATTCCAAATATTACATAGACAACTTATTTTGCATCATTTAATCATACAAAATATTCATCATCAATATTCAACCATCTAAAACATGCATAACATCTCATATTTCAATATTTGGGGGTAAACTCATCTTCTACCTCTAACATTTTACTCATTCTCTCCTTTTACCACATTTTCACTTTTAGGGTTTTTGGGGTTTTCATGAATCAACCCACAACCTTTTCCATTCTTGAGATACTATCTCTAAACCAAGAGTTTACAAGATAAAAACAACATAAAACGAACCATAACTCTAACGGATGAGTTTCCATGATTTCTCATGTTATGAAAATAAATCCAACATACCCAAAACAAGTTAGAGAGGAAGAAGAAGAGTTAGGAACAAGAGGTTTACCTCTTCGCAAGCTCTAAAATGAGTCCTAAGGCTCCATGCTCTTGAAAAGCTCCCTTCTCTCTCTTCTCTTCAAGTTCTAACCCTAAAATGTGTTTGGGGTTTCTATTTTTAAAGAGCAGTCGTCGGGTTCTCGCTCAAGCGAGCCCATTCTCGCTCAGGCGAGAATCTCACAGTAGCAATTTTCGCTTAACGCATAGATGTAATCGATTACATGGATTGTGTAATCGATTACATCATGTAAAATGCACATATCTGATGCTTTTATCTACATGTAATCGATTACATGTATTGTGTAATCGATTACATCATGTAAAATGCACATATCTGATGCTTTTATCTGCATGTAAGCGATTACATGTATTGTGTAATCGATTACATCATGTAAAATGCACATATCTGATGCTTTTATCTGCATGTAATCGATTACATGTATTGTGTAATCGATTACATCATGTAAAATACACATATCTGATGCTTTTATCTGCATGTAATCGATTACATGGACTGTGTAATCGATTACACTGCCCAAAATTGCCATTTCTCGCTCGGGTGATACAACTCTCGCTCAGGCGAGAATCCTCCAGTATAGCCCAAGATTTCACCCTCCCAGATGCACCTCTCTCGCTCAAGCGAGAATCTCTGGATCAAGCGAGGCTTCCAGAACTGATACTCTAATTTTTAAAGACTAAAATTCGGGGTGTTACAATAAACACCATCAGTTAGATTACAAAACAATGAAGATAAGGACATTCAAAAACTAAAAGCCTCTAAGCCCCTAATTGAGACATCCTTAAACCTTCCAGCTACCTGCAATGGGATTAACATTGATAATTCAAAGAAAACACAAAGTAGTAAGTCGTTAACTCAATAAATGCCAATATACATTAATCCACATTTTAATAAGGTTAAGTAAACAATTTAGTGTTAAATATACTTAAAACCATTTTCATATTTTATACTTTTTGAAAATCATGCTACATAACTTGAGCCAAAGTTTGCTACATCGCTTGAGCCAAAGCGTGCTACATCGCTTGAGCCAAAGCGTGCTACATCGCTTGAGCCAAAGCGTGCTACATCGCTTGAGCCAAAGCTTGCTACATCGCTTGACCCAAAGCTTGCTACAACGCTTGAGCCAAATCTTGCTACATCGCTTGAGCTAAAGCTTGCTACATCGCTTGAGCCAAAGCTTGTTACATCGCTTGAGCCAAAGTTTGCTACATTACTTGAGCCAAAGCTTGCTACATTACTTGAGCCAAAGCTTGCTACATTACTTGAGCCAAAGTTTGCTACATTACTTGAGCCAAAGTTTGCTAAATTACTTCACCCAAAGTTTGCTACATCACTTGAGCCAAAGTCGCTAACCAATCATGGTCGGTTAAAACGAGTTTTCTTATCATTGATACACCATCAATTCATAAACAGTAAATCCACGCAATCCTCATTAAAAACATACTCATATATGTTTATAATAAATAAGTGGTTCAATACATGATCATTATCCACAACCAGAAAATCCACACATTTTCTTATACAATGCACAAGTTAAACACTAGTCCTTACCTTGGTGAGTGTTGGGTTTGGTTCTTGACAACTTCGCAAGTTCCACCGATACCGCCACCAACTTTAGGATCTTTCCTCATTCCCACCATATAACACAATGTTAGTCATTGATTCCAATTAACATCTAAACAACTCATATTGCATCTTTAACCATACACGAGATTTATCATATTTTCAATGTTTCTAAACTACTTTCATTATAAGTTTACAAACATCTAAAATATACATATTCATCTCATATTTCAACATTAGAGTGCATACTCATCTTCTACATCTAACATTTTACTCATTTCCCTCTTTAACCACATTTTCACTTTAGGGTTTTGGGGTTTTCATGATTCAACCCATAAATACTTTCCATTCTTGAAATACCAACCCACTTTAACATGTTCTTCATATTACAAATATTTATCATATAACATATCAATTACATATTATCCACTACTCTATCATGTACTCTTCTCCGCAAGCGTCCAATGCGCTACTTCCACAACCTGAACCCAAATATACAACACATACAAGGAAAGACAGAGGGAGTAAGAACCAACTACGGCGACCGTAGCGTGGATTTACATGGAGTAATAACATTAAAGTATTAAAACCACACACATCTAACATCAATCATGATAAGCATATATCAATCAACACATATTATCCATATTCACCCTATAGTACACATATATCTCATACTATATGTGTTCTATAGTGTGCATACTTATTCATCACATATTACCCATATTCACCCTTTGGTACACATACATCCCATACTATATGTGTTCTATAGTGTGCATATTTATTTATCACATATTATCCATATTCACCCTATAGTACACATACATCCCACACTATATATGTGTTATAGTGTGCATATTTTATTCGTCCAAATATACTCATTTCTCATCATTCATATTCACCCTATAGCATATATATCCGATAATATATATCATGTGGCATGCATATGATTTTCATTCCGAGTATACACTTTTCACATCCTTCACATTCCGTAGTAATTTACCTTTGATCTCGTTCAACAATTTTGCACCGTACAAATAATCCCCATACCACATCGGGCAGGTCAAGTAATCCCTATACCACATCGGGCAGGTCGAGCTCATTCCCCATACCACATCGGGCAGGTCGAGTAATCCCCATACCACATCGGGCAGGTCGAGTTTCCACATTACACTCACATCCATGTCATACACAATCAACACAAGGCATCTCATTATTTTATCACCATAAATAATATACAACACCTTCATTGTCACAAACATACCTTTATTCATTTTAACACATTCACACCTCATCACACATTCATTGTTACAACACACCAATACATGTTCATAAGAATCAACCACTCACAACATACTCTTTTTGATAAACATACTCATATCCATTTTAACACATTCACAACTCATCAGACATTCATTGTTACAACACACTCATACATGTTTATACAATCAACCACTTACAACATACTCATTTTGATAAACATACTCATATCCACTCTTAACAAATCAACACCTCATTACACAGTCGTTGTTACAATCACACCCATATATGTTTATAACAATAAACAACTCACACATAATCATTATCACACAACATAACCATTTCTACTTTTTGCCATTAAACAACACATCTCACAATCCTTGTTACAAAGATACTCATGTATGTTCATAACAAATCAAACATCCATAACACACCATTGTCATAAACAAACTACACACAACATGTTCTTCATCATATAACACATTAACGTTAGAACCATCATTCATGACGGTGTATTACCATAAATGAGCATATGACCTTTTAATTAAATAAACGGTTTTCCCACACATATATCTCCACTTTTATGGCTAATACAACCTCATGTAAAATGAAGACTCTCACATGGACCACAAACACTCAAATGAGTTTCTATCCGTTAATGTGCTCCGATTCTTAAGGGAAATCGGAGAAGATGACTCTAATGAAATACTCTAAGACCACAATGGTCTTCTCCCTCACCTTAGGTTGCGTAAGCTCCGTTGCTCCGCAAAAGAGCCACATCTCCCTTCATCTCCTCCAACCTCCATTGTTGTTTTTTCACCTCCAACCTTTTCCAAATGTGTCACCATGAAGCAAGAGGAAGGTTTTGATGAGTTTTGAGGCTTAGTGGAGGGGAAAATGGTCCATTTGGGTGGAGCCACCGTTGGAAGAGAAAGGGGGAGAAAGAAAATGAAGATTAGGGTTTCTAGATCCCCTTTTACGCTTTTACAGCTCTAGCGCTCTCGCCCGGGCGAGAACGGCTCACTTGGGCGAGAATTTCGCGACTTTTTCAAGTTTCACACTGGAATGCTCTCGCCCGGGTGTGGATTTCTCGCTTGGGCGAGTATCGGGCAGTATGCTAAGGCCCCTCTCTAGCCTGGGCGAAAATTCTAGCTCGAACTAGAATTTGACAGGTTTCCCAGATTTCACTTTTGCTCAAACGACCACTTCTTCGCTTGGGCGAGGTTCCCATACTTCTCAAACTAAAAACATTGAGTCCCTCTCTTAGGAGAGACCCTCTCGTCCAAGAGAGAATGGTCAAGCATACACCTCAACACCCTAAGTTTTCCAATCACTCCGAAAACGAAATTTGAGGTGTTACACAATACTAGGCCAATTCCTCAAACTTGGCCGCATACTCTCCCACTGATAGATCCCCTTGTTCTAACCGTAGAAACTCCATCTCTTTCTTTCCCTTCAAGTCAGCTGGAAAGTATTTCTGGAGGAACTTTCCTTTGAAGGCTTCCCATGTGATGGCTTGTGCTTCTGATTCCATCTACCTCCGAGCATACTCCCACCAGTTCTGAACATCCTTAACCAGGACATATGAGGCATATGTCACCTTCTGAGCATCGGAACAACCCATGGCTCTGAATATCCGCTCCAAGCTTTGGATCCATTCATTTTTAGAATCGGGGGCAAATTTTCCTTCTCCTTGTAATTATAATTCACGTTTCATATTAGCAGGTATTCTACCCAAGCTATTTGGGGTTCAAAACCCATAAACATCATATATTAATTAAAGAGGGGACTCCATCCCCACATGTTTGTCAATAATACATCAAACCCTAAGGAACGGGGTTACAGATTAAATGGTTGAAGATATAGGTACAATTACATACATAATATAAAACAACATGTAAGGACCCAAATTCTACCCTTGAAAATTTTTCTCATTTTAATTCAATTCCATTCAATCACTCATAACTCACATTACCATTTTAATATCCTTACTTCAAAATCTTATTACCCCTCCTCACACTCAATCCATGAATCAATAACCACATACATAACCATTTTAACTAGAAGTTCTCATGAATCATTCCTGGAACTAATCTTATAACCTATTATATTATCATACAATTAATCTTGCAGAAAAACATAATTCATTCATATCATTCCCTATCAGTTCTAAGACCTCAAAGGTTCTGATCCTCCAAAATAACATTACGCATGGTTACAAATATCCAAATAATGGTTAGCCATGATTACAATCATTTAAATCTGCAAGTAGTCATTTAGAATACGAAAAACATAAATAGTGAATCCAAAGTCTAAAGCTCCTAAAGCTCCCGACCTGGCATACTTCATTCGTCTATTTACCTGCAATGGGATTATCAATGACAAAAGTACAAAACACACAAAGGAGTAAGTCATTAATTCAATAAACGTCATTATAAGATAATCCACATTAGAAAAGGGGGTTAGTAAACCATTTCGAAATTCATTTTGTCTTGCTGCATAACTTGAGCCAAAGTCGCTACACCCTTTAGGGTTAGCTAAAAGCAGAATCTCATTTTTCTTAAAACAAATCGCGCTTCTATACTCAAGCCAGAGTGTATGCTTCTATACTCAAGCCAGAGTGTATGCTTCTATACTCAAGCTAGAGTGTATGCTTCTATACTCAAGCCAGAATGTATGCTTCTATACTCAAGCTAGAGTGTTTGCTTCTATACTCAGGCCAGAGTGTTTGCTTCTATACTCAGGCCAGAGTGTTTGCTTCTATACTCAGGCCAGAGTGTTTGCTTCTATACTCAAGCCAGAGTATATGCTTCTATACTCAAGTCAGAGTGTATGCTTCTATACTCAAGCCAGAGTGTATGCTTCTATACTCAAGCCATAGTGTATACTTCTATACTCAAGCCAGAGTGTATGCTTCTATACTCAAGCCAGAGTGTATGCTTCTATACTCAAGCCATAGTCTATACTTCTATACTCAAGCCAGAGTGTATGCTTCTATACTCAAGCCAGAGTGTATGCTTCTATACTCAAGCCAGAGTCCCTAACCATTCATGGTCGGCTAAAAATGTACTTCCTTTTCATTCGTTTCACCATAAATCATTTCCGGTAAATCCACGCGCACATTAGTATAAACACACCCATATATGTTTATACTAAGTACGTAATTCACACTCAATCATCACATAACCGGAAAGTACAACATACTTTCCTTTCTGTAAATCTACGCCTACTTTAATGTAAACACACCCATGTATGTTTATATCAAATGCGTACTTTACATATCAATCATTGCATAATCAGAAAACTCACATTTTCGATTCCAAATGCACAATTAAAGACTTATCCTTACCTCGGTGAGTGTTGGGTTTGGTTCTTGGCAACTTCTCGAGTTCCACCAACACCGCCTCCAACCTTAGGATCTTTCCTCATCCCACCACATAACACAATGTGAGTCATTTATTCCAAATATCACATAAACAACTTATATTGCATCATTTAATCTTACAAAATATTCATCATCAATATTCAACCATCTAAAACATGCATAACATCTCATATTTCAATATTTGGGGGTAAACTCATCTTTTACCTCTAACATTTTACTCATTCTCTCCTTTTACCACATTTTCACTTTTAGGGTTTTTGGGGTTTTCATGAATCAACCCACAACCCTTTCCATTTTTGAGATACTATCTCTAAACCAAGAGTTTACAAGATAAAAACAACATAAAACGAACCATAACTCTAAAGGATGAGTTTCCATGGTTTCTCATGTTTTGAAAATAAATCCAACATACACAAAACAAGTTAGAGAGGAAGAAGAAGAGTTAGAAGCAAGAGGTTTACCTCTTTTCAAGCTCTAAGATGAGTCCTAAGGCTCCTTGCTCTTGAAAAGCTCTCTTCTCTCTCTTCTCTCTCTTCTCTTCAAAGTTCTAACCCTAAAATGTGTTTGGTTCTATTTTAAAGAGCATCGTCGTAAGTGTAATCGATTACCATATGGTGTAATCGATTACATCAGTTAAAAATTTAAAATACAATCTCAACGACTTGATGTAATCGATTACCAAACATGTTGTAATCGATTACAATGTGAAAAATACACATATCTGATGCTTTTAATATGTTGTAATCGATTACGAGTATAGTGTAATCGATTACATCATGTAAAATACACAGGTCTGATTAGTTTATCAGCGTGTAATCGATTACCAGGATTGTGTAATCGATTACACTGTGAAAAATGCACATATCTGATGCTTTTAATATGTTGTAGTCGATTACGGGTTAGTGTAATCGATTACATCATGTAAAATACACAGGTCTGATTAGTTTATCAGCATGTAATCGATTACCAGGACTGTGTAATCGATTATACTGTTAAAAAAAAGAATCTCAAAGTGTCAATAGCCCAAAATTGTCATTTCTCGCTCAGGCGAGAATCCTCCAGTATAGCCTAAGATTTCACCCTCCCAGCTGATCCTTTCTCGCTCAGGCGAGAATCTCTCGATCAAACGAGGCTTCCAGGACTGATACTATAATTTTAAAGATTAAAATTTGGGGTGTTACAATCCTCCCTCTCTTATAAGAATTTTCGTCCCCGAAAATTAAACATACCTCGGAAAATAAAATCATCACCTAGACCTTAGGCATAAGTATATCCAACCGAAATCTTAATTGATCCCCTAATTCATTAAGATTACTTAATCGGTCATTAAGGGCATACACCACTAAACCGTGATATCCCCAAACCAATTCATGAACCAACTCATCAATGTCCAAATATTAAGATCCTAGCCTCGAACAACATCGAATACCATGAGAACTAAACCGTAATTCAGACTAAAGATTTTTTTTTTATATTCGCCAAGAACCATAGGTCTCTAGAACTTATCCAGCTGACAAACCCCACATACATTAATAATCCCGATAACACTCCCGAAATCCAGCGAATGGGGAGCCCCTTATCCCTCATCCACCCCAATGCCTCATTTAACATCCACCATACACTAGCTAGTTCCACTCTCACTCAAGAAACTAGCATAATTTCATTTTACTCATTCAACAAAACATCTACACAATAAGACTCTTAGCGTCTCTTTCATTGTACACAATCACACCAAAACTAGATATTCTATTAGCAATCGGCTAGCACGAGTCGACCAACACTCAATTCCACAACTTGCGTTCGGTTTGGTCATCCCAATTTCGTTAGCAAAGATAAACTTACTAACCCACTCGCATTATGTCCAGAAATACATGGGCGTCTTATATCGCTAAACTTTTAACAACCTCCCACTTATTCCGATATGGTTGCTAAATTTTCAGAATCCTCCAACATGATACTAAATCATTACTTTGCCACAAGCTATGTTTTACCCAAAAAGGATTTTCGAAAACGGTTGAATCCACGAGTCATGGCAACCACGTCGTGAAACACGGTTCGCATACTCACTTCAACACAACCCAAAACTTCTTCTCTCCTATGGTTACACCACACCCATACATCGCAATTACTGACGTTCACGAAACAACAACAACTTTTGCCGGTACAATATTCAACGCAGACAATTGATGTACACCACAACTATTTCATGCGTTGCCAATGTCCTATCACATAGGGCAAGTCTATGCCACAAAGGCGAATCAATACCACATAGGGTAAGTCTATGCCACAAAGGCGAATCAATACCACATAGGGAAAGTCTATGCCACAAAGGCGAATCAATACAACATAGGGCAAATCTATGCCACAAAGGTTAATCAATACCACATAGGCCAAGTCTTTGCCACAAAGGCGAATCAATGCAACTTCCATTCAATGACATTCATAAATCTATTCTCATAATAACAAATCCAATACGGTTACCTTTCGCATTATATCATTAAGTATGGAAATGATTCTCCCTTACCTTGGTGTGTGTTGGCATTTGGCGGCTTGTTAGTCTCTACTCCGCTTCCTCCACACACACACAAAAACATAATCAATAATATATTCGTAACATCACATTATAACTCATTTTACATATTTCAACCACAAAATAACTCATACTCCTATGATTCTCGAAACTATCTCTATTGAGACTTCAAACATGTAACTCATAAACATTTAACCCCTCATTCCACATCATAATCATAAACCACAACCCAACTTAACATTTCACCTCATTTCTTCACCATTTCGTTTCTAGGTTTTGGGATTTCCTACAATCAACGTTTTTCAAACACCATTTCCAAATATAAACTCTACACTACGAGTTTTCAAGAAAGAAGTTAAATAAAACGAACCACCACTCAAAGGAGAGAGTTAGGTTGTTTTCCAACTCAAAGAGAAGAGACCCAAATACCCACAATGAGTTTCTAAGTAAGAAGAAGTGTTAAAATCAAGAGGTTTACCTCTTATATAGCTTCTCTTAGCCTTTACACGGGCTCTTCCCAAGAAAATCGCTTCCTCTTTTCTTTTCTCTCAAAAGCCTCTCTCATTTTCGTGTTTGGGGCTCTATTTTAGGGTTCAGGATTTTAGATTCTCGCCCAAGCGAGAATACGTCGCCCAGGCGAGAGACCCCGCCTTTTCAAATTTTCAAACATTGACGCTTTCGCTCAAGCGAGGGATTCTCGCACAAGCGAGGATCCTTCAGTGTCGACACACTCTCCCTCGCCCAGGCGAGCCAAATCTCGCTCAAGCAAGGCTTCTCTCGCCCAGGCGAACCACATCTCGCTCAAGCGAGGCTCCCAGATAAAATCCTAGGAGAACCACTGATACCCTCGCCCAAGCAAGACTCACTCGCTCATGCGAGAATCAGTCAGTAGCTCCCAAACTGACCGAGTTTCACAATGTTCCAAATATCAAACTTTTAGGGGGTTACAAGAAAGGTGTACGATATATTTAAATGGTAAAATAGCCAGGGAAAGAAATTGAACCGTTATAAATTGTAAGTCTTGGGAATACATGTATAATTGGATTGAAAATAAATGAAAAATTCAATATGGTGTAATTTGGGTCTTTACAGTACCCTCTAGTAATGGAATGTGACCAGGAGATAATAAAAATAATCTAGGCCTTAAAATAGTAATTAAAATTGGATCATTAAATTTTGTGTTTGCCACATGTCAAAATATGGGTTTAGTAGTGGATTTTTTAGTATTGAAGAGAATCACCATGATGAGTCTAGATCCATTGTTTTTAGTTTTATATAGATATGACATAATTATCTTAGTTAGTCTAGATGTCAATCTCATCAAACAAATCTTTTCGAAGTTGTAAATCCTATAAATAAGAGAGCTTCACAAACAAACAAAAAACTGAAGTGAGTTTCTATATATATATATTGTATCATTCATTCTCAAATCTCAATCTTCAAACTAGAATAATGGTCACGCATATTTCCCTGCTATTTTGTGTCTTTTTCATCTTGAAATGCACATTTTTATCAAAGTGTGATGCTGGTGATGATAATCCAAAGCTTCATATAGTGTATGTGAACACTCAATTTTGTCCGGCCTATATTTAAAAAATATAAAAAAAAACACAAACACCAAAGTATAAGTTTGTGGGGTGTGCAGGTGCATTGATGACACTTGTATCGTAAAAGTCACAACCAATTATAACAATTAGTGACTAGCTCACTGAATTTCTTACAAACGTTACAACAAATGAGTATAAGTGTTACACAACATGAAATTAGAGCTTATTGATGTTCATATTGGTCATGTCTACTTTGTCCCAATCTCAACAAACAGAAATGCTTCAGGAATTCACTTGGTTGTAAGTGGTTACGAGAGAATCCATGTAACTTTTAATTGCATGAAGCGCATCCAGCAGCACATGGCTCATTCCATGGTTGGTCTCATCACTATAGTTTCCACTCTACAACAGCCAAGCAAATGGTTAACAAGATAACGAAACTAATAGGAACAACAAATCTGCATTGAAACAAAAAATCAGCAAAGTGTATGGGGGGACAGAGAATACTGCATACACAAGAGGACATAATATCTACAACACAACTCAACAAGTTCAGAATTCCCAAACTACAATCGATATCCACATAACGTATCCCATTATACAAAATCATGTTCATATTCAGAAAGCATTCACAAACAAATCAAGGAAGTGGCAGTTGGAAGAAAAAAACAAGGAGTTACGAAGAAGAACTTGGAAGAAGGGATCTTACCCTTATTAGAGCCAAGAAATAGATAAGCACCAGGCAGTCGAGCAATTACAAGTGATGAAGGAAGATAGGGGAAAAAGGGGGCAAATGAGATGTTACGAAAGGAATTCCAAGAGGAAGCCTTCAAAACATGAGCAAGTCAGAAATTATTGTCATCAAGAGGCCACATAATTGACAGTGTGAAGAGAAAGAATATGAAAAGAAAGAGGAAGTAAAAGTAACCATGTAAAAGGAATTAAAGCTATTGCAATTGCATGTTCATAAAGAAGTAACCATGAATTACCAAGGGAATGCAAAACAGATATATTAGACGATAACCCATATATCCAAACAGTTACAAGTCGGAAGATTAAGACAGTTATACCAATCAGAGTACTAAATGGCAGCAATAAAAGACTATACACCAAAGGATATATCATCTTCCAGTTACACGTCTTAAATCACCCATAAATTATCAAGATTGTAAGCAGAAGAGGCTATTAGCAAATGCAGGGCTGCACTTTAAATACAACCATTATGATTGGCAACTCTCCTGGACAGTTTCAAAATGGATAATTAGAAAGCAAATGTGTTGATACGTTTTGACTCAATTGGTAACTTAAGGGTCTATTCTCAACCACAATCAGAATAATCAGAAGTTATGGCACATTAAACCAGAGGCCATCTCTCACATAAAAAAAGGAGACACGTTCATGAGTCTAGGGGGAGAGGCAGTGATGCACAATTCTATCACACAGTAGTCATATATGAGAGGGAATTATATAGCAATCAGAGAAGAGAGAATACTGAGCTGCTATACAAAACATACCTAGCCATCTTCTCCATCTCTATTCCCCCCTCATTTCCATATTGACAAAAAATGCATTCACAAGATCATCCCTCATAGCTATCAAATCTATGTCAAACCCATAGTCAAAGACATGAGTACCTTAACCATTATCTTGATGCTCTCAACCCTCCTACCTACTGTTATTGCTTCATATACATATTCATCTATACACAAGCTATCTATACACACTACACTGTTCTATCACATAAAAATCAGAGATAACGCCAATATATGAGAGATACAATTCCTCACCGAGTTGCATTGTCCGATCTCGAGTCGCAACCCCATAGGTGTCGGATCCTCCCCATCCATGCCGGTTCTCTACCGTAGTTACGAACTGATAGGCTATAGTCACGGTGAGAGCAACTAATTAAGAGGTTATGAAGTTGAAGAAAAAAGTGAGGGATCATGACCAATCCGTTCTAACAAGGGAAAGAATGGCCGAATTCATACCAGTCTTGGATGGACACGAGTAAAGCATGATGGAATGCTAGTGGCTTTCCCACCATAAACCACCGCCGAAACAGGAGAAAGGAAAATGGGTTCCCTTCGGTTCCCTAACTGGCCATAGTTGTCGCTGCCATTAAGAAAGGACGAGGATGCAGACGTGAAGAAGATGTCTTCTCACGCCTGGAACGAGGCGTTTCCGCCATTCCCGCCGGTGGAGAAAGAATCCGTGAGAGGAGAAGGGCCAAGGGGAAGGGATGATGATTTTAGGGATTTTGAATCCCTTCACACGTGAAAGGATGGAATGGGGTAACCCTCGGTTACCCCTCTAAAATTACTCACCCTTGTGAGTTTACTATATTACCCCCTCTTCTAATTATTAATTTTTTATTTTTATTTTAATTCAATCTCTTATTTATTTTTATGATTTTATTCTTTTGTTATGTTCATACTATGTTACTAATATTTCTTTCTTTATTTTGTCAAAGTTAAAATATCCACGAGTCTATGTCACTTTCTCTGCATATATGTTAAGCATTAGTTTTGATTTGTTATTGATCTTCTAAAAATAATAATTTGAAATAAATTTTATCTTCAACGAATTTTAAATGGAATTTGATAATCCAGTATATGGCCCGTGTTATCTCTAACTTTTCTGAGAATGGGAACAAGGTCTACGACCAGTGCTGTTTCTAAACTAATAATTTCATATCAAAAATATTTTAAATCTATTCTATTACTCAACGAATTTTAAATGGAATCTGATAGTCCGATCGACAACCCGTGTCGTTTCTACCTTTTTATCCTAAATATGGAAAGTCGGTGTATGGCCAGTGTTGTCTCTTTACTATCAACTCTAGTTTTATAAAAACAAGTACTTCTAAAAAATATTTTTTCTAAATTAAGTGTTCCATAATGATTTTCAAAAAGAGTCTGATAGTCCGGTCGACGACTCGTGTCGTTTCTACCTTTCCATCCTAAAGATGGAAAGTTGGTGTACAACCAGTGTTGTCTATTCACTATCAACTCTAGTCTTATAAAAACAAGTACTTCTAAAAAACCTCTTTTCTAAATTAAGTATTCCTTAATGATTTTCAAAAAAAGTTTGATAGTCCGGTCGATGACCCGTATCGTTTCTACCTTTCCGTCCTAAAGATGGAAAGACGGTATGCGACCAGTGTCGTCTCTTTACTACCAACTCTAATTTTATAAAACAAGTTATTTCTAAATACTTTTAAATACACCTTTACCTGAAATATTTCCAAATGTCTTTAAAACTCAAATGTTTTTAAAATTAATAGTCTGGTCGACGACCCGTGTCGTTTCTTCCTTTCTACTTTAAAAGTGGAAAGTCGGTGCACGACCAGTGCTGTCTCTTTACTATTAATCCCTATTTCATAAAATTATAAAAATTATTTCTACAACGAATGTTATAACTTCAATTCAACCAAATCGATACCTTCAAATCAACGAAATCAACCAATTAATTTTTGGACAAGAATTACGTAGCCTTGATTTCCGTATTGCACCTAGGGATACGTAGGAGCAAGATGAACTCTTGTGAGGCACAACAATAGAAAATAAAACATTTTGCTTTAATTACTGAATTTTAATAAAGAATTTTTAAGGGTATAAAAGTCCATGTTGTTAGCGAGGGTACCGTTTTAATGCAGACGAGGTGCTAATACCTTCTTCGATCCGTAATCGACTCACGAGCTCAGAATCTCTGATTAAAGACCAAATTATCCTAATTGGGCATATTTAGAGTTTTCTATGTTTTAACCGCAAAAAACGTAGTGGCGACTCCAAAATAATTGGAAGAGGTAGAAATCGAGTTCGCCTCTCCCTAAGTCGCAGGGCCGGTCTTCCAACCAAAAATCAAGTTGCGACAGGGTATATGGGTTCACTTCCTAAGACACCATATTCTCCAAGCTCTCACCATTTAAGCATGATGCAACAAGTCTTTGTTGAAAATGATTATACAAATTTCTTAATCCATAGTTATATGATAAGTTTCAACGGGTTTGCAACCATGCTCACTAATCATCAAAAGGAAAAGATTTCTCAAATGGAAGGTGTAGTCTCGGGTTTTCCAAGCAAAAATCTCTAATTACACACAACTCGATCATGGGACTTTCTAGGACTTAGTCAGTCAGTCAAACGAAACCGCTCTATAGAGAGTGATGTTGTTATTGGAGTTCTTGACACCAGCGTATGGCCCGAATCTGATAGTTTCAAAGATGAAGGTTTTGGTCCTGTTCCAAAAAATTGGAAGGGTTCTTGTGCAGGTGGTAAGAACTTTACTTGCAATAAAAAAATCATTGGTGCCAGATATTACATAGAAGACACTGCTATAGACCTAGATGGACATGGATCACATACAACATCAACAGCTGCGGGAAACTATGTTCATAGGGCAAGCTTTTTTGGACTTGCAAAAGGCACTGCAAGAGGCGGAGTCCCTTTTGCAAGAATTGCTGCATATAAAGTATGTACTGAATTAGGATGTGATAGTTCTGCTATCTTGTCTGCTTTTGATGATGCTATAGCAGATGGTGTAAGCATCAATTCAATTTCTATAGGAAGTTCCTACCAATATTTTTTTGAAGAAGATCCTATCGCGATTGGTTCATTTCATGCTATGGCAGGAGGGATACTCGCAGTGAATTCTGCAGGTAATAGCGGTCCTTTTCCAGCATTTGTTTCGAGTGTATCACCGTGGATGCTAAGTGTAGCTACGAGTACAATAGACCGAAGATTCATTGACAAGGTAGTTCTAGGGAATGAAAAAATACTATAGATTAAATGAAAAAATATAAAGTCCATAACTACACATATCTGTATTAATCTAAACGGATTTACAATCATCCCATAATGTTATCAAATTAACTACAACGTCAAGTAGCAAATAAGACAAATAGATTAATAAACACAAAAGTTTCCTAAGTGAGCTTCCTTCTCGAAATCCTTCCTTTACCTACAATGGGATTATCATAAACAACACACAAAACAAAAGGGAGTAAGCCATTAGTTCAAAAACTAACATCACATGATAATCCACATTTCAAACACTATTTACTTTAATATAGTTTATAAACACAGTTACATAAATGTGAGTATTCATAACTTACTACGTTCACTTCCACGTTATTCATATTCGCCCTATAGTATATATATCACATAATATATATTCTATATCACGCATAATACGTCATTTCGAAACGTCTTACTTCTCTTTATTCGTATCCACCCTATAGTACATATGTCCCATAATATATCTCCTATAGCATGTATATCACTTTTATTCTTAACATCTTCCTTCTCATCATTCATATTCACCCTATAGAATATATATCCCATACTATATATCATATAGCATGCATATGACTTTCATTGTGACAATCTCATTTCTCATCAGTCATATTCACTCTATAGAATATACATCCTATAATATATATCCTATAGCATGCATATAACTTTCATTACTCCGAGTTTTATTTCAATTGGCACTCCACCAATACGTAGACAATAAATGCACCCAACATCATTACAACATAACACATATGCTTGTAATTACAAAGTGACTTACAATTTATTGATTTCATTTTTAGTCTTATTTCTATTGATACTCCCCCAATAAATTGTCAATAAATGCACCCGACATCATTACAGCATAGTGTATATGCCTGTAACTACAAAGTGGCTTACAATTTATTGATTTCATTTTGAGTCTTATTTCCATTGGTACTCCCCCAATAAATTGTCAATAAATGCACCCGACATCATTACAGCATAATGTATATGTCTGTAACTACAAAGTGACTTACAATTTATTGATTTCATTTTGAGTCTTATTTCCATTGGTACTCCCCCAATAAATTTTCAATAAATGCACCCGACATCATTACAGCATAGTGTATATGCCTGTAACTACAAAGTGACTTACAATTTATTGATTTCATTTTGAGTCTTATTTCCATTGGTACTCCCCCAATAAATTATCAATAAATGCACCCGATATCATTACAGCATAGTGTATATGCCTGTAACTACAAAGTGACTTACAATTTATTGATTTCATTTTGAGTCTTATTTCCATTGGTACTCCCTCAATAAATTGTCAATAAATACACCCGACATCATTACAGCATAGTGTATATGCCTGTAACTACAAAGTGACTTACAATTTATTGATTTCATTTTGAGTCTTATTTCCATTGGTACTCCTCCAATAAATTGTCAATAAATGCACCCGACATCATTACAGCATAGTGTATATGCATGTAACTACAAAGTGACTTACAATTTATTGATTTCATTTTGAGTCTTATTTCCATTGGTACTCCCCCAATAAATAAACTGTAAATCCACTTCTCACCATTATCGACATACCCATATATGTTCATAATGACAAAGGGATTCACCTTTGATTCACTATCCATAACAGAAAAGCCACACATTTTCCAACATAATGCATAAATTAAAGACTTATCCTTACAAACACTTTACCTCTTTCACATACCTCATTCATATCAGCAAGTATGATTTAGAGACACTTATCCCTTACCTTGGTGAGTGTTGGGGATCGGTTCCGAGTAACTTTAAAAGTCTCCTCCGCGATTTCCTCCAACCTTAGGATCTTTCCTCATTTCCACCAATAACAACAATGTCAGTCATTTATTCAAAATAACACATAAATAACTCGTATTTCATCATCCAACATACAAGGGATTCACATATTTTCAATATTTCCAAAACGACTTCAATACAAGTTTCTAAACATTAAAACATACATGTTTATCTCATACATCAACATCCAAGCACAAACTCATCATATACATCTAACATTTCATCTCTTTCTCTTTATACCCATATTCTCATTTTGGGGTTTTTTTGGGGTTTTCATGAATAACCCACAAAAACTTTCCATTCATCAAATATCAACTCTAAACCAAGAGTTTACAAGAGAAAAACAACATAAAACGAACCATAACTCTAAAGGATGAGTTTCCATGGTTTCTCATATTTTGAAAATAGATCCAACATACCCAAAACAAGTTAGAGAGGAAGAAGAAGAGTCCTAATGCTCTTTGCTCTTTAAAAGCTCTTTTCTCTCTCTTCTTTTCAAAGTTCTAACCTTAAAATGTGTTTGGGGTTTCTATTTTAAAGAGCAGTCATCGGGTTCTCGCTCAAGCGAGCCCTTTCTCGCTCAAGCGAGAAAATCCCGCCTTTTAAAAATTTCAGATCTGACCCTCTCGCTCAAGCGAGAATCTCACAGTGTCAACGGCCCCCAAATTGCCATTTCTTGCCCAGGCGAGACAACTCTCGCTCAGGCGAGAATCCTCCAGTATATCCCAGGATTTCACACTCCCAGGTGATCCTTTCTCGTTCAGGCGTGGATCTCTCGCTCAAGAGAGACTTCCAGGACTGATACTATAATTTTAAAGACTCAAAATTAGGGTGTTATAGCTTGAGCCAAAGCTTGCTACATTACTTGAGCCAAAGTTTGTTACATTACTTGAGCCAAGGTTTGCTACATTACTTAAGCCAAAGTTTGCTACATTACATGAGCCAAAGTTTGCTACATTACTTGAGCCAAAGTTTGCTACATCACTTGAGCCAAAGTCGTTAACCAATCATGGTCGGCTAAAACGAGTTTTCTTTTCATTGATACACCATCAATTCATAAACGGTAAATCCATGCAATCCTCATTACAAACATACCCATATATGTTTATAATAAACAAGTGGTTCACAACTTGATTCATTATCCACAACCAAAAATTCAACGCATTTTCTATCACAATGCATAAGTTAAAGACTTATCCTTACCTTGGTGAGTGTTGGGTTTGGTTCTTGGTAACTTCGCAAGTTCCACTGACACTGCCTCCAACTTTAGGATCTTTCCTCATTCCCACCATATAACACAATGTTAGTCATTTATTCCAAATAACACATAAATAACTCATTTTGCATCTTTAACCACATAGGAGATTTAACACATTTTCAATGTTTCTAAACTACTTTCATTATAAGTTTACAAACATCTAAAACATACATATTCATCTCAAATTTCAACATTTGAAAGCTTACTCATCTTCTACCTCTAGCATTTTATCCATTTTCCTCTTTAACCACATTTTCATTTTAGGGTTTTGGGGTTTTCATGAATCAACCCACAAACCCTTTCCATTCTTGAAATACCAACTCTAAACCAAGAGCTTTCAAGAGAAAATCAACATAAAATGAACCATAACTCAAAAGGGTGAGTTTCCATGGTTTCTCATATTTTGAGAAGAGATCCAACATACCCAAAACAAGTTTCAAAGGGAAGAAGAGAGTTAGAACCAAGAGTTTTACCTCTTCTCAAGCTTCTAGATGAGTATCAAAGCTCCTTGCCCTTGGAAAAGCTCTTTTCTCTCACCTCTCTTCAATTTCTAACCCTAAAATGTGTTTGGGGTTTCTCATTTTATGCAAACTCGTCGGGTTCTCTCTTAAGCGAACCCATTCTCGCTCAAGCGAGAAAATCCCGCCCATTTTAAAAACTCATATCTAACCCTCTCACTCAAGCGAGGGAACTCTCGCTCAGGCGAGGCAGCTCTCGCTCAAGCGAGTATCTTACAGCCTCGACAAGTCCAAAATGTCACTTTTCTCGCCCAGGCGAGACAACTCTCGCTCAGGCGAGACCACTCTCGCTCAAGCGAGGCAACTCTCGCTCAAGCGAAAATCCTTCAGTATAGCCCAGGATTTCACCCTCCCAGGTGAGCCTTTCTCGCCCAGGCGACAATCCCTCGCTCAAGCGAGAATCCCAGGACTGATACTATAATTTTAAAGACTTAAATTAAGGGTGTCACAAGAAATCTTTTCCTTTTGATGATTAGTGAGCATGGCTGCAAACCCGTTGAAACTTCTCTTATAACTATGGATTAAGAAATTTGTAGAATCATTTTCAACAAAGACTTCTTGCATCATGCTTAAATGGTGAGAGCTTGGAGAATATGATGTCTTAGGAAGTGAACCCATATACACTATATGAAGCTTTGGATTATCATCACCAACATCAAACTTTGATAAAAATGTGCATGCCAAGATCAAAGAGACACAAAATAGCAGGGAAATATGCGTGACCATTATTTTAGTTTGAAGATTGAGATTTGAGAATGAATGATACAATATATATAGAAATTCAATTCAATTTTCTGTTTTTTGTTTGTTTGTGAAGCTCTCTTATTTATAGGATTTACAGCTTCGAAAAGATTTGTTTGATGAGATTGACATCTAGACTAACTAAGATAATTATGTCTTATCTATATAAAACTAAAAACAATGGATCAAGACTCATCATGGGTTGTGATTCTATTCAATACTAAAAAATCCACTACTAAACCCAGATTTTTACATGTGGCAAACACAAAATTTAATGATCCAATTTTAAATACTATTTTAAGACCTAGATTATTTTTATTATCTCCTGGTCACATTCCATTACTACAGGGTACTGTAAAGACCCAAATTACAACATAGGAATTTTTCGTTTATTTTCAATCCAATTATACATGTATTCCCAAGACTTACAATTTATAACGGTTCAATTTCTTTCCCTGGCTATTTTACCATTTAAATATATCGTACACCTTTCTTACCACCAGGAAATCCAAATGAAAATTTAATTCACAAAGATAAATACCAATGATCATATGAATAAATACTCCTCCTAGGTTTATAGCAATTTTTTTATCCAAAAACTAACTTTCATATACATCTAAGTCCTTTTACCAACAAACTAGTCACTATTACAACTCATTTAAAAAATAGTCTAAAGTCAAATTTGTCAGAAATTCATCATACAAGTTTGCTACATCGCTTGAGCCAAAGCTTGCTACATCGCTTGAGCCAAAGCTTGCTACATCAATTGAGCCAAAGCTTGCTACATCGCTTGAGCCAAAGCTTTCTACATCGCTTGAGCCAAAGCTTGCTACATCGGTTGAGCTCACTTGAGCTAAATCTTGCTACATCGCTTGAGCCAAAGCTTGCTACATCGCTTGAGCCAAAGCTTGCTACATCGCTTGAGCTAAAGCTTGCTACATTACTTGAGCTAAAGTTTGCTACATTACTTGAGCCAAGGTTTGCTACATTACTTAAGCCAAAGTTTTCTACATTACATGAGCCAAAGTTTGCTACATTACTTGAGCCAAAGTTTGCTACATCACTTTAGCCAAAGTCGCTAACCAATCATGGTCGGCTAAAACGAGTTTTCTTTTCATTGATACACCATCAATTCATAAACGGTAAATCCATGCAATCCTCATTACAAACATACCCATATATGTTTATAATAAATAAGTGGTTCACAACTTGATCATTATCCACAACCAGAAAATCCCCACATTTTCTATTACAATGCACAAGTTAAAGACTTGTCCTTACCTTGGTGAGTGTTGGGTTTGGTTCTTAGCAACTTCGCAAGTTCCACCGATACTGCCTCCAACTTTAGGATCTTTCCTCATTCCCACCATATAACACAATGTTAGTCATTGATTCCAAATAACATCTAAACTGTAAGACTGAGATTGCAATTAAGAGGGGGTGAATTAGTTGTTGCAATAAGTATGGCCAATTTTTCTGCGATATCAAAGTTAACGTGCAACGAAAATAATATGCAGAAAAATATTGACTTAGGAAGGATAAATAAATAACAAAGAGAAGGGAAAGAGAGTACACATGTGTTTTATACTGGTTCACCTTCTTGTCCACCGAAGGCTACGTCCAGTACTCTTGACGCGCAAGAGATTCCTTTATTAAATATAATGAGTTGCAATTACAAATATCTCACCCCGAGATCTTCTTGTACCTTACACACTCACTTATATCTAATCCCCTTGGAAAACTCTATTCCAAGTAACACCCTTGGTAAACACTATACCAAGTCACTCACCCTTTCTCTTCACACCCTTGTGAAAGAAAGTAAACTTTGCAAAAGTGAAGAATGTACAATTTGGCTTGGATTGCCTTACAAGTGTATATGACAATTTCTAGAACTTTTAATCCAATAACAACTCGTATACTTAAGATAATAAAGCTCTTTTAAATTTGAAAATGTTTGGAAAGCACTTTTGAAGCAACTCAAAAATACTTAGAAAGTTTGAGAGTATGTTGCTTTGAAAAGTGCAGAAAATTCAGAAAAGTATAAGAGCTTTGTCTGATTTTCTTATGAGAGTTGTTATCTGTCGTGAGAGTGTTTCAATGCCTTTATATAGGCTTCCAATCAACCATAATACCCTTAGGCATGAGAAGGTTTCGTTTGGAATGAAAAGCAATCAGTTTGAAGTGAAACCTCTTCACATGAAATCTGAAAAACTAATGCAACAACTCTCAGTAATCGATTACTGCAAATGGGTAATCGATTACCCAACAATCCTGTTAACAGCTTTTTGAAAATTCACACAGTGTAATCGATTACTATATATGAGTAATCGATTACTCAACAACTCTGTTTGACAGCTTTGTCAATTTGCCTTAGTGTAATCGATTACACTACTCTGAGTAATCGATTACCCTGTTTTTAAAAAATGGTAATTTGTTACTCTAAAGTCTGTAATGGATTACTCATAGCTGTTAGAGGTTTGAAAACTCTTTTCTCACTCATGTAACTTGTTACTCAAGTATGGTAACCCGTTACATGTGTTTGAAAATTATTTTTATTCACACTTAGTTTTTCTTGATTTTCTTGAAAACAATTTTGAGCATTATTAACTAAGTAAATAAAGGAGTTGTAAGGATAGAAATACCTAAAGACTTAGACTCTAAATCTTGAAGCTTTATCTTCGATAGTCTTTTTGTCGGTCTTCTTCCTTTCTTCTTTTTGTGATATTGGCGTCTTCATCAAAACCGTGTCAAGGTCAGGAGCAAGATCTTCTTCACAATCTCCCCATTTTTCATGATGACAAACCAATGTCCTCTTGAAAATGTAATTTTCTGAGAGCAGTATACTTGATGATATATCGTGACTTGTCTTGAGTATACTCCCCCTATATGTATGCATGTATGCTCCCCCTTTCTTTTGGAATTATGTGCCTAAAAGAATATTGACAGAAAATACACATCTCCCAACTTTTCTCCCCCTTTTGACTTCATCAAAAAGAAGAAAAGCCTAGATTCTAGCACAATAGACATTTGTAGAGCATAACATACAATATTTCATTGTATATGAAAATTCAAGTAATATAAAGCATAATATAATTAACACCATGTATGAAACATAAATACATTGCATAACATCATAAATAAAGATGTTTATACACGAAATCCAAAAACAACAAGAAATAACCCAAACAATGTTCAAAAGCAAATGGAACTAGCACAACCATAGTCAGTACAGAATCAGAAACCTCGACAAAATAATCTACGACTCGGGCTCAGAACTATCTTCATCAACATCCATGTTGCTTAGCCTCGAAGAAAGACGATGAAGTTCGTAATGGATTTATTGGCTCTGGGTATCAAAAGCATCCATCCTTGTGGTGATGTAGCCTCAAAGAGAAACCAATTCATCCATAATCATCTGATTAGTGGGCATTGCAGCATATGCAGAAGATTGAGCATGAGACTCAGGCTGGTTTGGTGCAGCAGTAGGTTATGGTTCGTCGGTAGGAGCAGGTTGGCGGTCGGTACGATGCTTGTAGGTTCGACGAGTAACAGGATCTATAATGAATCCCATCTTGTGGACAACCTCAATATCAACCTTGCTTTCGCGAAGATTGAGGGCCACTTTGGTCTCACCTTCTAAAGGTACGCCGAAATGCTATAGGATTTTGGTAATGAAGATGGCGTAGGGCAACGGACTTTGGGAGTCGCAAACATGCCACATTTGATTCATTATTGTCTTAGTCCAATTAATTTTTGTTGTTAAACTTGATAGCATACATCAATTGGAGCTCTATGTAACTTATTTGCGAATGGTTTGAAAATTTTGGCAAAATGACATAGGAAAGAAAATAATGTATCAAACGATCTTCCAGCCTGAGATATCCAGTAGAGAGGATATCCCTGTTCTTAACAGTCTCGCCAAGACTTTGTTGCTTTCGCCTTTCTATTTTTTCCTTAGAAATTCTACAAGTAGAAAGATAGAATTTATTGCGATCGTAATCATCCCATTCACATACCAGGAAGAACCAAGTAATGTCGCCTATCATCGGTATATCACAACAAATAGAACTAAAGGTTTTCATATCCAAAATAATGTCCTTTCCCTTAACATGGGAAGTCATAAGATTTTTCCTAAAGTTCATGTTGCAGTAAAATACGCGAACAAGCTCAGGATAAATATCGTTCGCTTCGCAGCAAAAGTCAAAAAGTTTTTGTTGCCGCAAAAGTTAAGGAAAAAGAAATTCTTCAAACTCAAAGTTCCCAATGTTATCGTACTTAGGAGTAAAGATGGTGCGTCCATGGAAGTTTTCCTCAAAGACCTTCATTTGAGCGTCATTTTCAAGAAGCCTTGTCAAGTCCAACGGGTTAGACTTGGAAGATGATTCTCCTTGCTTAGACTTTGAAGAACGTGGTCTTTTTGAAGATGAAGCCATTTTTGGTGTTTGAAGGTTTAGGGTTTTTGAATTTGGAAATTTGGGTTTTTTTTATTTAGGCCACAAATCAGGAAATAGAAGGTGTATAAGTGTTTAGAATTGAAAATGTGATGTGATTTGCAACAAAAATCAATCAAAACGGAGTAGAAATGAGGTTTTTAGAGAATGAGAGGGTTTGGAGAGGGAGAACTCGAGTTACAAGAGAGAGAGAAAAAATGGAGGATTTCAAAAAAACGCAGCAATTCATATATATAACCGCAGAGAGTAATCGATTACAGCAAGTGAATAATCGATTACTCACTTTCAAAAATTCAAAATTTTTCAAACAGTGTTTCTCTGTAATCGATTACACCATTACAGTAATCGATTACTGTACCATATTGTTTTCCCACAGATGCTAAAATTGATTTTTGGCTCTAAAAACTTGAAAATTAAAGCATTAAACACACAATTTAAGATCAAGTAGGCATTGAATATAAACAATGAAGCATACATATAAACATTTAAACATGTTTGGACAAGTAAGCTTCATCGAGAATGCCTAATTCTCGTCTAATCTTATAAAAAGGTTCCTTTGCTAACAGTTTAGTAAATATGTCCGCTAGTTGATTATGAGTATAAATGAATTCTACCAACACATCCTTCTTTTGGACATGGTCCCTAAGGAAATGATGCCTTATCTCAATGTGTTTGGTTCTTGAGTGCATAATCGGATTTTTGGTGAGATTAATAGCACTAATATTGTCACATTTCAAGGGTGTGCAGCCTAAGTTTAAGCCGTAATCCCGTAATTGTTGTTTGAGCCACAACACTTGTGCATAAAAACTACCGGCAACAATATATTCCGCTTCAGCGGCGCTTAAGGAAACACAAGCTTGTTTCTTACAGGACCAAGAATCTAAAGCATTCCCTAGAATGTGGCAAGTACCACTTGTACTTTTTCTCTCAGACTTGCATCCTGCAAAGTCTGAATCCGAGAAGCCAACCAATTCACATATACTTCCCTTGGGATACCACAATCCAACATCTGTTGTGCCTTTGAGATACTTCATGATTCTCTTAACAACAACTAGATGTGACTCTTTGGGTTTAGATTGATATCGCGCACAAAGACATACACTAAACATAATATCAGGTCTACTAGTAGTAAGATATAAAAGAGATCCGATCATACCTCGATACTTAGATATTTCAATACATTTTCCAGCGTCATCAGCATCGATGTATGTACTTGATCCCATAGGAGTAGCAATCGGCTTGCAGTCATCTGAAAGGACCCGATTTTCGTAATCCAAAAATTCTCTTTTAAAACCTTGTTCAAGAAAACGAAGTGATTACTTTTAAAAGACATTACTCGAACGATTTGGAAAACCTGATTGAATATATATATAAGTTCAATTCCTCTTTCAGGTGCGGAAACAATCAATCGTTCACTTCATTAAAAACTTGTCATTGCACTTCCTTTTAATTACACAATTTAGATACAATTATCGATTCTCAATAATACTTCCATTTTTACATCATCTAACATCCTAACTATACATTTAGGAGAAAGTCACTCATACATAAATCCCATTTAACATACTCTTCATATTAGATGCATTATTCAATTACAACATTGAAAATATAAAGCAACTACTCGAACATGTAATCTCCTCCGCAAGCATCCGATGCGCTACCGCCACGACCTGAACTCAAATACATAACACATACAAGGAAAGACAGAGGGAGTAAGAACCAACTACGGCGACCGTAGCGTGGATTTACACGGAGTAATAACATTAAAGTATTAAAACCACACACGTCTAAAATCAATCATGATAAACATATACCAATCAACACGTATTATCCATATTCACCCTATAGTACACATATATCCCATACAATATGTGTTCTATAGTGTGCATATTTATTCATCACATATTATCCATATTCACCCTATAGTACACATATATCCCATAATATATATGTTCTATAGTGTGCATATTTTACTCATCTCATATTATCCATATTCACCATATAGTACACATATATCCCATAATATATATGTGCTATGGTGTGCTTATTTTATTCATCTAAACATACTCATTTCTCATCATTCACATTCACCCTATAAGATATATATCCCATAATATATATCCTATGGCATGCATATGGTTTTCCTTCCGAATATACACTTTTCACATCATTCACATTCCGTAGTAATTTACCCTTGATCTCTTTCAACAATTCTGCACCATACAAATAATCCTCTACCACATCGGGTAGCTCTAGTTAATCCCCATACGACATCGGGCATGTCGAGTAATTCCCCATACCACATCGGGCAGGTCTAGTAATCCCCATACCACATCGGTTAGGTCTAGTTATTTCTCCATACCACATCGGGCAGGTCTAGTTAATTCTCCATACCATATCGGGTAGGTCTAGTTAATTATCCATACCACATCGGGTAGGTCTATATTTCACATTATTTTCACATCACATGTTCGTCATAGCACAAAATATCAACTCAATGTTATACACCAATAAACACAAGGCATCACATCGTTCCAACATCATGGAATAACACACAACACCTTCATTGTCACAACATACCCATACATATTTATAACAATAAAGCGATTCACAACATATTCACTTCGATAAACATACTCATCTCCACCTTTACAAATCAACAACTCATTCAAACAATTCTTATTACCAACATACCCATCTCATTTTAACACCTTAATAACTCATCACACATTTATTGTTACAAACACACTCATATATGTTTATAACAATCAACAACCCACAACATACTCATTTTGATAAACATACTCATTTATATTTACGCCCATACATAACTCATACTCAATCATTATCACACAACATAATAATTTCTACTGTTGTCGTTAAACATCTCACAATCCTTATTACAAACACACCCATATGTGTTTATAATAAATCAACCATCCATAACATACAATTATTCATAAACAAGCCACACATAAAATATCACTCATCATATACACATTAACGTTAGAACCATCTTTAATGACGGTGTATTACCATAAAGGGGCATATGGCGTTGTACTTTCATAAACGGTTTTCTCCGCACATATGTCTCCACTTTTACGGTTAATACATCCTCATGTAAAATAAAGACTCTCACATGGACCACAAACTCCCAAGAGAGTTTCTATCTGTTAATGTGCTCCGATTCTTGAGGGAAATCGGAGATGATGACTCTAATGAAATACTCTAAGACCACAATGGTCTTCTCCCTCACCTTAGGTTGCGTAAGCTCCATGGATCCGTCAAGAGCTCCATCTCCCTCCATCTCCTTTAACCTCCATTGTTGCTTTTTCCTCTCCAAAGCTCTCCAATGTTACATTAATAAGCAAGAGGAAGGGGTTTTGATGTGTTTTTGAGGTTTAGAGGAGGAACGAGTCCGAATCTATGGGGAGCTGTAACACCTCAATTTTTGTTTTCGGATTGATTGGAAAACTTAGGGTGTTAAGGTGCATGCTTGACCATTCTCTCTTGGACGAGAGGGTCTCGCCTAAGCGAGGGACTCAACATTTTAAGTTTGAGAAGTGTAAGAACCTCACCCAAGCGAAGAAGTGGTCGTTTGAGCGAAAGTGAAATATGGAAAAGCTGTCAAATTCTAGCTCGAGCTAGGATTTTCGCCCAGGCTAGAGGGGGACCTTAGCATACTGCCCGATTCTTGCCCGAGCGAGAAATTCACGCCCGGGCGAGAGCTTTCCAGTGTGAAATGTGAAAAAGTCGTGAAATTCTCACCCAAGCGAGCCGTTCTCGCCCGGGCGAGAGCGTCAAAGCTATAAAAGCAAAAAATGGGATCTAGAAACCCTAATCTTCATTTTATTTCTCCCCCTTTCTCTCCCAATGGTGGCTCCATCCAAATGGACCATTTTTCCCTCCACTAAGCCTCAAAGCTCATCAAAACCTTCCTCTTGCTTCATGGTGACACATTTGGAAAAGCTTGGAGGTGAAAAAACAACAATGGGGGTTGGAGGAGATGAAGGGAGATGTGGCTCTTTTGTGGAGCAACGGAGCTTAAGCAACCTAAGGTGAGGGAGAAGACCATTGTGGTCTTAGTGTATTTCATTAGAGTCATCTTCTCCGATTTCCCTCAAGAATCGGAGCACGTTAACGGATAGAAACTCATTTGAGTGTTTGTGGTCCATGTGAGAGTCTTTATTTTACATGAAGTTTTATTAGCCATAAAAGTGGAGATATATGTGTGGGAAAAACCGTTTATTTAATTAAAACGCTATATGATCATTTATGGTAATACAACATCATGAAAGATGGTTCTAACGTTAATGTGTTATATGATGAAGAATATGTGGTGTGTAGTTTGTTTATGATAATTGTGTGTTATGGATGTTTGATGTGTTATGAACATACATGAGTATGTTTGTAACAAGGATTGTGAGATGTGTTGTTTAATGGCAAAAAGTAGAAATGGTTATGTTGTGTGATAATGATTGTGTGATGAGGTGTTGATTTGTTAAGAGTGGAAATGAGTATGTTGTAAGTGGGTGATTGTTATAAACATGTATGGGTGTGTTATAACAACAAATGTTTGATAAGTTGTGAATGTGTTAAAATGGATATGAGTATGTTTCTCAAAATGAGTATGTTGTAAGTGGTTGATTGTTATAAACATGTATGGGTGTGTTATAACAACGAATGTTTGATGAGTTGTGAATGTGTTAAAAGGGATATGAGTATGTTTATCAAAATGAGTATGTTGTGAGTGGTTAATTGTTACAAACATATATGGATGTGTTGTAACAATGAATGTGTGATGAGTTGTGAAAAGGGATATGAGTATGTTTATCAAAATGAGTATGTTGTGAGTGGTTGATTGTTATAAACATATATGGGTGTGTTGTAACAATGAATGTGTGATGAGTTGTAAATGTGTAAAAATGGAAAAGGTATGTTTGTGACAATGAAGGTGTTGTATGTTATTTATGGTGATAAAATAATGAGATGCCTTGTGTTGATTGTGTATGATATGGATGTGAGTGTAATGTGGAAACTCGACCTGCCCGATGTGGTATGGGAATTACTCGACCTGCCCGATGTGGTATGGGGAGTATTTGTACGGTGCAGAATTGTTGAACGAGATCAAGGGTAAATTACTACGGAATGTGAAGGATGTGAAAAGTGTATACCCAGAATCAAAATCATATGCACATCATAGGATATATATTATGGGATATATATCCTATAGGGTGAATATGAATGATGAGAAATGAGTATATTTGGACGAATAAAATATGCACACTATAACACATATATAGTATGGGATGTATGTGTACTATAGGGTAAATATGGATAATATATGATAAATAAATATCCACACTATAGAACACATATAGTATGGTATGTATGTGTACTATAGGGTGAATATGGATAATATGTGATGAATAAGTATGCACACTATAGAACACATATAGTATGGGATATATGTGTACTATAGGGTGAATATGGATAATATGTGTTGATTGATATATGCTTATCATGATTGATGTCAGATGTGTGTGGTTTTAATACTTTAATGTTATTACTCCATGTAAATCCACGCTTCGGTCGACGTAGTTGGTTCTTACTCCCTCTGTCTTTCCTTGTATGTGTTGTATATTTGGGTTTAGGTTGTGGAGGTAGCGCATTGGACGCTTGCAGAGAAGAGTACATGATAGAGTAGTGGATAATATGTAATTGATATGTTATATGATAAATATTTGTAATATGAAGAACATGTTAAAGTGGATTCATGTATAAACAACTTTCTTGTAAGTGTATAATGAAGTGGATCTAATGTTTGTATTTAAGGTACTTTTGAGAAATGGTAATTGTATAAAGGATGTATTTGTATTTAAGGTACTTTTGAGAAAGGGTAATTGTATAAAGGATGTATTTGAACGAAAGTGTAATGACATGCTTTTGAAATGAATGGTGTTTGGAATATTTTCGCCTTGTAAATTTATAAACATATTCACTCAAGTTTCCAATCTGTTCGAGTAATGTCTTTCAAAAGTAATCACTGCACTTTCACGAATAAGGATTTTAAAAGAGAATTTTCGAGTTATGAAAATCGGATCGTTACAATATGGTATCAGAGCATATGTCAACTCTGCGGCCTAAGGTATGACCTTACATGCTTCTTTGTGAAATTTGTGAGTTAACTACTTGACTTATGTGCATTGTTGTTGACTATGTGGTAACTGCTGATGTGAAAGATGATTGTTGAATTCCTTGCAGTAAGTGTTTGGTTGTGAATTTATCGTTGGATGTCTTGTGGTGAGTTATTAATGAAGTGCTTGTTGAAGACTTGTTGTTGAATTTATTGTGTGAGACCCTTGTTGGGGATTCTCTGGTGAAACTCTTGCTGAAAGTTTCTGGTTGTGAACATCTTGTTGGAATTGTTTATAGGGAGTTTGTGATAGTGATTTTCCGATTGGATTTCTTGACGTGAAATTTATTTTATCACTAAGATTAAGATAATTGAAAATGAGTGATTGAATTGTGAATTACGCATTTAGTATAAATATATATGGGTGTGTTTATACTAAAGTGGGCGTAGATTTACGGGAATGGAAAATGTGTGTATTTTCTGGTTATGCAAGGATGGAGTTGTGAATTACGCATTTAGTATAAACATATATGGGTGTGTTTATACTAAAGTGGGCGTAGATTTATGGGAAAACGATTTATGGTAAAATCAAACGGAATAAAATAATGAATTGTAAATCACTTTGTAGTTATAAGCATATATAAATATGTTTATAATGATGTCGGATGTATTTACTGTTTATGTATTGGTGGAGTGCCAATGGAAATAAAACTCGGAACAATGAAATGAATCATAAATCACTTTGTAGTTATAAGCATATATGGATATGTTTATAATGATGTCGGGTGTATTTACTGTTTATGTATTGGTGAAGTGCCAATGGAAATAAAACTCGAAATAAAATAATGAATTGTAAATCACTTTGTAGTTATTAGCATACATGGATATGTTTGTAACGATGTCGGGTGTATTTACCGTTTAATATATTGGTGGAATGCCAATGGAAATAAAACTCGGAATAAAGCAATAAATTGTAAGTCACTTTGCAGTTACAAGCATATACGATATGTTGTAATGATGTCGGGTGCATTTATTGTCTATGTATTGGTGGAGTGCCAATGGAAATAAAACTCGAAATAAAACAATGAATTGTAAATCACTTTGTAGTTATAAGCATACGTGGATATGTTTGTAATGATATCGGGTGTATTTACCATTTAATATATTGGTGGAGTGCCAATGGAAATAAAACTCGGGAAATGTATTGGTGGAGTGCCAATGGAAATAAAACTCGGGAAATGTATTGGTGGAGTGCCAATGGAAATAAAACTCGGGAAATGTATTGGTGGAGTGCCAATGGAAATAAAACTCGGGAAATGTATTGATGGAGTGCCAATGGAAATAAAACTCGGGAAATGTATTGGTGGAGTGCTAATGGAAATAAAACTCGGGAAATGTATTGGTGGAGTGCCAATGGAAATAAAACTCGGGAAATGTATTGGTGGAGTACTAATGGAAATAAAACTCGGAAATGTATTGGTGGAGTGCCAATGGAATTAAAACTCGGGAAATGTATTGGTGGAGTGCCAATGTAAATAAAAATCATTTTCTTTAGCCGACCATGATTGGTTAGTGACTTTGGCTCAAGTAATGTAGCTAGCTTTGGCTCAAGTAGCAAACTTTAGCTCAAGTTATATAGCATGTTTTCAAAAAAAAAATATATATATTTTTAGCCGACCATGAATGCTTAGCGACTCTGGCTTGAATATATAAGCGAAAACTCTGGCTTGAGTATATAAGCGCGTTTTCTTGTAAGAAGAAATGAGAATCTGCTTTTAGCAAACCTTAAGGGGTGTAGCGACTTTAGCTCAAGTTATGCAGCAAGGAAAATAAATTTCAAAATAGTTTACTAACCTTGTTCCAATGTGGATCATTGTTAAATTGCCTACCCGGAGTGGTAGTGGATCATTGTTGAATTGCCTACCCAAAGTGGTAGTGGATCATCGTTGTATTGCCTACCCGAAGGGGTAGTGGATTATCTTTGGGATGTAAACGGGTTGGATGTGGCCAAAAATAAATACTTTGGAAAGAGTGAATATTTCATGCTATAGTATATGTATTATGGGATGTTTATACTATAGGGTGAAATATCTCCTTGAGATTAGTTGATAATATCTGGTAATTGTTTTGTGACGTATAAATCATAGATGCATGTGTTATAGTTATTTCTTACAAGTGCATATTTCTGGGCGTTGATAATGTACCTGAATGTTGTGTGATTTAAGTTTTAGTGGGATAATTGATCTTTGTAAAGGTTGAGTGCTTGATGAGTCTTATGTTTAATGTACTTTGGAGAAATCATGTGGAGTGAAGTATAACATGTGGCTTATGCATTAATTCGGTTCCATGTTAAAGATCCCAAAATTGTAGTAACCGTATTTTGGACGAATGCTATGTTAAAATTTTGGTGAAAAAAAAAATTATGACCGTGTAATTCTAATATGATATAGACTTGAGTGCGAAATGCATGTCCATCATTGTATTTTGGGTATCTTTATAAAACTCATGTGCTTGGATGTTGAACCTCGAAAACCTATTTTGTTGCATATGAGTCAGTGATTGTTATGCATAATTGAAGTATTATGGCATAGTAAGTCTTGCTACATGGACGGTGAGGACTTTCATGTCCTGAATGGAATGTCACTCTAGAACTAACTAGCCTTTTGAAAATTGTGATTTGAACATTCAGGGTCGCATGAGGAAAAGGGTTTTAAGTTATTTTGAAATGATTATGAAAACTCTTGCTTCCCCAAGATGATTGCTATGTAACATACATCAAATCTATTTTCGAAAATCATTTTTGAAAGAAGAATACTATTCGGCCAAGCATATGATTTGAGTGGGTCTACGACCGTGTAGGCTTAGTTGAGACTATGAGCTAGCAAATCTTATTCTACCGCATTCATTTGTAATGGAAAATGTTGGATTGAATTGGATAATGACTTGGTGATTTTATTTCGTATGTGAAAAGACTCCAAAAATCTTGTTTGTCTAAATGCTACATGAATGACTATCATGTTTCTGTGTTATTGTGAGTATGAATTGAAATGCTAGTAAAGATTTTTGAGTAAATCATGGTTATTTGCACGTGTGAAATGAAATGACGTTGTTTCCATCGAGTGGATGTCGATCTAGCTATTGCATTTTTGGGTGCGCGCTAGTACATCTTGGTAAACGATGAGTATGGAGTCTCACTTCGAACTGGGTTCGAGAGTGTTGTGGTGAATCTGACCGTATAGGTTAATCGTTTTGAACTATTGTTGTAGTGATGGATCAGGGAGATATAATTGAAGGAGGAATACTGGAAAACCTTCATTTCGGTTGTGATAATTTCCTCTTAGTTGACCGGATGTTTGGATTGGATTTTTGGGCTCACAAAGGGTAGCCCATGATTTCACTATGTGGTATCACTATTACGTGGTATGTACCCTTATTTGTCGTCTAAGTGATCTTAATTGTTTGGACGGTTAGATCCAAGTGTGGTCAAGTGTATATTATGCTTATAGGGTAGGCAATGATAGTATCTTCCCGAGAGTAATCTAACAAAATTTCGGCGACGAAATTTCTTGTTAGGGGGGAAGGATTGTAACACCTAAATTTTTGTTTTCGGATTGATTGGAAAACTTAGGGTGTTGAGGTGCATGCTTGACCATTCTCTCTTGGACGAGAGGGTCTCGCCTATGCGAGGGACTCAACGTTTTAAGTTTGAGAAGTGTAGGAACCTCGCCCAAGCGAAGAAGTCGTCGTTTGAGGGAAAGTGAAATATGGAAAAACTGTCAAATTCTAGCTCGAGCTAGGATTTTCGCCCAGGCTAGAGGGGGATTTAAGGACCCAATTTCTACCCTTGAATTTTTTTTTCATTTTAATTCAATCTCATGCAATCACTCATAACTCACATTACCAATTTAATATCCTTACTTCAAAATCTTATTTCCCTTCTCACACTCAGTCCATAAATCAATAATGACATACATAATAATTTTACTTAGAAGTCCTCATGAATCATTCCTTGAACTACTCTTTTAACCTATTATATTATCATACAATTAATATTGTAGAAAAATATAATTTATTCATATCATTCTCTATGGGTACAAAGACCACAAAGGTTCTGATCCTCCAAAATAACTTTACGCATGGTTACAAATATCCAACTAATGGTTAACCATGATTACAATCATTTAAATCAGCAAGTAGTCATTTAGAATACGAAAATATGAAAAGTGAATCCAAAGTCTAAAGCTCCTAAAGCTCCCGACCTAGCATACTTCATTCATCTATATACCTGCAATGGGATTATCAATGCCAAAAGTACAAAACACACAAAGGAGTAAGTCGTTAATTCAATAAACATCATTATAAGATAATCCACATTATAAAAGGGGCTAGTAAATCATTTTTGAAATTCATTTTGTTTTCTTGCATAACTTGAGCCAAAGTCGCTACACCCCTCAGGGTTAGCTAAAAGCAGATTCTCATTTCTTTTAGGAGAAAACATGCTACATATACTCGAGCCGAAGTTTTGCTTATATACTCAAGCCAGAGTTTCGCTTATATACTCAAGCCAGAGTTTCGCTTATATACTCAAGCCAGAGTTTCACTTATATACTCAAGCCAAAGTTTCGCTTATATACTCAAGCCAGAGTTTCGCTTATATACTCAAGCCAGAGTTTCGCTTATATACTCAAGCCAGAGTTTCGCTTATATAATCAAGCTAGAGTTTTTCTTATATACTCAAGCCAGAGTTTTGCTTATATACTCAAGCCAGAGTTATATACTCAAGCCAGAGTCGCTAACCATTCATGGTCGGCTAAAAATATATTTTCTTTTCATCGAATTCACCATCAATCATTTCCCGTAAATCCACGCCATCTTTAGTATAAACACACCCATATATGTTTATACTAAATACGCGATTCGCAATATAATTATTGCATGGCCAGAAAACACACATTTTCCATTTCCGTAAATCTACGCCTACTTTAGTATAAACACACCCATATATGTTCATACTAAATGCGTAATTCACAACTCAATCATTTCATAACCAGAAAATACCCACATTTTCCTTTTCCGTAAATCTACACCTTCTTTAATATAAACACACCCATATATGTTTATACTAAATGCGTAATTTACAACTTAGTCTTTGCATAACCAGAAAATACATATTTTCTATTTCAAATGCAAAATTAAAGACTTATCCTTACCTCGGAGAGTATTGGGGTTCGGTTTGTGAGTAACTTTACCAGTTTCCTCCACGATCTCCTCCAACCTTGGGATCTTTCCTCATTCCCACCAATAACAAAATGTCAGTCATTTATTCTAAATAATACATAACGACTCATATTTCATCATCAAACATAAAAGTGATTCACATATTCTCAAGATCCCCAAAACTACGTCAATACAAGTTTCCAAACATCTAAGCACACATGTTTATCTCATATATCAACATTAAATCACAAACTCATATTCTCATTTTGGGGATTTTTGGGGTTTTCATGAACAACCCACAAAACCTTTCCATTCATCAAATACCAACTCTAAACCAAGAGTTTACAAGAGAAAAACAACATAAAACGAACCATAACTCTAAAGAATGAGTTTCCATAGTTTCTCATGTTTTGAAAATAGATCCAACATACCAAAAAATAGTTAGAGAGGAAAAAGAAGAGTTAGGAACAAGAGGTTTACCTCTTCTCAAGCTCTAAGATGAGTCCTAAGACTCTTTGCTCTTGAAAAGCTCTCCTATCTCTTCTCTTCAAAGTTCTAACCCTAAAATGTGTTTGAGGATTCTATTTTAAAGAGCAGTCGTCGGGTTCTCACTCAAGCGAGCCCATTCTCGCTCAGGCGAGAAAATCCCGCCTTTTTTAAATTACAGATCTGATCCTCTCGCTCAAGCGAGGGATTCTCGCTCAAGCGAGAATCTCACAGTGTCAACAGCCCCAAATTGCCATTTCTCGCCCAGGCGAGACAACTCTTGATCAGGCGAGAATCCTCCAGTATAGGCCAGGATTTTACCCTCCCAGGGGATCCTTTATCGCTCAGGTGAGAATCTCTCGCTCAAGCGAGACTTCCAAGACTGATATTATAATTTTAAAGACTAAAATTTAGGGTGTTACGATCCTCCCCCTCTTATGAGAATTTTCGTCCCCGGAAATTAAACATACCTCGGAAAAATAATATCATCACCTAGACCTTAGGCACAAGGATACTCAACCAAAATCATAATCGATCCTCTAATCCATTAAGATTACATAATCGGTCACTAAGGCATACCCCACTAAACCGTGATATCACCAAACCAATTCATGAACTAACTCATCAATGTCTAACTATTAAGATCTCAGCCTTTAATAACTCGAATGCCATGAGAACTAACCCGTAATTCAGAGTAAATATTTTTCCTATATTCGTCAAGAACCATAGGTATCTAGGACTGATCCAGCTAACAATCCTCATCTATGTTAAGAATTCCTATAACACTCCCGAAATTCAGCGAATGGGGAACTCCTTATCCCTCATCCACTCCAATGCCTCATTTAACATCCATCATACGCTAGCTAGTTTCATCTCCACTCAAGAATCTAGCACAATTTCATTTTACTCAATCATCAAAATGCTTACACAATAAGACTCTTAGTGTCTCATCCATTGTACACAATCATACTATCCAGTAATTGTCCAATTCCAACAAATATTTCTGTCATCAAATCTTATCGTCGAAAGGAAACACCGATTCCTAGCCTCAACTAAAACCATAAAACCATTGATTCACACCAAAAATAGGTACCCTGTTACAAATCGGCAAGTGCAAGTCGACAAACACTCAAACCTACAACTGGCGTTCGGTTTGGTCACCCCAATTCCGTTAGCAAATATAAACTTATTAACCCACTCGCATTATGTCCAGAAATACATGGGCGTCTTGTGTCACCAAATTTTTAACAACCTCACAATTATTCAGATATGGTTGCTAAAATTTGGGAATTCTCCAACATGATACTAAATCATTATTTAGCCACAAGCTATGTTTCACCCAAAAATATGATTTTTAAAAGCGATTTGAATCCACGACTCATGGCAACCACGTCGTGAAACAAAGTTTGCATAATCATTTCAACACAACCCAAAACTCCTCCTCTCATATGGTTACACCACACCCATACACCGCAATTACTGACGTTCATGAAACAAAAACAACTTTTGCCGACATAACTCACAGTCTCACAGTCTCAACATCCCCAAAATGTCATTTCTCGCCCAGGCGAGACAACTCTCGCTCAGTCGAGAATCCTCCAGTATAGCCCAGGATTTCACCCTCCCAGGTGAGTCTTTCTCGCTCAGGCGAGAATCTCTCGCTTAAGCGAGACTTCCAAGATTGAAACTATAATTTTAAAGATTTAAATTTAGGGTGTTACACTTCCTACCATACAATGCTTCATAGGGTGCCATCCCAATACTCGGATGGAAGCTATTGTTGTAGGTAAATTCAATCAAAGGCAACATGCTATCCCTACTCCCAGTTTGTTCCAATACACAAGCCCTCAAAAGGTCTTCTAGTGACTGTATGGTCCTTTATGATTGACCATCTGTTTGTGGGTGATAAGCCGAACTCAGTTTCAGCTTAGTCCCCAAAGCGGATTTCAAACTAGTCCAGAAGTTTGAAGTGAAACAGGGGTCTCTATCCGAAACAATGCACGACGGTATCCCATTCAACCGAATAATTTCCTTGATATACAACTCAACTAATCGTTCCTGGGAATATTTCATGTTCATCGGCAAGAAATGAGCAGTCTTAGTCAAACGATCCACTATTACCCATATCGAATCATACCGTTTACGAGTCTTTGGAAAACCCGACACAAAGTCCATCGAAATGCTATCCTACTTCCACACAGGAATTTCTAAAGATTGAAGTTCTCCTGCCGGCCTCTGATGTTCAATTTTTGCCTTCTGAAAGATCAAACAACTCGAAACATACAAAGCCACATCCTTCTTTAAACCAGACCACCAAAATAGCTTTTTCAAATCTTGATACATTTTCGTAGTTCTAGGATGGAAACTCATTTTACTCTTGTGTGACTCCTCCAAAATACTCTTTCGCAATTCAGCATCATTGGGCACACACACTCTTTTGTATCGCAACATTCCACTAGAGTCTGATTCAAAATCAGTCTCCTTTCCACTAGCCATCAAATCGCGTTTGACTTTCAACTCACGATCCTCAACTTGAATCATTCTGATATGGTCAAACAATTCATTGGTGACCTTAAGCATTCCCAAGATCATGCTATGGGGTCTCACTTGAACTACCAAGTTCATATCCCTGAACTCCTCAATTAGTTGCTCTTCACGAACCATCAAAGCCGACATATGTAAGGACTTCCGACTTAAAGCATCGGCTATCACATTGGCTTTTCCCGGATGATATTGCAATCCGAAATCATATTCCTTAAGAAACTCCATCCACCTTCTCTGTCTCATGTTCAGTTCCTTTTGATCAAACAAGTACTTCAAACTCTTGTGGTCGCTGTACACCTCAAATCTTACGCCATAAAGTTGGTGTCTCCATATTTTCAAGGCAAAGACCACTACAGCTAATTGTAGATCATGTGTAGGGTAGTTTTGCTCATGCGTCCTCAACTGTTGCGGAGCATAAGCAACAACTTTCTCGTCCTTCATTAACACACTAAAATCACGATCATTACAAGGGAGAACCAACACTGGTGCCGTAGTCAACCTCCGCTTCAACTCTTAAACACTTTCTTCACAACGGATTGTCCACAGATACGGTTCTCCTTTTCTGGTAAGCTTAGTCAAAGGTAGTGACAACTTCGAAAACCCTTCTATGAACTTCCGATAATAACCAGCCAATCCTAGAAAATTCTTGATCTCGGTAACTGACTTGGGTACTGCCCATTCCATAACCTCTTCGACCTTAGAAGGGTCTACTGCTACCCCTTCCTTGGATATTACATGCCCAAGAAAGTTTACCGATTCCAACCAGAAATCACATTTTGACAATTTAGCATACAACTGGTTCCTTTTCAGAAGGTCTAAAACCACCCTCATATGTTGCACATGTTCCTCCCTGCTCTTGGAGTAGATCAGAATGTCATCAATAAATATCACTACAAATGAATCTAATTACGGGTGAAAAATCCGATTCATGTAGTCGGTAAATATTGTTGGGGCATTCGTCACACCAAAGGGCATTACCAAATACTCAAAGTGCCCATACCTCGTCTTAAAAGCAGTCTTAGGAAAATCTTCCGACTTAATGTAAGGACCGGATTTTAATAACCCAAAAATAAATTATTAAAACTTTAAAACTTTATTCACGGAAAAGAAGTGATTACTTTTGAAAGGCGTTGCTTGAAACTATTTGGAGAACGAGTGAATACAAATATTAATTTCATTCATAATTCAAAATGCGGAAATACTCCAAGTACATATTTCTTTTAAAGCATGCGATTACACTTCCTTTCAAATACATAATCTATACTATTACCCTTTCTCAAAAGTACTTTGAATACAAATATTAGATCAACTTAATTATACACTTATGAGGAGTTCCATTTTAAAAAATAGATAATCCAACATAGTTATCATATTATAAACATTTATCATATAACATATCAATTACATAAAACCCTACTCTACCATGTACTCTTCTCCGCAAGCGTCTAACGCACTACCGCCACAACCTGAACTCAAATACATAACACATACAAAAAGAGATAGAGGGAGTAAGAACCAACTACGGTGACCGTAGAGTGGATTTACATGGTGTAATAACATTAAATTATTAAACCTATACAACGTCTAACATCAATCATATTAAGCATATATCAATCAACACATTATACCACATAATGTTCATATATCCAATTAGCATGATTATCGTCATTCATATAGGCAATTCATCCCAAATCATTACAACATGCCATAGGATAGTCACTCCTTCATTTAGCACCTATTAAAACTTACTTATATGATTTACCCACTTCAACCTTCATCATAAATCAACATACATATATCCATAAAATCATGCTACATAACTTGAGCCAAAGTTTGCTACATTGCTTGAGCCAAAGCTTCCTACATCGCTTGAGCCAAAGCTTCCTACATCGCTTGAGCCAAAGCTTGCTACATCGCTTGAGACGAAGCTTGCTACATCACTTCAGCCAAAGCTTGCTACATCGCTTGAGCCGAAGCTGGCTACATCCCGTGAGACAAAGTTTGCTACACCACTTGAGCCAAAGCTTGCTACATCACTCGAGACAAAGCTTGCTACATAACTTGAGCCAAAGTCGCTATACCATTCGGTTAGCTAAAATATACTTTCTTTTTGAAAATCATGCTACATAACTTGAGCCAAAGTTTGCTACATTGCTTGAGCCAAAACTTGCTACATCACTTGAGCCAAAGTTGGCTACATCACTTGAGCCAAAGTTTGCTACATCACTTGAGCCAAAGTTTGCTACATCACATGAGCCAAAGTTTGCTACATAACTTGAGCCAAAGTGTGCTACATAACTTGAGTCAAAGTCGCTAACCAATCATGGTCGGCTAAAAACGTGTTTTCTTTTCATTGATTCACCACCAATTCATCTCATAACACAATAAACACAAGATATCTCATTGTTTCATCACCATAAAATAACCCACAACTTCATTGTCACAAACATACCCATTTATGTTGATAACAATAAAGCGACTCACAACTTAGTCATTTTCATAAACATACTCATCGCCACTTTTAACAAATCAACAACTCATCACACAATCATTGTTACAAATACACTCATATAAGTTTATAACAATAAACAACTCACACACAATCATTATCACACAACATAACCATTTCTACTTTTGCCATTAAACAACACATCTCACAATCCTTATTACAAACACACCCATATATGTTTATAACAAATCAACCATCCATAACACACCATTATCATAAACAAACCACACACAACATATTCTTCAACATATAACACATTAA